>OX381715.1:1294622-1563188 GCA_947462335.1 Harmothoe impar | reverse complement strand
CGTCCAAACCCTGCTGACCCCCGCTGTGAAGGTCAGGGCAGGAATGTCAAGGTCATGTGTGACGTCACTACAGGATGAGTCTGATCATCTACATACCGCCCTCATGTTCTGAGTTCTGGCCTCTCAACGACAGGCGATTTTGTGCGGAGTGCGGGAATTTTTTTCACCCCAGGGATCAAATTTATTTCGCACCCCTCCCTTTTAAAGAAATGATCACTCCCTAAAAATGTAGAAACTCATGAAAACTCATTCAAAAAAAAAAAAATCTAATTGAACCAATTTGAAACGAATTCTAAATTTTTTAATTAAAGGAGAGCGAAACTGGGAATTGAATCATACAAGAAGTTCTAAGTCTATTCTCAGTGGGTTGTGCCGGTAGTACTGGTGCTAATGGATTCTCCCATTACGAGTGTCGCATCGGCTGTTACTGTAACAGACAGCGGGTATTGACGCCCGTATTTGTCCCGTTATCTGGGCCCGGTCCCTGGTTCTCGGTCACGTCCCGTCAATACCCGCGTGTGGACGGAGGCACCGGGGTCCAGTGTAGCACGGAGATATAATCCCCTTATTACCCATCCTCACACTTAGTAGGGTGTACACCACGTATAGGGGACCTCGCCCACTGGTTAGGGTGTATTGGGGGTGGGTGGGGGATTCCCTGTATTGAGGGGGTAGTAGACATTATGACGGATGGACATTCCTGTACAGGGTACATGTAGTGGACATTTGTCATGAAGCACCGGATATGGACATGTCTGTAGGCGAATTTTCTGAGAATTGAACATCACATCCACCCCCTGCCACCCTTCTTTAACATAATGTTAAATTAACCCTTTAAGGGCCGCATAGTGCTTTAATGTGCTCTGCCCGATGTTGTCATGATGCCTCAATGCAGCCTTGGTGAGTAACTCGCCAGCCCTGCATTTATGCATCATGACGACCCTACCAGGATAGTGTAGGCGAGTTACTCACCGGTCCTGCGTTGGTTGTAGGTCATGATGACACATATAGCCTTCAGTCCTTAACGGGTTAATACCTGTATTCAGGGCGGGACATGGAGGTAGGACTATGTGACTTATGAGTCAGGGAATCTGAAGATCATCCCCTCATATCACCTAATTTGTCTTGACATATAATCTATGTCAATATTAAGTAAAGTATAGAGGGGAGCGCCTTAATATATATTTGTAGATATATAAGAAGTGTCTGAGTGGTATATGGTGTAGGGGGGGTGTATGGGTTAGCACAGTGGCTGGCAGTGTTTGTGGTTTAACGTAAAAAGGTTTAAAAGACGTTGGTGCGGCTTGTCGCGTCATTATAGAGGCTGTCCCTACCTTTCTACACAGACACAGAGTACTGTAAATGTAGATATTTTCCCGCGTATAAAATTTCGCTAACTTGCTAAATTTTACAATTTCACATGTATTCAAATACGTGGATTTCCGATATTGGACACTTTGATTCGATGCTGTACAAATATTCGCTCTGTACATATTTTCGTGGATTTTCCATTCCGCAAAAATATGTACAGCTCGAAAATATCTACGTTTACAGTATTGGTGCTGTCACCCACACATACCCACACACTATACACCTGTAGCAGCAGGGCGGTTAGACTCCTCCCGCCCCATGTCAGACTACACACCAGGCTATCACACACGGGGGGCACCATACAAGGACACCAGTCATCTTCACACACCCAACTCTAATCTGGTTTATGGGTTTTGAGGGGGAACTTGTTTTTGACTAGACGTTTTATGTCAAGTTTTTTCACCAAACATTTCTAATGGTACCATAAAACCTCACGTAGAAACTGCTCCAAGTATGAAGTCAGATCGCCAGTGCAGCTTATACGGGACTAGCGCATCCTGGTACCTGAGGTAGTCGGGGGCTAAACCCCTATCTCTTATCAGGCTAATCTCCTCCCCTCACACCTAATACAAAGGTGCTGATAAGAAATTTACCCATGATGCACTGCTCTAGAGTCGGCGGCCTAACCACAATGCATTGCTCTGAGCCAAGATGGCGGCCCCCATAGCCTAATACGCTAGTCCCGTATAAGATCAGGACAAAGTCAGTGTGCGGCTTATACGCAAGTTTTTAGATGTCTTCTACAGTCACCCTCATCAGATCCCCTGTGAGGCTTATGGGATATTCCTAAAGTCTAGGCATGGCCAATACGCGAGTTAGGCGTACACATGAGATTTTATAGTAAGAAGGCAGTTTTCCTTCCTCCTGGTTTGGCAGACAATGAGAGGCTGCTGCTGGGGCTGCCCTGTAGTAGCTTGTAGTGCAGCTTGCAGCAGCCCAGGCACTAAGTACTGTGTGTTTACACGCTGCACTGACTGGGGTAGTGGAGAACCAACTGCAGCTTTTTAACGCTGCCTCCTCTCTGCACTCCGTAAACAATGGCAGTACGTGCTGCCAGCCGTGCAGCCCGGGATGCTATCAGTAGGTCTGGCAAGACAATGCGATCATACCTCGCGACGGAGGTCTGCTCACCTGTCTAAGTCTTGGTCACTCAGAGTATTGAGTTGATGCAACTAAATCCCCAGTGCCACATGCATGCATCATGCTGACCCCAGAAGTGTGGTATGATGCAGCAATGCAGCATAGTAACTGGGTGGTGCTGCATGGGTGCATCATGGAAACAAAGTGTGGCTGTACTACGGTTAATGACTGACCTCCACCCGGGCAGGGCGGACAGCCCTCCCTCTTCATGTGTTCCGTGAACATAAGAGATAAACAAGAGAAGTGGAAATATTGAAAATAAAATAATTGAAAAGTATAATTCCTAATAAAGGGTCGAACAAAGACAAGCCAAGTGAGCTTTTCTGGTAGTTGCAATAGTTGTACAAGCAGTACAAGTGTTGTAAGTAGCAGTGGGCAGAATGGTGCATGATGATTCAGGCACTGAGTCAGGCCACAGTCTACATGTTACCACACAGACTGGGGTGTGTAGCTTCTAGCCTGCAGCACTGCCATATTGTAGGGGAATCCCTGTAGAATGAGGCAGTTAATCCACACTAGTTTTCTTGTGGCGGTAAAGCTTTGCAATTTTAGTTGGCGGTAAGTTGTAGAATTGATATCACGACATAATGCGGCCTGGGTGAGGACACGGTGTGTTGGGGGGGTGAGCTGTAAGGGAGGTCAGTCCTGCTGAGAGGTCAGTGTGGGGGGGGGGGAGGGCTGGACGCCGGCCAGAATAGTGCCGGACCTCCTCCCTGTGTAAAAACTCCATATCATGTCCCATCCCATCACAGGGAGCAGGGTGCACACCGGGGGGGGGGGGGGGGGGGGGGGGCTGCCTCACACCAGTCTCTAATGCCAAAACACACCAGCTATACAGGCAGAGGTTTTATATATCAAGCTATTCTTCTCATCTCATCCACTTTCAAATAAATCTCACTTGATTTTATGATGAATGCAGAAAAAAAAAAAAGGAAAAATATTGAAAATAACAACTCTATCTGTACTAAAGGAAAATTCTTTATTGACCGGCACTACGTGTCCGGTCAGGTCTTAAGGGAGACAAAGCCCCGTAAGCTCAGACAGCCGAGCAGCGCGCCCATTGAAATAGCATTGCAGGATCGGACTGACCACCCTGTGTACATAGCCTCTATACTCCGTAGGATTAGTACTAGACACCCTGCAGTGGTGCCCTCTGCCAGCGTGGTCGTCACACCAGCCTGGCTGCAGCGCCCACCCCTCAGCCCTGGCCAGGTCTCAATCCGTTCCTTTTAAGACCTTACCTGCAGTGAACCTATATGTTGTTCACACGTCTCCCACCCAGAATGCACTGCTCATTCCGGTCTGCTGACCATTCAATAGCTCTGATATGTTGTTCACACCCCACCCTCCCCATACTAGCAGTACAGACCGCGACACTGCACTGCACTGCTCATTACGGTCTACTGACCTTTCAATGGCTACAGAGCAATAACATGTTGTTCACATGCGAGTTTTAGCAGTCCGACAAGACATGCGCCCTCAATGGTTGGTGATCACACCTGAGCTGGGCGCCGTCCCTACTCCACTACCAGCGGTAGGGACTCAAGAATCCGCTGTTATAAGGGAGTGCTCATTTTTTAACAACAGGGGGGGGGGGGGTGGTGGATTTGGGGGGGGGGGGGTAAAATTTGGACCCCTTGACCGGGGGGGGGGGTAAAAAATTTAGACCCCTCTTGGGGGGGGTGAAAACAATTCAACCTGTTTTAAGGGGAAAAGCCCGCGCGTTACTATACAAAGGGGCGCGAACGCGCGCGATTTTCGGCCTGCCGGGGGGGGGGTAAAAAATTCTGACCCCTCTAGCGGGGGGGGGGTGAAAAAATTGCGCGCGCTCCGCGCGAAATCTCACCGCCCCCCCCCTGTTGTTAAAAAATGAGCACTCCCTAAAACTGTTATAAAACTCCCCTCCTAGGGAGTGACATTTAATAAGTGACAGCAGCTAAGAGAAGTTACCAAATATTTTGGAGATGAAATAGATTATATCAAAACCCTATGAATTCATGAATGCTTTCCGTTGCTTTTCGGTTTGTGATCTCATCCAATATGTTTTTATATCATGTTAAAAAATGGAAGCAATCAGAGGATCCTCTCACCTCTTCCTAGACCATAACATCATACTACTTATAATTGGGTAATTAAGACAATTGGTTTACTCTATACTAGTATAATGGGTGGTCATGTTAAGAGGGCCTGTCAATCATGGCCTAGCCTGGCCAGTACTTCAAATGCCCTCCAAACCCCTTATATAACTACCTCCCATATACCCAACTCACCTGGCAGACCCTATCACCCTCCCCTACACAGGTTCACTGGGACTCTAAAGCAGGATAGCAATTATATAGGAAATGTACAAGAGGAACTGGGTGGATTTTATTTACCCCTATTTGAAGATTGTCTGAGTTCTATGATAGATAGAAAGAAAATTCCAAAAGATCTAGTTTACATCTCTCACATTCTATATCATAAAAGAAATAGAATTGATCATTTAATATTTCTCATTTTTTTCTGGAGTCCCTACCAGCGAGCTTTAGCAGTTGGTACATGTATATGTTGGTATATGTTGCCCCTTTCTCCCTTTCTCCCTCTATCCTGTTCTCCCTTTATCCCGTTCTCCCTTTCTCTTAATTTCCCTTTCTCCCTTTCTCCCTTTCTCCCGTTCTCCCCGTTCTCAGTTTATCCCGTTCTCCGTTTATCCTGTTCTCCGTTTATTCCGTTCTCCGTTTATCCCGTTCTCCGTTTATCCCGTTCTCCAGTTATCCCAGGACAAACAGAGAACGGGACAAACAGAGAACGCAATAAAGGGAGAACGCAAGGTGTCTATTTGATCATATAAGATGATCACACTGAGGGAATATATATATATATATATATATATATATATACACATACACATACACATACACATACACATATATATACATATTCATATACATATACATATACATATACATACATATATATATATATATATATATATATATATATATATATATATATATATATATATATATATATATATATATATATATATATATATATATATATATATATATATATATATATATATATATGGACAATAACCCTTCCATGAGGGCATAATGCTTCAACTGGATAGTGATTCATTCATGCATCATGACTCTTAGACAATAACCCTTCTATAAGGGCATAGTGCTTTAAATGGATAGTGATTCATTCATGCATCATGACTCTTACACAACAACCCTTCAATGACAGCATAGTGCCTCAACTGCACATTGATTCATTCATGCATCATGACTCTTAGACAATAACCCTCCATTGCATATTTTCATTTGACTCAAACTCCTATATTCTAATTTGGTTGCCGGTCATCACACCTACGGTGTGCAAATCCTAGAGCAGAACCTTCGTATCCTAGTTTGTATTGGAGGGGATGATGGACAACCTGAATTGCTTAAAATAATGGAAGAAAAAAACAACAACAGAGTTGTAGCTAAATGGTCTTTGTCTGTGGCACAAAGAGGGCTGCATGTTTGGCATGTTCCCGTTACCACGGTTACACGCGTAGTTGGCTGCACTAAGTGTGTCAGTGTGTACAGTACTGTAACATATTTTGCGTTGTACATATTTTCGCGAATTTCTCGAGGAAAAAATCAATGAACATTTTGTACAGGGTGACTATTTATCCCGTATTGAATTAGAGTGCCAAATTTCGGAAATTTGTGAATTTGAATACATGCGGAATTGTGTTTTTGGAGAAATCCGTGACAATTTATACATGCGCAAATATCTCTGTTTACAACCATTTAACCCCCATCATAACAATATGACGCAGGTTAACGGGTCACCACTCACCCCTTATAGAGAAGACGATCTGTCCCTCCTCGTGACAACAAGAGGTCGTGGTGCATTACGCCACTCAGCAGGCGTTAATTAAGGCTCTACACACGCTGCCCACACACTTAGCCACATATACACACACACCACACACATTGTGACACACACACACACACCCATGTACACACACCCATGTACACACACACACACACACACACACACACACATTGTGACACACACACACCCACCCATGTACACACACACACCCACCCTGAGTACAGCAGATTAGGCCTGTAGCAGGATAACCTGTGTACACTCTGTACAACAGACACATGCCCTAACACTGCGCTACGTTTACCTCTGCCACATATCATTATTGGATTTACCGCGCGATTAGTCGGCCAATTAGTCTGTGGTATTGATGCACGGAGCTTTGAGATAATTCCTGAAAGGATTTTCTGTGTGAAAGTAAGAGTTTCTATATTATAAGAACTAAAAGCTAAAGGTATGGTTGATAATATTAGATTGGTGTGGTTTTACTTCATATGTTGGTCACGCATATACATCATGAATTGTCATTGATTTTGGGAACCACTCCATGACCTAGTACCCCCCCCCCCCCCACACCCACACCCACACCCACACCCACACCCACACCCACACATGTCAGAATAGATGCTAACATACTCCCAGTATTGACTTGTCATTGATTCAGAGACAGCTCTGTGGCCTAGTGCTATGTTATGCAGCCCCCCCCCCCTGCTCCACTATAACATGCAGTACTCACCCCCCCCCCCCCCATCACTAGCTGTACACTGGGTCCCTGCCCCCTAATCCCCTGTATAACTATATATAACAGCTGTAAGCCTGTTACCCACACACCACAGGCACCTGGGTCCAGCCGGGCTATACTCCGTCCTGAGGGGGGGGTATTTGATGATGAACACTATGCTTAGGTACTAGAAATCCCGTATTACTGTTTTCCCGTATCACATGGTTTGTGACGTCATCATTTGTTTTAATTTCTATGCCCATTTAAATCCAATTTAACATATTTTGAATAAAAAAAGAACACATGAAATAAAGGCAAGGCCCATGGCGGGGGGGGGGGGGGTCATTTAAAGCCGAATGCCGCCCGGTCTCACCCTGGGAGGAACTGTCCAAAATGACCTTCGCCATGAGCCTTTGTCTATATACTCTGTGTAGGCTGGGAGGGGCAGGAAAGGGGGGGGGGTTACTGACATACTGTGGTGAGTGTGTTTGCCTATGTCCAGCTGGGGTGGTGTTGTTGCCAATTATCACACACCACACTGTGAGGTCAGTGTGGGGGCTGGAAGCTGCAGGTGTCAGATATACAGAGCTGTGTCAGCTGTCACCACCAGGTCCTGCACTGTCACACCTGGGTCTGTAACTGCATCAAGTGCTGTGTTCAATTAACGTAAATTCTCGCGTGTAAGCCGAACTTGTGTATTAGCCGCACCCTTTGACACTTCCCATAAGCAGGTCCGGTACGCCCGCTGTTATTCTGAAGGCTCCTGATGGTGTGTACCCTGTGTCTCACTACTGCGGGGTCCTCGAACGGTCACTACAAGTTTGGCTGGTTGATGGAAAAATATCCTGACAGCATTTAGATATGGCCTTGAGGCAGTCTGGGTTCCAGTTGTGACCGGATGTGAGAAGTGCCCCAATAGCTGACAGAAAGCACTGCTGTCACCCCCAGGTTCAGGTCTCAGGATCACACATCTAATCTGATGTCAGAGTGTCTTAGAGAGATGAAGCCCATATTAATTCTCCTGCTGGAATTTGTGAGCTTGAATTTCAACATTTTACAAAACTGTGTTGGTACAGACACTTGTTGTGTAGACCACGTGGTGGCTCACTGACATACCGACCCCGCAGCAGGCTGTCAGGTAGACCAGGAGCAGAGAGGAGATTTATGTGGAGGGGGCAGTCAATGCTAACTCCACACACCTACCCCACACCTACCCCACACCTCTACCCCACACACCTACCCCACACCTCTACCCCCACACCTACCCACACCTCTACCCCCACACCTCTACCCCCACACCTACCCCACACCTCTACCCCCACACCTCCCCCACATCCCTACCCCCACACCTCTACCCCCACACCTACCCCCACACCTCTACCCCCACACCTACCCCACACCTCTACCCCCACACCTCTACCCCCACACCTACCCCACACCTCTACCCCCACACCTCTACCCCCACCTCTACCCCCACACCTCTACCCCCACACCTACCCCCACACCTCTACCCCCACACCTCTACCCCCACCTCTACCCCCACACCTCTACCCCCACACCTACCCCACACCTCTACCCCCACACCTCTACCCCCACCTCTACCCCCACACCTCTACCCCCACACCTACCCTACACCTACCCCACACCTCTACCCCCACACCTCTACCCCCACACCTACCCCACACCTCTACCCCCACACCTCTACCCCCACCTCTACCCCCACACCTCTACCCCCACACCTCTACCCCCACACCTACCCTACACCTACCCCACACCTCTACCCCACACCTCTACCCCCACCTCTACCCCCACACCTCTACCCCCACACCTACCCTACACCTACCCCACACCTCTACCCCCACACCTCTACCCCACACCTCTACCCCCACACCTCTACCCCCACACCTACCCCCACACCTCTACCCCCACACCTACCCTACACCTACCCCACACCTCTACCCCCACACCTCTACCCCCACCTCTACCCCCACACCTCTACCCCCACACCTACCCCACACCCCCCCCCACACCTCTACCCCCACACCTCTACCCCCACACCTACCCCACACCTACCCCACCCACACCTACCCCTCTGTGGTCTAGGCAGGTCTGGCCAATGTTAGCCCTGTATAGACAGCATGTTGACTCAAAACTAGATTTGGAGTCAAATAAATGCAGTAATGCAGCGCGTCAGTAACTCGTCCACACTGCATTGATACATCATGCCAACCCTTGTATCTATCGACCCCGTAGAGTCGGCACGATGTAGGAATGCAGCCCTAGGGAGTTACTTACTGGGGAAAAGTATACTGCATTAAATTACCATGCAGCTCTTAACAGGTTTAAACTATGTATAGGTGCTGCTATAGGTTAGGAAGGCAAATAGTGGACTTGGGCCCTATCCAATGTTTTAAGAGTTTTAAGCGAGGGAATATACATAAGCACTTCTAAGCAACTCAAAGAAACTTAACAAAATATTGTCTAAAGTATATAGAATCGAAGAAATAATTTGAATTTTTACATATCTTATGGGAAAATAAGCACTTTATCGACATGTCTGCCTGAATTGTGATAAATTTGGCGCTATTTTGTCATATTCCTCCATTTTCCATTATTTCATGTATTTGAAACGTATAAACAGCATAGAGATGTAGTGAAGTTGTACTATATGGACCCTTATATGTAACGATTTGAATCCTGCACAACTTGTAGGTTCTTTAATATCAAATTCCTTTGTAAACAATGTGTCATGCCACCTTCAGACCATAGAGAGGTTCTCTAATATAGGGCTTTAACATTAATTATAATGAGATAATTGGCGAGTCTCAAAATCTCACTTTATGCATTAAAACCACATTTATTACATTTCAAATTCTGACTTTAAAAGGTTGTATAAAACTTAAGAATTATCGGAATTTAACATTTCTCACAGATAAATAATCCCCAATGAGTCCTCTCTGCATCTAAATAGGGATACCTTTAAAATACAAAGAAAGTAAACTTTATTGTCCATATCGCCAAATTAAACATACTATTTATGAGAACTTTTTGTAATATTTATCCAGATATATATCCTGATATACACCATCCACCTATCTCAGGCTACTAGGAAATGGATCTAGTTACAATAAGCATTAAAAGAGCTTTACAGTGGTATCTTTGGTTACTCTCTACTCTAAGTACTTCCCTCACGATGTCGATATTATAGAATTAGATAGAAAATAACTAGTTTTCAGGTCCCCAATTTGCCTTCCCGACCTCTAGTATTGGTTGCTTTAGGCCTTGGCTACCTCTCAAGACTTTCCAAACAGCTAAAAAATAAACAAATCATCTCATGACTATTTGAAGTATGAAGTAAAGGTGTTCCATTCAGTAACTCTCTACGCTGGTCGGTAGGCTTTTCGGAGCTTTTACAGCAATGACGTAAAACTGTGAACTTATGCGTAGTAAATTCTCATTTAGAATCAAATAATATTAAAAACAAAAAGCTATTAAGTGCCGGTGCCCAATACAGTCTGGTGATGGCCCCCGGTGTAAGCCTGTATACAGCAGAGACAACAACACGGGCTCACCCCGACACAGGGTCACTGTACGCCGAGGTCAGCTACAACAACACACAACCTAATAACCCTGTTAGGGCAGCATGACGCCTCAAGGCAACGGTCCGCGGCATGATGCACGACACAGCATTAGTGCATCATGCCGCCCCATAGGGAGCGATCAACCCCTTAGTGGGAGTATGATACATGAATGCAGCCCTCGCGAGTTACTCCCCAAAACTGCTTTCATGCATCATTACAAAGTTATAGGGCACTAAAGCACCATGCGGCCCGCACGGGCTACAAGACCCCCCGGGCAGTAAACCTGTTGGTTTAGAAGATGGACTCAGAATTTAAATGGAGGTCACACATGGAAAAATAAATTAAACAAAAATATAAAGTTGGACAAGTTGAAAACACTGGTGTAGAATTGAGGGTGGGTGGATGTGGTGGGTGCATGATGACGTCACAGGTTGTCCCTGTGTGTCTCCCCCTTGTCTGCATGCTAGTCTCCTGAATCATCCTCCACCCCCCTTCTATACCTACACCCCCCCACACACACACACCTATACCCCACACACCTCCATGCTAACAGGTGGTCCCTGCCCCCACCTACTGAATGAACAAGTCACTGTGCCTCTGTTTAGGAAAAAATAAACAGATATTGTACTTGAACTCATAGAGACACTCCCATATATTTAACAATGTATAAAGGAGATGGACAACCAGGGGCTTATTGGGTATCAAAAGTTAAAAATTCAAGAACCTTTAGAATATAAACTGCTCCTCAAGGCGGCTCACCGGGCTCTACATATTTTTGCGGATTTTCATTTTCGCGAATTTAATGTACAGCGTGAAATAAACTCTCTGCTAGAACTTTAAAATGCGGTGAATTTCTTGAGGGAAAAATTCCTAGCGTATAAAACTTGTTTAAAGCTAGTTTTAAAAGCGCTGCATGAGCCAGTGTCCAGTAGCCCGGTCAGGGAGAGGTAAACAGGGGCTGTATTTATGTTGTTGTGTGCGGCCTCTACTAGTACAGACCATACTGCCCCTACCTGGGGGGGGGGGGGGGGAGGGCTGTGTTACTCCTACCTTGGGGATGGGGCTGTGTGTGCGTGGGGGGGGGGGGGGGCTGTGTGTCGGGGGGGGGGGTACCCAGGCTGCCCTCTGCTGCTCCCCATGTCCTTCATTAAGGTCAACCTCTGTGTATATGTGGGGTGTGTCTGTGTGTGTGTGGGGGGGGGGGGGGGTGTAGCCGCTAGTACCCGCAGGCACCTCACTAATACCTATACACCGGTCCCCACCCCGCACCAGCCAAGTCTTGTACGTCCCTGCCCCGGGGAGGCTGCAGGGAGGCTGCCCCACGGTGAGGTGAGGGGCCCCGGGCTGTTGGCTCACCACCAGGGGGAGGCACAGGGGGCCAGCCTCCTGGTCACCATAGTGACAGGTGCTGACAGTGACGCCTATTGACACCTATACTGAAGTGTTGACAGTGACAGCTTGTGACAGTGACTCCTATTGACACCTATACTGAAGTGGTGACAGTGACTGGCTGTGACAGCAACTCATACTAAAGTGCTGTCAATTCGGTGTGTTGACGGTTGCTGACATCAATTCGTCTCTGCTATGGGTCTCGTGGTTAACAATAACTTTGATGCCAATGGCACAAGACGTACACAACGAGCATTTAACCTTGAAGTGAACTCGAAGCTTAAAAACTGGTGACTGACCCATGGCATTGCTCCAAAGACCAAAGTAAAGAGCAACCGTCCCCAGAGGGAATCCCCCCATCATCATCTTGCACTTATCCACACATGTTTACTTTGCCAAAAGTCTGTCCTCCTTCCCTCTGTCTAGAACTGGGTTATAAAGAAGTATATTTATATTTATATATTCATGGAAACCAACCCTCTGGGAGTCTGGCCAGTAGAGCCCAGATATGATGTATTGTCTTTGGTGCCAATCCTTATACTGTTGTTAAATCTGTATGTATTATTGTGTCTCTCTTTGTCTACATATATATATATGTCTACATGTAGTTCACCCACTAAACCCCTGTGTCCTCCTACAGATGTACTGGAGGGTACAATGTTGTACATATAAAGATAAAGCTATATCCATGTCCTTTAAGTTGACTAACCCCCTGTGTTGTGTTCCAGATGTCCTCGGTGGGTACAATGGCACCATCTTTGCCTATGGTCAGACGTCTAGCGGTAAAACCCACACCATGGAGGTAAGGACCACACATCTCTCTGTCATGTTGCTGCTGCATGGAGACAACTCCTGTTATACAGGCATGGGGCTTCTACATGTTATCCACTGTAAACTCTCCACTACATGGGGTCTCTACATGTCCCCACTGTAAAACCATATACTCCAGTATCTATGGGGGAGGGGGTGGGCCTCATGAATATCACCTGCAAGGAGTGATGTCATCATGCCTGGATGTTTAGTTATGACTGTATTACTAGTAGAGTAAGCTCTTGTTCCCATGGCCCATGCCCCCTGATGGCCACTTGGTGGGACTTGTCAGGGTGTTCTGCAGTTTTACTCCTCTTGGTTGCTGTAGCCTATGTGTGCTCTGTGCCACAAAAAGAAATAAGTTGTGTTCAACCAACATTCAGGCCCAAAAGAAAAAGGGCCTGTAGGTAAATTAGAAAGAAAGAAAAAATGAGACGAAATTTCAGTTTTCAGTGAAATTACTTTAATTCTAAAAAAAATCAAGCAGCAAGATTTTTTTTAAATGCCTTTGAAAAAAATTAATTAGGGTAGGCCCCCCAAAATAGGGTCGGCCTGAACACAACTGTTATTTTTTGGCCTATTTTATGTGTTTGTGACTTGATAACACTGCTGTATGACCCTGTTTGGCGTAGAATGAACCGTTGACCGTTACTTTTCTAGGGCCCCGGCCACGTGCAGGTTGTATTTCCATTACTTCTTCATCTTATTGGCTTCTTATTTTTGTCAACTCACACCGAGCAGCTCCCGCTGGTCCAACCTTTACATGTTGCCTTGACAACAGTCAGTAGCTCTAAGACTGTTGTCAGGGATTTATCTATTTTTGACAGTTTATATTTGACCTGTTAGGCAGGGTTAAAACATGTGACATGAACAGTCTCTTTTAGTTCTTACATTAATATGGAACAGCTTCAAGCACTTGCAGGCCAAAGGGCCGATTCCACCGAAAAGCTATCTTTTACTGGTCATCACATTCTCAATTTTCTTTTGATGGCCAATAAATTTGAACATAAGCAAAAACACTTACTTACTCATGAAAAAGAAACAGAACTAAAAATTTAATGATTTTATTTCAAAGAAAAATTAATTTAAAAAAATTTCACATTAATAAATCACTTAGGCAACTAACCCTGGTGGAATCGCCATTTTGTCACTATCTGTCGTTTGACCTCAAACTGGACATGCGGACAGATAGCGACAACTTGCCTAATTAACACTCGGTGGAGGCGGCCCTTGTGGAGCCAGGCTTGGTAAGATTAACAGCTGAGGGCTAGCGGAGGGACATGTTACTGTGCTTTGGTGCCCCACCACCAGGGGTGGGGGCGCTGCAGTAGGGGAGGGGCCCTCTGCGCTTACCTCGCATCTCACTTCTCTCCTGTAGCTGTAGTAAGACATAACCGTAACGCCTCAGGAGGGAGGGAGACCCGCTCTGTATAAGGCCACCATACAAACTGGCCAATGGATTTCACGCTCCCATTTTATAAATTCCCACTCATTCGGAAACAAATAAGGAATCAGTGGATTTCAGATATTTTGTTTTTCAGGGGACTGTACTGGTAAAAGACATTTTCAAAGTGAACAGAATACCTCAGGCCTGAAATCCACTGACTCAAACCAAATTGTCCGCCCTATAAGAAAAAGTGGCCCATAATCAAATTTCCCACCTGCATGTCAAAAAGACAGAAGTCCATGGGTCAGCTTTGGTTAGTGTGGCTGCATGTTTCAGGTCATGTTTGGACAGAAGAGGAGAAATTGCCCGCCTGTATTTGCTGTCTGTTAGCTCATGCTGAATCCATTGGCGGGTGTGTAGGTTGGTGGTCTAAGCCGCGTGCGTGCCGTGTATAACGGTGTGGTGTGTGTTGCAGGGGGTGCTGGGCGACCCGATGCTGCAGGGAATCATCCCCCGCATCGTACAGGACATCTTCTCCTACATCTACCAGATGGACGAGAACCTCGAGTTCCACATCAAGGTAGGAGCATTACCTTTCATTAAATAAAGTAAAGAAATGTTTCATTCAATTAGATAATAACATACCGTAGTGGCTTCAATAAGCACCTCGCTCATAAATTTAAGATAGCACCAACTACCCTGTGCTACCTGTGCTTATTCATGATACAAAATGGCATAAATTTTCATTTCAATACCCTTTTTTACCCTGCGGTCATTCAAGACCTATGCTTATTTGAGACCCTGCACTTATTCAAGCCATTACGGTATACAAAAGTAAAATGATACGGTTTTAACCAAAATTACTCTCAACTTTTACGTACTCAAATAACATTCTCTCAACTATCATAAACGTAGACATTTTCGCGTTTAAAAATTTCCATGAATTTACTTATATTTAAATTCGTGAATTTTTTGATTATGGTAGTTGTACAACTATAAATATATGTCCTGTACATATTTTTCGCAAATTTGGGAAATTCGCAAAAATATGTATCGCACAGAATAAAATAGTTAACAGTAGCATTTAACAAACTATTAAACTTCTAAGAGCAGCTGTCATGCACCAAGTTTGTAAATTCCTTTTCAGTGCAGGGATTGCAAGAAGAAAATGTGTTGTATTTAGCTTGAGTAGATTTGGTTTCAGACTTGGATGCAGTCACTAGCGACATGTACCTTGTTGACAGACGATGCAGTAACGACAGCGGTCCCCGAGTGTTTCTATTACAGTTACCGTAAAACCTCGCGTATAAGCCTAACTCGCGTATAAGCCGCACCCCTAACTTTGACAGATTATATAAGCCGCAGAGGGGGTCTGAAAATTGTTAATTTGGTACTGTAGTATACTTATAAAAACTCTCGTATAGGCCGCACCCTATATAGGCATGTTTGGTATCAAAAGAAAGCTGAGTCTGACTCGCGTACTAGCCGCGGCTTATACGCGAGGTTTTACGGTAGTCATGTCGTGTTGTGTTTCAGTGCTACATTTCCTACATGCAGTCCACCCCATGAGTGGTGTAGTAACCATGTACCATACTAGGCATTCTTACTGTCGAGACTTAAATACCTGATACATGGAAATAAGAAAATTACTGCCTGGATGAGGATCAGACTTAGTGTCAACATGTGAGGTGTCAATGCTGCAGAATTAGTGTCAACATGTGAGGTGTCAATGCTGCAGAATTAGTGTTAACATGTGAGGTGTCAATGCTGCAGAATTAGTGTCAACATGTGAGGTGTCAATGCTGCAGAATTAGTGTCAACATGTGAGGTGTCAATGCTGCAGAATTAGTGTCAACATGTGAGGTGTCAATGCTGCAGAATTAGTGTTAACATGTGAGGTGTCAATGCTGCAGAATTAGTGTCAACATGTGAGGTGTCAATGCTGCATAATTAGTGTTAACATGTGAGGTGTCAATGCTGCAGAATTAGTGTCAACATGTGAGGTGTCAATGCTGCAGAATTAGTGTTAACATGTGAGGTGTCAATGCTGCAGAATTAGTGTCAACATGTGAGGTGTCAATGCTGCAGAATTAGTGTCAACATGTGGGGTGTCAATGCTGCAGAATTAGTGTCAACATGTGAGGTGTCAATGCTGCAGAATTAGTGTCAACATGTGGGGTGTCAATGCTGCAGAATTAGTGTCAACATGAGAGGTGTCAATGCTGCATAATTAGTGTTAACATGTGGGGTGTCAATGCTGCAGAATTAGTGTCAACATGAGAGGTGTCAATGCTGCATAATTAGTGTTAACATGTGAGGTGTCAATGCTGCAGAATTAGTGTCAACATGAGAGGTGTCAATGCTGCATAATTAGTGTTAACATGTGGGGTGTCAATGCTGCAGAATTAGTGTCAACATGAGAGGTGTCAATGCTGCATAATTAGTGTTAACATGTGGGGTGTCAATGCTGCAGAATTAGTGTCAACATGAGAGGTGTCAATGCTGCAAAAGGCACTGGTTCCTTTTTCCCTGTTACAATGTTTTACCGTTGTTGGGTCTTGGCCTTGGAGGTAAATCCACTCGTGCAGAACAGCAGCAAACACATTTCAGTCTCATCAATTTCACCACGACAGGAATGTCTGAAATGTGTCTTTTCAAACGCGCTGAAGCTGAGTAGATGTTGATATTGATTGAAATGATCACATCCCGTGTGCATGTTTCTACAAGATCTGAATAAATCAAACCTGAGCGAAAAAGCTGACTGTTAAAAACACTGAAAAGACAAGCCGGTGGTGGGGGAGGGGGGGGGGGGGGGGGGAGGGGGGCTGACTACAAACCACCTTTTCCCCTGAGTGAGGTCTGTGTGTGGATCAGACCTACACAAGTGGCCTCAGGTATTCAGACCTCCATATAAAGAACTGCCAAACAAGCACTTTGAATTCTGGATGAAAGGGACAAAATTGTCAGCAGGTTTTGGGCTGTGTTTTCAGCAGCCTGGTCTGGAATGTGAGGTACGGCTTAATTGGAGCCGGTGAGAGACTGAGCCCTTGATGGGCAGTGTAGTGCTCTAAGGCGGCATGATACATGAATGCAGCAAGTACAGGGCACTCCGTGTCATGACTCGGTGTCACAGACCTTGTAGTCATCCTGCTGTTGTGCCGAAGGGCATTACACATTTACCATAATTCGTACATGTAGGACTATTTCACCCGCTATGACGTATGGTAGAGAGCAGTAACAGAGAATATAAATAAAATCAGACACTTTTGCCTTAAGTGATGACGTGCCGTTTGCTGACGTCACAGCTGCGTGTGCTGAGAGCCTGTATGTACGTGTTGTACAGCTCTAGTCCCGTTGTCATGGTAACACGCCTGTATGTACGTGTTGTACAGCTCTAGTCCCGTTGTCATGGTAACACGCCCGTCCTCTTCTCGCGTTACCTGACAACAAAAACTGCTGTGTTCCCAGAAGCCCTTTCAATATGCAGATCCTGCTCCCCGCCGTGTACAACAGGGTGGTCTAAGCCCTGCACACCAGCATCCTCTCCCCCCCCCCCACACACACACCCCAGTGCCACTGTTCCCTAGTGCTGCAGTCAGCATTATTCTACCCTCATCAGGAGTATTAATGTGTCAGCTACAAGTGCTACATACAGTTAGAGTGGGGTACATGTACAGCTCCTCACCCCACCTAGTCTTACACATCTTTATCAGGGAACAATTCTCAAGCCATCTCAGCGAGAAATGACCTGTCCTGTGTCTAGATGAGGTACCACTAAGAGGAGGGGTGAGAATGTTTGATGTAGGTGCTACATGCAGGCTGGGAGATAGGCACTAAGCGACATGCAGGCTGGGAGCTTCTTCAGATGATGAGGTCACCGCGCTGTGCCTTCAGCCACAATGGTGGCTCTTTTCTGAGAACCCCCCCCCCCCCTCACCCCCACGACTTTAACCAATTTGATGCGGCAGCCTTCCCTGGGGGCCTTTCACCGTAACCACCTCCCACCTCCCCCAGATTCCCGCTCTACCCGCGAGTCACGTCCTCCCCACCTGCCTCCGCCCGGGGCAACCAGACTAACGTAAATTAACGAAAACCAACCCCAGGAATTCAAATAAATGCAATTACGCCGATTTCAGGTGATTCGAGTGAAAAGAAATGGTGGAAATTAAAGTAGGATTCCCAGCGGAGGGAGAGAGGAAGTGGAGAGGAAACAGCTGAAACATTGGTGACATGGGAGTATCGACTGCAGGCGGAGCGGGGAGATGACAGAGGGAGGGTAGAGGGGGAGGGAGGGTCTTGCACTCCTACCAAGAGTCGCTCATGAGGTAAGGGTCCTTTTCAGCTCATGTTCTGGTACTAAGAACAGTGAGACAAGATGGCCGCAGTACAAGATGGCTGCCGTACAAGATGGCCGCCGTACAAGATGGCCGCCATACAAGATGGCCACCGTACAAGATGGCTGCCGTACAAGATGGCTGCTGTACAAGATGGCCGCTGTACAAGATGGCCGCCTTACAAAATGGCCACCGTACAAGATGGCCGCCGTACAGTGCTTTAATACACTGTGTCTTGTTGCCAACTTGACAGGGTTGATACACTCCTGAAAGGTCGGCATGAATTCACAAATGTAGTACCTAGCAGTGGCTCAACGGCACTGCATCAGTGCATTATAACGATGAATGTTGCCTTGACACAACATGCGGCCCCATATAGTGGTGGTAGAGGATACAGCACTGCAGGATACAATAAGGGAGCCTGCAGAACTCAGCCACACCTCCCCACACCTACCCCACACCTACCCCACACCTACCCCACACCTACCCCACACCTCCCCACACCTACCCCACACCTCCCCACACCATACAGCATAGACTGCAGGATACAATAAGGGCGGCTGCAGAAGTCAGCCTAGTAGAAGATGTGTAGAGTACACACAGAGACGCAGCCATCTTGCCGCCAGCACCGTCTACAGGCCCCGTCACAGTATTCCTCCATAATCCAACTTTTTTTCACGACTCCTTAAAATTCCCTCAGGGACTTAAGGTGAGATATTACATCCGCATTAGTGGCCACATTTACTCCTTTATTTTAATGTTTTATTTCCGGCGTCAAATGGAAATGGCTTTGTTGAAGGCCAGGGAACAAGGCGGTTACTCAATGAGATTGAAGTCTTTTGTGTAAATTTGCAACAAGATTAGTTTGTGGGTTGGTGCGTAGACCTTTAGCGGTGAGCTAGGCAGCCGGCGGCAGCTTTCTTCATTATCGGCAGCGAGAAATGTGCTGCCGCCTCAATCCTAGCCACATCTTCATCCATTTCTAACTCAAACATTCACAGAGTCACAGCGGAAACTGTCGGGAAATCGAATAATAATGTGAAACTGCCCGGTTCAAACAAACTTTTGATTACAGCCAACCAGATGGATAATTTTCTGGACTCATGAGTCAAATCCTGACAATAAATTGATGGCTTTTGTAGAAAACTTCATTGATTCTAGTTGAATATGGATGTTGAGTTAAGTTAGATCTAATCTCACCAGGCGCCTCTTGATGCAAATCAATGAGAAATGTGGTCGATTGTGCCGGTTTCCTTTTTATTGTGATATTCCGTTTTTCTTATCGGTGTGGGAGAGAAAGACCCAGACGCGGTGATGACATCACTAGCGCCATTATGATCATTACTCGTCGCCATTATGATGTTCATCTGCCGAGTTATTAATAGAAGAAGCTGGTGAGGTGTCGAGTGCTAGCAGTCACGACTTGGTGTATGTGGGGGGGGGGGGGGGGGCAGCTCCCCCTACACCCCCCTACAACCCCCCTACACCCCCCCCACCCCCTACACCCCCTACACCCCCCTACACCCCCCTACAACCCCCTACAACCCCCCTACACCCCCTACACCCCCTACACCCCCTACACCCCCCTACAACCCCCCTACACCCCCCCCCACCCCCTACACCCCCTACACCCCCCTACACCCCCCTACACCCCTTACACCCCCTACACCCCCTACACCCCCCTACACCCCCCTACACCCCTTACACCCCCTACACCCCCAACCCCCTCATTAACTGTGGCACAGGCCCCGGCTCTCCCAGCCCCGCACGCCCCAGTCTTTGATAACTCAACTCTCCGCTCTCAGCTCTGATTCTGCATTATGCTCTCTGTCTCTGACTACTTTTAACACAGTTATTTTTCTGGCTGCTTCCATTTATGTGTTTTTTGTTGAGTACGGGCGGGGTGGGAGGGGGTTTGGCTGGGCTAGGTGTGGGGGGGGGGGGGTCGGGGTAGGTAGGGCAGGCAGGCAGGAGGCTGGCCTCCCTTACCTCTGACATTTTGATGACAATTTGGCACCAAAAACTGCCTCAGCAGCAGCAGACAACACGACAGCCCCCTTCTGTCCGCGCGTGCCCCCCCCCCCCCCCCCGCGCGTGCCCCCCCTGTAGACGCACGGCCGGCCCCCTTTGATCTGCAGCCTCCTCCGGCCGCCTTTTTTCAGCCCCTCAGCCTCCTCCTACCTCCTTTATTTTAACCTTGTTATTTTTGTCGTGTACCGCTGGAAATGCCACAGGATTCATTAAAACGAGTGCACGCCCCGCACCAGCCTGCCGCCACCGGCACACCGCTCCCCTCTCAACTTCCTGTCAGACTTTTTATTTAGTTTTATATTTGAGCTCATCAAACTCCATTTTTCCATGTCATAATGAGGCTGACTTTGTCTGCTGCGAGACTATAATCAGGGTTAGGTCAGACGGGCGGCAGGGAAGGGCTAGCCGGCCCCTCATTGGCTGTTTAAATAGCAGCTTTTAGTCATGTGACACCCAGTTTCCCCCAAAGATGGTGCTTCACTATAGATGGGTATTGGTACAATTGAGTGGGGAAAATCAACACAGCAACCAATTCATGGAATTCGAGAGCTTCAATATGCAGCCGACTGATGGACTTTCCTCATCTATTGTAGCATACTCTCTATAGTCCAACAGGCACATTTTATAATGTAATCTAACAAAAGCCTGTAATCTCATGTTTAGAAAAAGAAAAATCAAAGAAGAGAAAGAAATCAAGTAAAGTGGCTCAGAAATGAAATCAAAAATCAAAAACTGACAAAAAGTGAGAAGTCAAAATGAATTGCATAAAGCACTGTATTGTACCTGGTGGAATTTATATTTTTGAAATAAATTCTAGAGGTTAAGTAAATGAGTGGTTGACAAATTTTTTACCAAGATAGATTCAGGGGAATTATCTGGTAAAAATACAAAGCAAAATATTCTCTAAATATTTAATTTAGAAGAAAATTAACAGATATGACTCTGTGAAGTCTCCTGTATCCTCAAAACCACTAGAGTGGTGTCCGAGGTAAAATTGTGAAAGTAAATGAGACTTTCCAGGGAAAGGCGATATTTGATTATAATTTTGCTGAGGGCACCTCGAGTGGTGGAGAGTATACAGGCCCATCCGCCCTCGCCTTGGTGTCAAAAGATTATTCAAAATCAAAAGAGATTGATATTTATATGTTTACACAGCAAAATCATTAATGTGGGAATTCATTTAAATCCACAAAATGTGCTGATTAATTTTCTTCATAAAGAGCTGCTCAGTCAGACCTGAATCCTTGTATCAACACGCCTCCTGTAGTCTCATCACCCCCCCCCCCCCCCCCCCCCCTGCCACACGACACACGGCACAAGGACAGTTAGTATTTCACTTTAGTCGGCTCAGGAGCATTATTAGCCGCTAACAATACGCCTAATAACTACCCCCCCCCCCCCACCAACCACTGCCACACTGTCATCCACACCACAGTCAGCATCCCCCCCCCCTACACCCCCCCCCCCCCCCGCCACACACACACACAGGTGTAAACTGATGCCCTTCCCGACATGGCCCTCTATAGTCACGTGACAGCAGCCTCAGCTGGGTGTCTGTTTGTGTGGGGGGGGGGAGGTGTTGGGGGGGGGGGGTGTCTATATAGTGACAGCTACAGACATGTGACGTCATGGTGAGGTACCCGGGTGTCGACAGAGGCCATATTCCAGTCGGCATTTCTATAAGTGGTCTGCTGTACAGCGGACATAGGGGAGGCCTATGGAGAGCCAGGATGGTGTGGTGGGGGGGGGGGGGGCTATAGGAAGGGGGAGGGGTGAGGCCCTATGGCAGGGGCGGGGCAGGCACAAAGCCCTATAGAAGGCCACCACACGTCCACTCATGGTAACGGGAGGGGCGTGTGCCGCCGAGCTGCCGGCAGCTTTGTACCCCCCCCCCTTATGTCGGCTCTATAGGCGTCTAGAGCCCTACCCAGTGGGTCCACCATTTAACTGATAAGAGGCACCACAATAGGTACAAATAGGGGACAGGCTTGTGTCAGTCTTATCAGCTCTTATCAGTGTGTGTCGCCGTAACCAGCACTCCTCCCTCCAGAGCCCTATGAGGTTTAACTGGGCAGCCCGTGTAGGCTGCCATCTTGTGATTTTTGTCCCCCGATCGGCTACCGTGGTACTAGCCTCAGTAGTACGGTGGAGATCCTCTCTGCCACTGCACTGCCACCCAGTAGCCACCCAAACCGGGACTGCCACCCGGTCACCACAAACTGGGACTGCCACCCAGTCACCACAAACTGGGACTGCCACCCAGTCACCACAAACTGGGACTGCCACCCACTGCCACCCAGTCACCACAAACTGGGACTGCCACCCACTGCCACCCAGTCACCACAAACTGGGACTGCCACCCAGTCACCACAAACTGCCACCCAGTCACCACAAACTGCCGCCCAGTCACCACAAACTGCCACCCAGTCACCACAAACTGGGACTGCCACCCAGTCACCACAAACTGGGACTGCCACCCAGTCACCACAAACTGGGACTGCCACCCAGTCACCACAAACTGCTACCCAGTCACCACAAACTCCCACCCAGTCACCACAAACTCCCACCCAGTCACCACAAACTGCCGCCCAGTCACCACAAACTGCCACCCAGTCACCACAAACTGGGACTGCCACCCAGTCACCACAAACTGGGACTGCCACCCAGTCACCACAAACTGGGACTGCCACCCAGTCACCACAAACTGGGACTGCCACCCACTGCCACCCAGTCACCACAAACTGGGACTGCCACCCAGTCACCACAAACTGCCACCCAGTCACCACAAACTGCTACCCAGTCCCCACAAACTGCCACCCAGTCACCACAAACTGCCACCCAGTCACCACAAACTGCCGCCCAGTCACCACAAACTGCCACCCAGTCACCACAAACTGGGACTGCCACCCAGTCACCACAAACTGCCACCCAGTCACCACAAACTGCCACCCAGTCACCACAAACTGCCACCCAGTCACCACAAACTGCCACCCAGTCACCACAAACTGCCACCCAGTCACCACAAACTCCCACCCAGTCACCACAAACTGCCGCCCAGTCACCACAAACTGCCACCCAGTCACCACAAACTGGGACTGCCACCCAGTCACCACAAACTGGGACTGCCACCCAGTCACCACAAACTGGGACTGCCACCCAGTCACCACAAACTGGGACTGCCACCCAGTCACCACAAACTGGGACTGCCACCCAGTAGCCACAAACCGTGACTGCCACCCAGTAGCCACCCAGTCACCACAAACTGCCACCCAGTCACCACAAACTGGGACTGCCGCCCAGTCTCCACAAACTGGGACTGCCACCCAGTCACCACAAACTGGGACTGCCACCCAGTCACCACAAATTGGGACTGCCACCCAGTCACCACAAACTGGGACTGCCACCCAGTCACCACAAACCGTGACTGCCACCCGGTCACCACAAACTGGGACTGCCACCCACTGCCACCCAGTCACCACAAACTGGGACTGCCACCCAGTCACCACAAACTGGGACTGCCACCCAGTCACCACAAACTGGGACTGCCACCCAGTCACCATAAACTGCCACCCAGTCACCACAAACTCCCACCCAGTCACCACAAACTGGGACTGCCACCCGGTCACCACAAACTGGGACTGCCACCCAGTCACCATAAACCGGGACTGCCACCCAGTAGCCACCCAGTCACCACAAACTGGGACTGCTACCCAGTTGCCACAAACTGCCGCCCTGGCAGTGTTGGCGGGTTGTACGTGGGGTTCATGGTGCTAATTCCAGTCCCCACACACCGTGTAAACCTCTCACGGTGGGAAGATGGCCTTCTCAGAACAGGCGCAGGGAGCGGACGGCAGGGGGGGGGAGTAGTCACCGCCCGCCGTATTAACCTGTCAGACAGAGGCAGGTTTTAATATTACAGCCGTCTTGTTGATTACCACAGTCCATTTGCCTCAATTATGTTGGTTGTAATCTTAGTGACGTGAGTTCAACATGGCTGCTGCAGTGGATGCAGCAGTCAGGGCGGGGTGCGGACCACGGCACCCCGGGCCCTGCATTACACAAACCTAAACTAACATGGCTACAAAATGTACCACTGTGATTATTCTAACACTAGAAAGGGAGAGGAGAGTTGGGGGCGGGGATCCTGATTCAAATATGAAATGTAATAACTAGTTGCCCGACCGCTGGCACCTATTATCCGCCAATTAATTTTGGGTTCGGATATGAGGGGTGGGACAAGGAAATGATAAGGCCTAAAAAACTCCCAATTAAATCAAGCATAAAGGGAAATAAATATCTGGGTGTGTAAAAAGTCCCCCCGTGGCGGCAGCTCCTCCCCCTGGGGGTGTGTCACTGTAACCTTGTACAGGGTCTATTCAGGTCTATTCAGGAACTCGCACAATACGCTGCCTGTGCTACACGCGGGGTACTGAGGGTGTGTGCAGGGTCTATGGAGGGGGTGGGAGGCAGCTCAGACCCACAGATCACGGTGTCTAAGATGACATGCCCCTTCTGTCATCTCAATATGACAATTCCTGCTGTAGACATTAAAGGTTGGCTGTGATAAGGACCCTGTTAATAAGGGCCTCTCTATAAGCTGCCCCACCCTACACCCCACTACCTGCCCTTACAGACCCACCTCACCCTACACAGCTCACTGCTATGTGAGGACCCAACCCCTACCAGTCTCTGTGTAAGGCCCCCCTACAGGCAGGCAGGGCACACTGCCCCTACCCTACACCCTAAGTAGTGTGTAAGAGACCAACAGGCAGGCAGGGCACACTGCCCCTACCCTACACCCTAAGTAGTGTGTAAGAGACCAACAGGCAGGCAGGGCACACTACCCCTACCCTACACCCTAAGTAGTGTGTAAGAGACCAACAGGCAGGCAGGGCACACTGCCTCTACCCTACACCCTAAGTAGTGTGTAAGAGACCAACAGGCAGGCAGGGCACACTGCCCCCACCCTACACCCTAAGTAGTGTGTAAGAGACCAACAGGCAGGCAGGGCACACTGCCCCTACACCCTAAGTAGTGTGTAAGAGACCTACAGGCAGGCAGGGCACACTGCCCCTACACCCTAAGTAGTGTGTAAGAGACCTACAGGCAGGCAGTGCACACTGCCCCTACCCTACACCCTAAGTAGTGTGTAAGAGACCTACAGGCAGGCAGGGCACACTGCCCCTACACCCTAAGTAGTGTGTAAGAGACCAACAGGCAGGCAGGGCACACTGCCCCTACACCCTAAGTAGTGTGTCAGAGACCAACAGGCAGGCAGGGCACACTGCCCCTACCCTACACCCTAAGTAGTGTGTAAGAGACCAACAGGCAGGCAGGGCACACTGCCCCTACCCTACACCCTAAGTAGTGTGTCAGAGACCAACAGGCAGGCAGGGCACACTGCCCCTACCCCACACCCTAAGTAGTGTGTAAGAGACCAACAGGCAGGCAGTGCACACTACCCCCACATCCTAAGTAGTGTGTAAGAGACCAACAGGCAGACAGGGCACACTACCCCCACATCCTAAGTAGTGTGTAAGAGACCTACAGGCAGGCAGGGCACACTGCCCCTACACCCTAAGTAGTGTGTAAGAGACCAACAGGCAGGCAGGGCACACTGCCCCTACCCCACACCCTAAGTAGTGTGTAAGAGACCAACAGGCAGGCAGTGCACACTGCCCCTACCCTACACCCTAAGTAGTGTGTAAGAGACCAACAGGCAGGCAGGGCACACTGCCCCTACCCTACACCCTAAGTAGTGTGTAAGAGACCAACAGGCAGGCAGGGCACACTGCCCCTACCCTACACCCTAAGTAGTGTGTAAGAGACCAACAGGCAGACAGGGCACACTACCCCTACCCCACACCCTAAGTAGTGTGTAAGAGACCAACAGGCAGGCAGTGCACACTGCCCCTACACCCTAAGTAGTGTGTAAGAGACCAACAGGCAGGCAGGGCACACTGCCCCTACACCCTAAGTAGTGTGTAAGAGACCAACAGGCAGGCAGGGCACACTGCCCCTACCCTACACCCTAAGTAGTGTGTAAGAGACCAACAGGCAGGCAGGGCACACTGCCCCTACACCCTAAGTAGTGTGTAAGAGACCAACAGGCAGGCAGGGCACACTACCCCTACACCCTAAGTAGTGTGTAAGAGACCTACAGGCAGGCAGGGCACACTACCCCTACACCCTAAGTAGTGTGTAAGAGACCTACAGGCAGGCAGGGCACACTGCCCCTACCCTACACCCTAAGTAGTGTGTAAGAGACCAACAGGCAGGCAGGGCACACTGCCCCTACACCCTAAGTAGTGTGTAAGAGACCAACAGGCAGGCAGGGCACACTGTCCCTACACCCTAAGTAGTGTGTAAGAGACCAACAGGCAGGCAGGGCACACTGCCCCTACCCTACACCCTAAGTAGTGTGTAAGAGACCTACAGGCAGGCAGGGCACACTGCCCCTACACCCTAAGTAGTGTGTAAGAGACCAACAGGCAGGCAGTGCACACTGCCCCTACCCTACACCCTAAGTAGTGTGTAAGAGACCTACAGGCAGACAGGGCACACTACCCCTACCCCACACCCTAAGTAGTGTGTAAGAGACCAACAGGCTGGCAGGGCACACTGCCCTACCCTACACCCTAAGTAGTGTGTCAGAGACCAACAGGCAGGCAGGGCACACTGCCCCTACCCTACACCCTAAGTAGTGTGTAAGAGACCAACAGGCAGGCAGTGCACACTGCCCTACCCTACATCCTAAGTAGTGTGTAAGAGACCTACAGGCAGGCAGTGCACACTGCCCTACCCTACATCCTAAGTAGTGTGTAAGAGACCTACAGGCAGGCAGGGCACACTGCCCCTACCCTACACCCTAAGTAGTGTGTAAGAGACCTACAGGCAGGCAGGGCACACTGCCCCTACCCTACACCCTAAGTAGTGTGTAAGAGACCAACAGGCAGGCAGGGCACACTACCCCTACCCTACACCCTAAGTAGTGTGTAAGAGACCTACAGGCAGGCAGGGCACACTGCCCCTACCCTACACCCTAAGTAGTGTGTAAGAGACCTACAGGCAGGCAGGGCACACTGCCCCTACCCTACACCCTAAGTAGTGTGTAAGAGACCAACAGGCAGGCAGGGCACACTGCCCCTACACCCTAAGTAGTGTGTAAGAGACCTACAGGCAGGCAGGGCACACTGCCCCCACACCCTAAGTAGTGTGTAAGAGACCAACAGGCAGGCAGGGCACACTGCCCCTACCCTACACCCTAAGTAGTGTGTAAGAGACCAACAGGCAGGCAGGGCACACTGCCCCTACACCCTAAGTAGTGTGTCAGAGACCAACAGGCAGGCAGGGCACACTGTCCCTACACCCTAAGTAGTGTGTAAGAGACCTACAGGCAGGCAGTGCACACTGCCCCTACCCTACACCCTAAGTAGTGTGTGAGAGACCTACAGGCAGGCAGGGCACACTGCCCCTACACCCTAAGTAGTGTGTAAGAGACCTACAGGCAGGCAGGGCACACTGCCCCTACCCTACACCCTAAGTAGTGTGTAAGAGACCTACAGGCAGGCAGGGCACACTGCCTCTACCCTACACCCTAAGTAGTGTGTAAGAGACCAACAGGCAGGCAGGGCACACTGCCCCTACACCCTAAGTAGTGTGTAAGAGACCAACAGGCAGGCAGGGCACACTGCCTCTACCCTACACCCTAAGTAGTGTGTAAGAGACCAACAGGCAGGCAGGGCACACTGCCCCTACACCCTAAGTAGTGTGTAAGAGACCTACAGGCAGGCAGGGCACACTGCCTCTACCCTACACCCTAAGTAGTGTGTGAGAGACCAACAGGCAGGCAGTGCACACTGCCCCTACCCTACACCCTAAGTAGTGTGTAAGAGACCAGGCAGGCAGGGCACACTGCCCCTACACCCTAAGTAGTGTGTAAGAGACCTACAGGCAGGCAGGGCACACTGCCCCTACCCTACACCCTAAGTAGTGTGTAAGAGACCTACAGGCAGGCAGTGCATGTTGCGGGCTCTAGCCGTGTTAAACAGATTAAACTGTTTACAGCGTGTCGGCGGCGGTAACCTCTCAGCAGCCCGGGGATGAGCGCGTCTTGTTTAACGCTCTGAGATGGGTCGGAATCAGATAACACCCATCCAGAGAATATTATAAACCTGTCGCCATGACAACGGTCTGTGGGGGTATGGGAGTGGGAGGAGGGGATTGGAGATACGTGCGGGGAGGGAGCAGGGGGCATCAGTTGTCAATTTTCCCAGCGTTGCCGGGGCTCTTTGGTTGCCATGGTTACGGTGGGATTAGCTGTGGGTGTAGTGTGTCCTAATGTGATGGGGTTTTATATGAAGACGGCCTCGTGCCGCCCTCGTGTCCCTCCCCGTGTCCCTCCGTGCTGCTCCCATTAGGACTCACATAGAGAAGCATCTCATGTAGGGGGCATCCACCCACAGTGTATGTGTCCCTATAGACTACATATATGTCTGTGTGCAGGAGCCTTGACCTCAACACTGCAGTCATGTCCCTGTATGTCCCTGTGCTGTATGTGTCCAGCAGCCCTGACCTGTCTCCATGGTTACAGCAGCGCACGGTGACCGCGTGACTCACCTGTAGAGAACAGCGGATGTAGAGATGGGAGGAGTACCCAGTAAGGGGAAATATACTGGGGCAGGGGACACACAGGAAGCTAGCAGTCTCATCCAAAGAGCCACAAATACTGACATTCTCACATCTGCCTGAAGCAAAACACCCCTACGGTGGTGTGCAGACACACATTCAGTACAGAGGTAATGCGGCCTACATAAAACACCCCCACGGTGGTGTGCAGACACACATTCAGTACAGAGGTAATGCAGCCTACATAAAACACCCCCACGGTGGTGTGCAGGCACACATTCAGTACAGAGGTAATGCAGCCTACATAAAACACCCCCACGGTGGTGTGCAGACACACATTCAGTACAGAGGTAATGCGGCCTACATAAAACACCCCCACGGTGGTGTGCAGACACACATTCAGTACAGAGGTAATGCAGCCTACATAAAACACCCCCACGGTGGTGTGCAGGCACACATTCAGTACAGAGGTAATGCAGCCTACATAAAACACCCCCACGGTGGTGTGCAGACACACATTCAGTACAGAGGTAATGCAGCCTACATAAAACACCCCCACGGTGGTGTGCAGACACACATTCAGTACAGAGGTAATGCAGCCTACATAAAACACCCCCACGGTGGTGTGCAGACACACATTCAGTACAGAGGTAATGCAGCCTACATAAAACACCCCCACGGTGGTGTGCAGACACACATTCAGTACAGAGGTAATGCAGCCTACATAAAACACCCCCACGGTGGTGTGCAGACACACATTCAGTACAGAGGTAATGCAGCCTACATAAAACACCCCTACGGTGGTGTGCAGACACACATTCAGTACAGAGGTAATGCAGCCTACATAAAACACCCCTACGGTGGTGTGCAGACACACATTCAGTACAGAGGTAATGCAGCCTACATAAAACACCCCCACGGTGGTGTGCAGACACACATTCAGTACAGAGGTAATGCAGCCTACATAAAACACCCCCACGGTGGTGTGCAGACACACATTCAGTACAGAGGTAATGCGGCCTTCATAAAACACCCCCACGGTGGTGTGCAGACACACATTCAGTACAGAGGTAATGCAGCCTACATAAAACACCCCCACGGTGGTGTGCAGACACACATTCAGTACAGAGGTAATGCAGCCTACATAAAACACCCCCACGGTGGTGTGCAGACACACATTCAGTACAGAGGTAATGCAGCCTACATAAAACACCCCCACGGTGGTGTGCAGACACACATTCAGTACAGAGGTAATGCAGCCTACATAAAACACCCCTGCGGTGGTGTGCAGACACACATTCAGTACAGAGGTAATGCGGCCTACATAAAACACCCCTGCGGTGGTGTGCAGACACACATTCAGTACAGAGGTAATGCAGCCTACATAAAACACCCCTGCGGTGGTGTGCAGACACACATTCAGTACAGAGGTAATGCGGCCTTCATAAAACAGCACTATGACTTTACGCTGCTGTGCTGCTGCTATGAGCGGTATGGCTGCTAGTACTGTAATTACCGTTATGGCTGTTATGAGTGTGATGAGTGGGTACCGCGTGTTATCGTGAATACTCTACATAGTGACGCTGTATAATGCTGTGTCAGGGCGGCCAGGTGCCTGATGTTGGACAGGCTACGTTACCATGGTAACGGTGTCTGGGAAATAAAGCAGGCCCTTGTCACCCACCACCCCTCACCGACCACCCTCCTCCCTCCCCACTCTCAGTAAGTGTACTGCCTTCTTTATGGTGTACAAAATGACGGTTGTCTATCTCCAACTACCACTTCCCCAAAAGCCGTTCCATCTCGACAACATGCCTCACTGAAACCAAGAAGCCTCCATTCCCATTACCTGCACCCTCAGTTCTTGAACAGCCGGCCGTCCAATCTCCCCAACCCACCTGCCCGCTCGTAGTCCCGCTCATAGACCTGCTCTGAGCATGCCCAGAGCAGCACTTCCGCTTTAGTAGAGCAGCTGGAAGGGGGGGGGGAGGCAGGAGGGTACCCTGGAGGTGGCAGTAGGTGAGGGTCCTGATGTCATCTTGTTCCAGGTTCCAGCCCCACTGATTGCACAGACCACTTACAGCCATGGTGTAGGTCCCCATCTTAGCATGGCAGCCTCTTGGACTGATTGGAAAAGGTGGATTTGACAGGTTGTAAGTGGAGTGGGGGAGGTGGTTTGTGGGTTTGATATGGGGAGTCAGTGTCAGCAGCTCTCCCTGCCTATGACGGTCAGGCTTCCGCCCTACCTCACCTCACCGGACCTCTTGTAGGACCATGCAGTACTCATCACGATACAGGAAGGCAGTGCTAAGTAATTCACCAATGATATTGCGTGAATGGTTAACATTTCCTCAACAAGTATTAAGTTTTTATTCCAAACTTCACATTTGTCCTGTTGTAGTTCTAAGTAATGCATGGCCGCTACAATGTTGCTGGATCTGCATATTAGTGGTGTTGTGTGTCCTTTGTAAGGTGAGGCCGTGTGGGGCGGGGGGGGGGGGGCGCTGTCATCTCCCCCCGGGGGGGGGGGGGGGTGTATTGTCCTCCTACCGGGTACCTTATAACCTGAGTGGGGAGCAGCTACAGCAGGCACACAGTGTATTAGTTACAGCACCCCTCACTAACCCTAGTAAGGCTGCATGCTGCTGTAATAGTGTCACCTTGACACCTTAAAGCCACCCTCTCACCAACATACACCCTGAAGCCACCCTCTCACTAACACAGAAAGGTGTAGCAATGATGACAGTGCGGCTTTAACTAAGATACAAGTTATAATTGGAGTAATAAGGACACTTTTGGGTTCCTTAATTAAGGTTCTCCATGACACAATACCCTGGTTACCTGAGAGGGCCCGTCTTCCACCCGTCCCTCGCTCGTCCCTGATCCCATTCTTCCAATATCTGCTGACAAGCTGAGAAGTAGGTCACGGGGTGACCTTGGTGTGTCCTTGTGGCACACTTCAAGGTCAGCTCCAAGGTCAGGTGAGTCACGTGACATCCCCCATCATGCACCGGGAGCTGCTCGGGGAGGGTACTTCCTGTGTGGCCTGAGGCAGGGAACTCTGGGTGAAGTGGCCGTCTCATCTCAACACGCGACAAGCGGGGCGGTCGGGTGGCTGCGGGGAGGGTCGGGTGTCAAGGCTGGGTCTGATGGCTTCTGAGGCCTGCCGGATACCGGGGACAAACACCGGCCATTTAGGGCGCCCAACCGTGTCCCTCATCTCCCAGTCATGTCATCCCTAATTGTCAATCATTCAGTTCACGAGGCAATTAGCAACTGATTCTACAGACAAACACGGCGCTGACACCCGGCGCCCCCATACCTCCACTCTGCATTCCCCCAGGTAGGGGCATGGTGGGGGGTAAGGCTCTGTGGGTAGAAGGGTGGCCATAACAATGTCTAGTGCTTTGTTCATGAAAGAGCAACATGGCCCTGGATTTGGACGAATCAGAGGCTGCGCTCATCTGTGTGCGGATTACTGTGGGTTCCTGTATCATGACTTGCATATCTGTGTTAATACACAGGAAGTAACAACAACCCTGCCCCCTACCGGGCACCGGCTGTACTAGACCCTGCCCCCTACCGGGCACCGGCCGTACTAGACCCCGCCCCCTACCGGGCACCGGCCGTACTAGACCCTGCCCCCTACCGGGCGCCGGCCGTACTAGACCCCGCCCCCTACCGGGCACCGGCCGTACTAGACCCTGCCCCCTACGGGGCACCGGCCGTACTCGACCCTGCCCCCTACCGGGCACCGGCCGTACTAGACCCCGCCCCCTACCGGGCACTGACTGAACTGGGAACTAGCCTCCTAGTGGACACAAGGAGAACTATGGTCATGTTCCATCTCTGCACAGCAGCAGGAAGGAACACACAAATACCAGCGCCGTGTCGGCCATCTTCTTTTAGGTTACCATGGTAACGGGTGTGTGGAAGCGGTGAGATAAAGGCAGCCGGCTGGGGGTGGGGTGCAGGGGGGGGGGGGAGTCCCGGGGGATGACGTCAGGGAGCGTCTAATGGGCCCTCCTTAAGGCTGACCTACTTCACACTCTAATCTTATTGACAGCTCCCCGCACGGGGGGGGGGGGGGGGGGGGGGCTAGACGCACGGTCCCGCCTCGACTAGATCCCACCACTGTCCTTTGTAGATAATGACGAGGTGCGGGATCTCAATGACTCAACCAGGGATGGAAAAAGGCAACCCGAGCAGTTCAACCCAGCAGCTCTGCCGAGGAGCTCTGCCGAGGAGCAGCTCACGAGCAGTAGATGAAAGACGAAGGATGCCAGCCTGTAGGCAAGGTGAAGGTCATGCGGTCAGCAGAGGAGCCGAGGGGATTATGGTCATGTTGATCCCCGCGGGGAGGGCACGGTGTGTCTGGGTGCCACTAGGGGGTGCTGCGGTCTGTGGCTTAGTGTCAGGGTGGGAGGGGGGGGGGGGGGGGGGGTGTAAGGGGCTACACAGGGTAAGGACCTCAGTAAGGTAGATGGTACCTGGGACATGGAATGAGCTGATACCTTTAACTAGTGTTGTATCCATGCATCCAAAAATAAATTCTACGATCGGTAATATTTATTTACCATAGAATAATTATGGACTATCATGAGGCAGTTTTCCCCTTGATCCATCAGGCAGCTTTAACACATGTACCTTGTGCTGTAATTATGGTGCTGACTGTGCTGATGGTGCTGACTGTGCTGACGGTGCTGTTGTCACTCAGGTGTAAGCGGGTGGTGATAAGAAAGACGCGAGTGCTGCCTAATGAATTAATGTCCTGTCGGGCAACCAGGGGGCACCACAAGCCCTGCAGCTAGCACGGGGAGCGGGGGAGGTGAGAATGGGATGTGATGGGGCACGCTGTGTGTGTGGAGGGGGGGGGTGGCTAAGCCCCATAATGGGACAGGTTTTAGTCTGCTGTCGTGCAGCGTTAGTCGGCCGGCAGAGCACTGTGCCATATTGAATATATGTTCTATAGGCACTTTGTGGATTGCACTCTGCAGGCGGCCATTTTGTCCCCAGCTCAGCGCTGTATTAAGTATGTGTAGGGCCGCCCAGAGCACTCACTATCAGGCAGCCAGAGAAACATAATACTACAATTATCTTATACTGTCATTTTGTGAAGTGTACTGAAGGTCAGGGTTTGCCAACATTGCTTAGGAGGGGTACAATAGTAGTATATTGGCACCTGAACTCCTGCCTCGTCCATCGACATAATGCTGCAATAGCCACAACCAATGCATGAGGCGAAATGATATGTCCATGTAACTCACGGGGTGTGAGGATATATCCATGTATACTGCAGCCTGCAGAACTATGGCCCCTATGGTAGTTCTCACCCACTGACCAGGGGGCGCTAGTGGCGGCCATTACAAGGCCCTGATGGTGCGTACAGCAGGATGGGCGGGATGCGTCTTGTCGTGGACATCAAAGGGACACGCTGACCAATGAGGGAGTGGCATGAGAACCGGACGGAGAACCTCCGCACCCTATTGATTCTACCACAGCATGAGGGGGGGCAGAGTATAGCATGGGGGAAGGGGTAGGAGGGGGAGGAGACTAGATAGAAAGGTTGTGGGGTAGGTGTCGAAGTAAGAATAGTGTGGAAGTAAGAATGCTGAGAGGGGGGTTATGAAAGGAACCAAGGAGATTTCAGATGTCAGGTTATATTGTAGGCTGCCATCTTGCCTCTAGTGTGAAAGTAATTATATTCACGGGTATATATTTTCGCTGAAGAGTGAGAATTGGCAAATTTGCAGGCTTTTATTCCATACTTAAGCATATAACAATTTCGCAGATTTCTCATTTCTGTGACTATAGCAAAAATATATACCCAGTGAAATAAAGCACAACCACAGTATACACATAGGCCATGGTACCGAGGCTGTATCGAGGTGTTAAATTGCCCCCAGTAGAAGTAAGGGGCCAGCCTGATGCAGCGACTTATTGCGGTTCATGCTATATGTCTGATCAGGCCAGCTGTGGCAGGGTCACTAGGAGTGGACCGGCAGGGGCAGCAGTCCGGGGGGTCAGTGAGGGTTGTTTGGAGACTAAACACAGCGGCTACCTTCCTCATTTGTCGGCCAAGTAGGTTTTAACGACGCTGACGCTGAGAAAACAGGCCAGAGTAGCAGTCAGGGCAGCTATATGACCTCTTAAACTGCTGTCCCCACCTGACCGTCTACTTCTTTCTGTCCGTTCCCGCCTGCTTCTCTCCTCTCCCTTCTCCCTCCACCTTCTCCCCCCCTTCTCCCTCCCTTCTCCCCCCCTTCTCCCTCCCTTCTCCCTCCCTTCTCCCTCCCTTCTCCCTCCTTTCTCCCTTCTCCCTCCCTTCTCCCTCCTTTCTCCCTCCTTTCTCCCTTCTCCCTCCCTTCTCCCCCCTTCTCCCTCCCTTCTCCCTCCCTTCTCATTCCCTTCCAGAGATGCCATTTTTCATGCTTTATCTGCTAAAAATAGGCCAAAACGGTCAGACTTCCTACTTCTTCCCCCAGCTCCCAGTCTAGTCCCCCTCATGTAGTGCCCCATGTAGTAGTGTATACAGTGGCTGCTAACCTCTACCTCTGTGGTATGTTTCACCGCGTCTACCCTACTTCCCTGCCCCGCTGCCTCCTGCCTCCTGCGGCCTGCTCCTGCCGCTAATCTCCATGTCTACATACTACTACCCCCCCCCCCCCACACACACTACTACCCCCCCTACAGCCTGCACCTGCAGCACACCATATAAGGTGAGGGCAGCCCCTTAACCCTCCCCCTCCTGCCTCCCGCAGCCTCACCTCCCCCCGGGTGGTGACGTGCGGGGGGGGGGGGGGGTTAATGGTTAATGAGGGCCGCGGTGCCGGGCTAGTCCTTATATAGGTACACGGAGGGCCGCACGCGAGCTGGATATATACACCGGGAGGGGAAGCTGTATACAGACACACACAGGGGGAACCTGGGGAACTAGGTATATATAGACTGGGGGGAGGCAGGGGGAGGGGGAGGACAGTGTGGAGTAGGCGGGCGGATGTAGGGGGAGGAAATAGACACATGGATTGTATAGGAGGGAGTCTCAGAGACCGGGGAGGGAGGGGGCTGTGGAAGGTCATCCTGTACACCGCCATGTCTCTGTATATCACATTTTCTGTCTCTGTATATTACATTTATCCCCAACGTCTTGCGACCCTCAAGGACTGCACCCCCTATTCCTGTCTGTCTGCCCTACACCCTGCCTCCATGCACAGCTGTATGTGGCAGTAGTATAGGGGGAGTGGGGTGTGGAGCAGGCATATACTGCAGCCTGTAAGGAGCAGGTGCTAGGAGATAAGAGGGAGTCAGATCTCTGCCTGCTGAGTGTGTGTGGGGGGGGGGGGGGGTGTCTGGCCTGCTTCCTGGCAGCACCCTGCCGTCTCTCCCCGTGTAGAACCCTGGTACCGTGTCTATACATACCGGCAGCCACAGTCTCTGTGTGACCTACATGCTGCTGTCTCCACTAGGTGGGGGGGGGGGGGTAACTATGGGGGGGGGAGGAGACACTGTGGGGTGGGGGGCCGGTACTCGTCCATAACCTCTTACATGAGATCCCACCTCGGTTCACTGCTCGTAGTTGACCTGAAAATTGATATAACGGCCGCACCTCCTTCTCACCCCCTCCACTCCCCTCCGCTCCCCACACACTAAGCCCTGCTCTGTTCCGCTCGGTGAGCTGCCTGGTGAGCTGCCTGGCGAGCTGCTCGCTGGGGGCTGTACTAAAGGCAGGAGCAGTTCCCACCACCCTGTAAGGGAATGCTGGCTGACCTAGTTGCATACTAATGAGGTGGCTGACCTAGTTGCATACTAATGAGCTGCATACATTGACCTGCTCCGGGCGGCCAGCTGTGCGGGAATCTGCCGTCATGGCCGACGTGTGGGAGCAGGGGGGGAGGCGGAACAGCCCCGGGCTTTGATCTCTGGCACCAACAGCAGAGGGAGGGAGGCAGCTTAGGGGAACGGCGCTCATTTCCGTACAGGAAATGGGTGTCTCCCCTGGGAGGGATGAGACTGGGTGGTGTGGGAGGCAACAACAACAACAACAACAACAACAACAGGAGAAACAACAACAACATAGCATGGTGCCTAAAGGTTTGAGGTGAGGCATGCTGTGTTGATGATTGGGTGACCTTCTCCCATGACAGACACACTGAAGGGCCATGTCTGTGGGTGTAGCATATAGGAAGATTAGCGGTTATCCCATGTGGGCGACCATCTTGTCCCCCATATGTAGGCAGCCGTCTTGTCTCCTGTGTAGGCAGCCATCTTGTCCCCCTGTGTAGTCTTGACCCCCCTGTGCTATATTGGCCGAATGTAGGATGTAGCAGTTCCGTATAATGTGATGATTTCGCTGGTCGCTGATCCGCAAGGCTGCTGGAATTCGCAGAACAGGCTAGATTCTAGTTCCATTCTGTGTCACATGTATAGGCATAGTGGTGCTCCAACCAGTAAATGCCTAGAAACAGGAGAATATATATATATACATACATATATATATATACATACATATATATCCAAGTATTAACCCTAGAACATAAAGAGGTAGCAGCACTGATATATTCATGCACTCCTCTGTCCTCCCGGCATGCACCGTGTGATATCTCCCACAACTACAGCCACCAGTAGAATAAAACCGTAACCATGGTAACGTGGCCGTGTCTCATGTTGTCACGACATCATGTAACGTGAGGGGGGTGAGTGAGCGGGTGTAGGGGGGGTGTAAGGGGGGGGGTGGATCCTGTCTGTACGCCCTGCTCCTCCCTGTCATGTGAGCGGCTGGGGGGGGTGGATACGCCCCGCTCCCCCCAACATGCAGGAATCTCAGCCCCCCTGTGTGTATGACTCCCGATGGGAGAGGTGCCGGCAGCAGTACGACCAGCATTACCCCCATTAGGGTTACCGGCTCTGGGGGCTAATCAAGCCGCTCATCTATGCTGTAAACAACATGCAGCACGGGAAGCAGGGAATTAGGAGGTTTGAAGCTGATAACTCAGCCCACTAGAGTTGGAACGAAATGGTGTAGAACTCAAAACACTTGTAAATATGTTGAGATGACCCAGAGAAGTAGGCATCAGATCCTTAGATCTTTGTTTTTCCCATGTCATGCCTCAACTCCCATGTTCTGCCTCAACTCCCATGTTATAAATACCTTAGCTGACTACAGAAGAACACGTAGCAGGGACGTCTTGTCTGCTGTTATATCAGACGTCATGTCCCCACCTGCTGCAGCCGCTCACTGAGTGGGTTCAGGTAGTAGACGGGGGGAGGGGAGGGGGGTAAGTAGAGCGGTAAGTACAGGACATGTAACACACAGGAGGCAGAACCACAGGGGCATGCAGCAGCTCCTCACCTCACTCACAGCCACACACACAATGTGTTATACTGTCTTGTAAGGTACTAAGTAGGGCCAATTAGAGAAAGAAAGGTTGCTGTATCCAAACTAGCACTTGCTGCAGGTGTTGTCTTAGAGAAATTGCTGCAAGTACAGAGCAGTTGCTGCAAGTGTAATCTTAGAGCAGTTGCAGCAAGTACAGCAATTGTTAGCAGCAAGTACAGCAATTGCTAGCAGCAAGTACAGCAATTGCTAGCAGCAAGTACAGCAATTGCTAGCAGCAAGTACAGCAAATGCTAGCATACAGCAATTGCTAGCAGCAAGTACAGCAATTGCTAGCAGCAAGTACAGCAATTGCTAGCAGCAAGTACAGCAATTGCTAGCAGCAAGTACAGCAATTGCTAGCAGCAAGTACAGCAATTGCTAGCATACAGCAATTGCTAGCAGCAAGTACAGCAATTGCTAGCAGCAAGTACAGCAATTGCTAGCAGCAAGTACAGCAATTGCTAGCATACAGCAATTGCTAGCAGCAAGTACAGCAATTGCTAGCAGCAAGTTCAGCAATTGCTAGCAGCAAGTTCAGCAATTGCTAGCAGCAAGTTCAGCAATTGCTAGCAGCAAGTTCAGCAATTGCTAGCAGCAAGTACAGCAATTGCTAGCAGCAAGTTCAGCAATTGCTAGCATACAGCAACTGCTAGCAGCAAGCACAGCAATTGCTAGCAGCAAGTACAGCAATTGCTAGCAGCAAGTGCAGCAATTGCTAGCAGCAAGTACAGCAATTGCTAGCAGCAAGTACAGAGGATGTATAGAGATCCTGGAGACTAAAACTTGTTGCAGCAGCAATACAAGACACCATGCAAATAGCAGTTGCAGCAGCAGCAGTAGAGCAATTCCATGTAGCAGTATTTGGGATTGCTGTGTCATAGCAATTATTGAGTACATGTAATTGGAGTATTAATAATTCAGGTAGCAATACATGTAACAGCAAAAGCATGAGAAGTTGCATTGGAGGCATCAATAGTAAATTTAAGCGAAAATTATAAAAATTCAACATTTATGTTTTAGGCTTATCACTAATAAAAGTATAATAAAACCTGCCGCTGGAGCTGCAGGAATACCAGCACCTTGTAACTGTCTTAGGGCAGGTTACAGGAAAAAAGGTCAGTAGGCTCAGCAGCAGCAGCAGCAGCCAAAGAAACAGCAGCAGGAGCAGCCTAAGGCCTGAGGCTCCTATAGACCAAGGCACGAAGAAAGGGGGGCTTTTATCTTGATAAAGTATTTATTTTGGTTTGAGCAGAGTGCCTACAAATGTCTTGAGTGTCTTCATATGCAAGTGTCTTGTATAAGGAGGTTCACATGACACTTATCTTTTTCCAAAAGTATATTGGATCTCAGTGTTATCCAAGCATATTTGAGTTTTTGCCAGTTGAGCGTAAAAAACATGCAGACAATATATCAATAACTTCTCTGAGAAGTCACGCTTTCTTGCTGCATTAGCCTATACTCTGCTGCCAAAGTCTGAGCGCAGTCTCAAGTCTTCAAGCAGCTGTCTTTGGCAGCAGCATTGACTGGTCTGAACCTTAGTAGCAGCAGCAGTAAAAGCAGTGCCTCCCCCAGTCTGAGACCCAGTCCTACAGTAGTAACAGCAGCAGCAGCAGCTGATGGACTGGTGGCGCCGTGGTGGCGGTTAGCAGCAGTAGCCGGGCCCCCAACATGAATAATTCATGCCTCCCTGCTGCACCTGCCGCACACACCACCTATTGATCCGCAACACACCCTGCCTATCCATGTTCCCGGGCCCCTCTCCACCACAACTCACTGCCTGCTCCTGCTGCAGCGACCTCTGCTCCTACTGGAGATGGTGCTCTCTCTGGTCTCTCTCTATGGAGGCAGCCATCTTGTCAGGCCGCCATCTTGTCCCCCTGTAGACAACCATCTTGTCCCCCGTAGGCCGCCATCTTGTCCCCCTGGCCGCCATCTTGTCCCCTGGCGGCCATCTTGTCCCCCGGCTGCCATCTTGTCCCCCTGTAGACAACCATCTTGTCCCCCGTAGGCCGCCATCTTGTCCCCCGGCCGCCATCTTGTCCCCCTGGCCGCCATCTTGTCTGGCTGCCATCTTGTCCCCCGGCAGCCATCTTGTCCCCTCGGTGACCATGTTGCCCCCTAGTCTGCCATCTTGTACGTCCCAAGATACCGTAAAACCTCTCTGATAAGCTGACCATTTTTGGGGGCCATCTTTGGCCTGATTTGGCTTATAGCATCTCCTCCAAGTGGGGGTGGGCTTATAAGGGAGGTATTTTATCCAGTACATTGCAGTTCAAAGCTCTAAAAATGCCGCAAAATTCGGCTTATAGAATCCTCACAAACTGGGGTATCGGCTTATAAGGGAGGTTGGCTTATCAGAGAGGTTTTACGGTACTCACAATATCCCCATTTTGTGCCACTATTATGTATACTCTTCCTTTCCCCAAAGTGGCCATTCCGTTTGTCAACCCTCTAGGTGTAAGGCACACTTTTGTCCACTACTTTGTCCCCTGGAGGAGTTTAATATTTCAAAGATGAAATATTCCCAAGAACCCTGTTCCTGTCAGTTGTTAAACCTACAATGACTTCCAGATGCAGTATTTGATGCAGTATTTGATGCAGTATTTGATGCGGTATTTGATGCAGTATTTGATGCAGTATTTGATGCAGTATTTGATGCTGTATTTGATGCAGTATTTGATGCAGTATTTAATGCTGTATTTGATGCAGTATTTGATACAGTATTTGATGCTGTATTTGATGCAGTATTTGATGCAGTATTTGATGCAGTATTTGATGCAGTATTTGATGGCACACAGCAGTAGGCTGCCCCTGGTGAGGCTGGTACAGTACAGCACCCAGTGTAACACACCTCCTCGTTAAATCACCTCCTACTCCCTGTTTTTCTGCAGTCTACATTTTGGTGGCTTTGAGCTGGTAGCGTTGTGTATAATGAGAGAGTTAATGACGGGTGTGAGGGGCGGCCGCGTGCACGCCGCCCGGTATTAACCTCGTTAGGACGACACCTGCTGCCGCCTTTTGTCAAAGCACAAACTGAAACATTCAAAGGAAAGCAGCCGTTGCTGAAATATGATGTCAAACTGGGAAAAAACAATAAACGGACAAAGGAGGAGGCTTGATTCAATTATAATGCTATGATTTGTGTCACTGAGGGAAAAAAGAATAATGGGGCGGGGGGGGGGCAGAAAAAAGGTGTGAGATGACTTGTTAGATAGAGATGAGAGGTGGCCGATGTGAGGGGGGGGGGGGCAGCTAGAGGCAGGACTGAGCAGATAACCTGATGTAGCATTGACACAATGCTGAGCTGTACCCGACTATGGTGTGTCTCAGCACGCTGACTGCCCCTGGTTGTAGCTGGTTGTAGCAGAGCACTGATAGCTGCAGAGCGGTCAGAAAGTCGCCCAAATTAAGAGCTTCATTGAAGCCTTCAAGTCCACAACTACAGAACTGCCTCTAGTCCATGTCCCTCCCCCCCCCCTAGAGCTGCCTCAGTGCGGCCTGTCGCCACCTGTTGCTGCCACACCGCAGCACGGGGAGGAGAGTGCAGGCCGTGTGGGGAGAGTGAGGACGGTGACGTAGACGCAGCTCTGTCAACCAATGAGCGCGCTGCTTACAGACAGGGACTGACCAATCACAGCTCAGCTTACAGACAGGCCATGGCGGGGTGCTGTCCTCCTTCAGCTCTCTGTGTCCTTCCCTCCATCCTGGATGAGGCCCCACCCCGTCTGTAGGAGGCCACGCCCCCCCCCCCTCACTACCTGCCTCAGTACCTGCCTCTACCCCCCCCCCCCCCCCCCCCCACACACACAGTGTCAGAGGTAACCATGGTTACAGGCCGCCAGCATGACGTGACGTCGCTGTGGTCGTCTAGGAGACGGCATGCCCCGGCCTCTCACTGTGACACTTTTAGATAACATTTAGCCCTGACAAATCCCGGCTTCTCAGAAAGACGATCACCACTGCGCATATCTCCCAGCTTTTATGAATTATCAAGTTTCTTAGAAAATGCAATAATCCAGTCAGGAACTGGTCTTTTTGCTTGGTTTGGTTGTCATCCTAGATTGCCCCGGGACTGCATGGTCATTATTCGTCCTTTGTCTGACCGGCGTGTTCAGGAAATCTCTGACCGCTGATTTTAGTAACAATGATGTAGATATGTGTCGGCACGCTGTATACCGTCTCCACAACCCGCGGGTTATAGGGACTCCTGGGGGGGGGGGTGCGGGTTATACACGGGTATCTAATAGTATACAGGACATCTGCCAGTGCTGTATGGGTTATAGAGGGATGGGGTTGTACATGCTGCTTTATGACACATGACAGGGTGTCCGCGAGCATTTCAGGGTGTATTCTACCCATTCACACCTTTATACAGCCGTTATTCAGTGTAACAAAGACGAGCAATCCACACTGTAGATAGCTTCAGCGTGGACCAATCATCTACAATGAATCCGAGTCCATGGTTCTCATAAATGAGTTGTCTCAGACTTCTTGTTGTCAGCATTAATTAGATTACAGATTCCACATCCTGTAACCTATACAACATATGCAATATTGCCGAAAAGGAGGGGTTGAGAATCCTTCATCTGTTTGACCCATATCATGTTTCAGCCCCCCCCCCCCCCTGCTGACAACTAGTGCCGCTGGACTCTCACGTCAACCCCATGTGCCTTTTCCTTCATTTTGATATGTTTTTTTAAGAGTGGTGCTGCCCCTGTTACCATGGTTACCACACACCCTCACTGTGTCACATGGTCCACACCCCGTCATTAGGCGGCAACACGGGCCAAACCCCCAACCATTTCTTTATTAACACATTTGTCTTTATGTGTGAGTGTTGACCTGCTGATGCCCGTGTCACAGACCCCTCATGTCTCTCTGTCTGATTACAGGTCTCCTACTTTGAGATTTACATGGACAAGATCCGAGATCTCCTTGATGGTGAGTAGAGACCTGCGTCCTACCCTTTCTGCACATTCTGACCCGTAGAACCTAGATACATTAAATAAAGAGTTGAACAAGTCGAATTTAGCTTGATGTTAGTTAAGATGGAAGATCATGTATCAGATGACAATTGCCTTTATAATATAAAATCATTTAAGTTTTGTGTAAACTTAACAAATTGTATGATGTGAAAATGGAATACTAGAAGCCCAGTTGAGAGCAGACGTAAACATCTAAACCATGTAAAGATACACATACTGCCCCCACATGGTAGCAGTCTGTGCTGCCCGTGCAGCATGTAGCTAGTACTGTGTGATGCCTGTACGTCAACGACACCCTTACCCTTTCAGTCACCAAGACGAATCTGTCTGTCCATGAAGACAAAAACCGTATCCCCTATGTCAAGGTAAGAGCTACTCCTATATAGTAATTAATAGATATAAACACAAGAATATAAAGAGAACAAAGTTATTACGAAAAGTAATCAGAAGAAAATATTATATATTACAATAACACAATATTAGAGGATATAAACTTTAAATGTTGAAAATAAAATACTTTTAAACAGAACATTACTTAGACCTTGTGAATGACCTTCACCTTGTGCTTGTCCTTGACCTGAGTGACCTTGACCTTGCAGGGGGTGTCTGAGCGGTTTGTATCAAGCCCAGAGGAAGTGATGGAAGTGATCGACGAGGGCAAAGCCAACCGCCATGTAGCCGTGACGAGTAAGTAACGTCATGTTAGTTACATCTTAGACTAAGGCGGCCATTAGAGCCGCGTTACCATGGTGCCGGGTTACCATGACTACAGGTGACGGTGTCTGTAGTGTTAACTTGTATGTGCACCGACTACTGAAGGTCAAGGTGGCTGCTTCTCAAGGTCATCTAAAGGTGATGACCTTGGGTGTAGGAGCAGCACTTGGTAACTAAGATGGGACATCACGTGACATCAACTCTACTAATAACTCTGTTATAGATAAATACGATGTCTGAAACTGAGTGATTTCCCATCTTGATGTTGCCGAGTGTAGAGCTCAGCTTGTGTAGTAAGATGTAAGATACTAACAACCCGCGTAGTGAGGTAGACGACATACCGAGACGAGATACCAGGACGGACGCAAGGAGTAACACAACAAGTAACACAGGCAGCACGCAGGTTGTGCTGGTTCTTCCCGACCACACGGAGGATGCCAGGACACCAACAAACCACACCAGCACCAACACTGTGACATTACAAATCAGTTTGAGGAAAAATTGAAAGATTAAATTAATTAATTTGTTACAAAAGGCAAACACCCATCAGTATTTCGCGTTCCCTAGTTTGGTAGTTTGGGTGGATGTTGTGTGCTGTAGATGTGATATTTGTGCCGTAGCTGCCTCTCATTGCTGGTATTTGCAGCCCGCAGCGCAGCGTAGACCAACAAGCCGATTTAATGAAGCCAGTTTGTAACAAACCAGGGTCTAACAAACTAATCAGCACACGCGGCCACCCCACTCCGCCTCCCGCTCACTCTACTGATGAATTCTCAGAATATCCTTCCTTTTTTACAGTTGGAATATTACCGAATATTGGGCTGGAATTGAATAGTGACTAATTGTATGTGAGTTGCTATAGTTACGGGCTGCAGCTGGATTAGAGGATGTCCATGCGGGGGGGGGGGGGTTGTTTGATATGGTGTATTAATTGGCGCACACGGCAGCTAATGAAGATGGCATTTGGCACAGAGAAAGGTTAGACGTCCAGTTAGTGGGATTAACACTGAGACAGGCCGCGACTGACGTGTACAAAGGGACAAGTCGTGCAGCTCTTCTTACAACACTCACTGCTAACCCCGACCCCCCCCCTCCCCACCCAACACACACACACCCTTAATAAGACACTAGAGCCCCACTGTCTCCAGATTCAAAATTCTAGATGTTACTTTTACTTGTATCTTGGTGTTTCTAGCTATTTCTAAAACTATACTCTTGTAAGCTGATATCATGACAGGGATTATAGGTCTCACTCTGAGTCCTAGGGGACGCCGCTAGAGATGGCTTGGGCTGAAAAAAAGTAGGAAATATGGAATATGAAATCATAATTTTACAACATATTGGAAACACTGTAGATGAAAAAGCTTGAATGAGTTGAACTGTTGAGTGTTGCTGATCTCAACCATTATGTTGAATACAAGACTATGGGAGCAGTCTTCTAGACAGCAACTACATTTCTCTGTGTTTGTAACTCTTGCTGCTCTCATTTCTCATTGACACTTGCTGCAAGTGGAGTGATTTAACCTTTAATTTCCTCCACACCATCAGAAATAAGTTGTCAGACCGAGCCCTGTTTTGTGTAAACTGCGCTGTATTTTCTACGTCTAATTCTGCAGAGCTGACGTAAAACAGAATCCAGCGTCGATGTTGGGGGAAAAAGTCGCAGAGCGGGTGTCTCTCCTTTGTGGCGTTTGTCTGGAACCTACATGGTATTCTAGAAATAACTTAGACCAGCGGGAAATAAGACCCTTCTTATGGTAGCGCACGTTTTATGGAGATAATTAATCGATTAGGAGAAGGCTGTCCTTCGTGAAGGTTAAAAACAAGACACATTAAGCACAATTAGAACAGACGCCTGTTTCCCCATATCATGACTTATCTAGAAATACCCCCCCAAGACACATTGGGGGCGGTTTAGGACATACAGGGAGGGGGGGGGTATAAATCATTGTCAGTAATGCGGCAAGAAAGACAAGCAAGAGCTGTGCCGCCTTTTTTTGTTGATTTGGTCTAAGTAGCTGCTGCGATCTGATTGGCTGACCTTGACCTGGCTGAAGGACGCGAGGTGGCAGCACCGCTGTTTGACCTTGACCTTTACCAAATGTCACAGGCTGTATTCAGAGAACGCTGCTATTGACATTTTCTGCTGCTCTTGTTGAGGCCTTGAGAGCTGGGAAGTGTTTGGACACAAGTCCACTCTGCAAGCACAAACTGTGTACTCTCCAACCACAGTCTGTACACTCTCCCAGCATAGTGCGAGGCAGACTACCACTCTCTGTGGATGATTCCTCGCTAACTTGAGGCAGTCCCCTTAGGTACTTAATGTGCACTGGAACATAAAACTCAATCAATCAATCAAAATACACTCATTCAGCACAGTCGGCACACTCTCCCAGCACAGTCTGCACACTCTCCCAGCACAGTCTGCACACTCCCAGCTATATGGCAGTGCTGTGTGTGGCAGTGCTGTGCTATCCTGAACTAGGAGCTGACATTCAGGCCCCAGGCCACACAGAACTTAATGTAGCTGCGGTACATTGACATTTACAACGCCGCCATCTTGTTTCTTTGTTTTATGCCGTAGTAATCGGCCAAATATGAGCGGCTCGGCACATCTTGTCAAATAAGCAATAAAGCTAGAGATAGGTGAGGCACAGGCCTCGTGTGGATCTGGTGGTGTTATGAAGCCGCAGGAGATATCCTGTGTCTAACATGGGCAGAAAGAGGCGGGAAGCTTTTAGACCGAGAAGATCAGAATGAGGCTTCTAGAAGCTTCTAGCAGCTGCAACCTCAGGGACCTAGAAGCTGCAGTCTCTATAGTAGCACTTTGAGGCGGTAAGCTTCTAGAACATCCTAGAAGAAGCAACCTCAGGGACTGGGAGGGTCAGGTCCTTAGTAGCTGCTGTCTCTGTAGGAGCACGTTGTAGTGGTGACCTGAAGGTGTAGCTGAATGTCACATGTACCACTACCAGGCCACTACAACAACTACCTCAGGTCCTCTCAGTTCTCTAACCCTGTAAGGACCGCACGTCGCTTCAAGCCTCATGTTCATCTGTCGTCATATACCGCAGCACCGGCCAGTAACCAGCCGGCACTTCATCAGTGCATCATGCCAATGCTTCACAAGCGTATCACCAACCCTATAGGGTCGGCATGATGCATGCTCTGTTAGTAAACCCTGTATTCCTGACAAAGGGAACAGAACAAAACCAGTACAGTAAAGCACAGTGCGGCCCTTAAAGGGTTAGAGGCAAGGTGCCAGGTACTGAGAGTTGGCTTTGATACCCTCACCCACACACCCACACCACACACACACACCTTTAGATAATCCCTACTCTTTGACCTTACATTGACCTCTGTATCCACACAATGACCTTGTGACCTTGTGATGACGGAGTGGATGTGACCTAGATCTGCTGGCCGAGGGGGACACAACATGACCCCTGTTTGATGTCAAGGTCACACACGGGCCGCCCAAGGTCAGCTGGTGACGTCACGTGTTGTGGTGACATGAGGGCGGGTTACGTCCACAATGGGGCAGGGTGGTGTTTTAATGACCTTGTAACGACTTTCAAGTGTTACATAGAGCCGTACGGTGGGGGTGTGGGTAGTTAGTTAGATGGAGGACAATGTCACTAGTACAGGGGGCAGTCCACAGCTTTTGTAAAGAGGATTACAATAGAGCGTGAATAAAGTGACAAGAGCTGAGTGGAGAATAATTCACCACAGTAAGACTGTAACCATGTACATCTGTGTACACTCCGTACCCATACTTAAACCCCCCCCCCTCCCTGTACCCTGTGTACTCATTAGCCATAGTGATACTACACCAGGAGACATGCGCAGTGCGCCACTTCCCCTCTGTGGTCACGTGACGACACGTGCCTGTGTGTGTGTTTGGAGGGGGGTGGGGTTTAGTTGAAGCACACTTTGTGTACAGAGTTAAATAGTCAAACACATTCACAGTAGGGGTAATTAAACACCTCCTATACGTCCCTCACCTGCACCCTAATCCCCAATACATGGACAAGGTGAACCCCGTATGGTGTATGTGTAGCCCCCAATACATTCTGTAGTGAGAGATGGCGCCTCTCTGTACGTGCACGGCCACCGGCCACAACCAGGTGACAGTCTGTACAACTGGGTGTGACACCAAGACTGTGCTGGGAGACTGATACCAGTGTTACAGAGTTGTACAGTCAGAGAGGGATTCCTGTGTTGACGTCTCCCCCAGAATGGGGCACAATGGCGGCAGAGGTAGCAGCGAGTACTCAGTCGTTAGTTGTGTCAGGTACCACCAGGTGGTTCTGCTCCTGTGTGACTCAGTAACTCCCCTCTCCCCCCCTCCCCCCTCTCCCCCACACACACACCCTCCCCCCCCCCCTTACACCCCAAACACTGCATTCCTTGGCTGTTGTCATGCCAACCCATCAGCCTCTTTGTCGTCTCAGCGTTTTTCCACTTGGCTGGTTCCCGGTTGATCAGAGACGCCTTGGGGTACCAGCGCAGTCAGCATGAGGGTTTCACGTATTATCACTCGCCCCGTTTTACACCGACCGCCTCCTCCTAGACTCTCCCCCCAGGCAGCATTCAGCTCTCACTGCAGTGTTTTCTGTGCAAGATCAAAGCCCACACCACCCCTGTAGACTGCCACTGTAGACTCCTACTGCTGAAGTGCTAGAAAGCCGCTGTAGAATCTCACAAACGCCCGCCACGCACAATATGACAGACGATGAAAGAGGGAGCTGTGTAGAACTCAAGTAACAGCTCCACATACAAAGTCCTAGTTTGTGAGGATTTAATGATAACCACATTTATAATGGTGTGGATCCTTATGGGCAGGCTTAAAACCAAATTCTGATTCAGTTGTTTCTACACATTGAGTTTTCAGTCGTTAACCCTATATTTCATAATGGTAATAATACTGATATTTTCTTATGTGTAAAGCTACCGTCAGTTCTCACATGTATAACCCGCGGGTTAAACGCCAACCAAACCCCTTCCGGTGCGGGCTATGCTATTTTCAGACGCCATGTGCGGGTTAGACGGGTTTCCTGAAGGTCCGGTGCGGGTTATACATGAGTTAGTGGATTGTGTACAGAGTGTGATTGAGGCACGCGGTGTGCTGCCTGACTCATGGTGACGTAACCAGCACAACATGAACTCCACAACCCTGGTAATGATGCAGCCTGTGTAATACAGACAGACACACAGACAGACACACAGACAGACACACAGACAGACACACAGACAGACACACAGACATACAGCACGACACACAGACAGACACACAGACAGACACACAGACAGACACACAGACAGACACACAGACAGACACACAGACAGACACACAGACAGACACACAGACAGACACACAGACAGACACACAGACAGACACACAGACAGACACACAGACAGACACACAGACAGACACACAGACAGACACACAGACAGACACACAGACAGACACACAGACAGACACACAGACAGACACACAGACAGACACACAGACAGACACACAGACAGACACACAGACAGACACACAGACAGACACACAGACAGACACACAGACAGACACACAGACAGACACACAGACAGACACACAGACAGACACACAGACAGACACACAGACAGACACACAGACAGACACACAGACAGACACACAGACAGACACACAGACAGACACACAGACAGACACACAGACAGGGGGGGGGGGTCTCTGGGTACTTATTGCTGCCAGGCTGCTGAGGGCTGGCAATGGGTGGACAAGAACTGAATGAAGTCTTTTGGAGAAAATGGTGGCCAAATACCTTGTTGGATATTGACATCCACATCAGTAAGGCCCAGTGTGTTCTACACAGAGAAGACACAAATTCAGAAATGTCTAGAAATAGAGATAATTCAATAATATGGAGGTCGGCATTTCAAGTTGCAGTGCTGACTCTTTTAGTATGTGACTAGGTAGAAACACATGCTTCCAGTCTGGATCTCAATGTGAGTGTCAGGATAGCGTCCATATCAGTAAGCTGCTGCAGGCAGGGTTTAACCACACGGACCTGTCCACCTCACAGGTTGTAGGCCTGTGGGCACTGCCATAGGGGGTGGGGGGGGGGGGCAGCATCATGGGACAAAAGGACAAGGACTAGACATTCAGAAATTATATTATCACGTATAGACTACTCAATTTCAGAAATATTGTGAAATATATGACATGTTGTTGAGTTGGATCCGGCTGTCGAGTGACTTGTCTCTGTACGGGGAGTGTGTTGATGCCCCCTGCCCGTGTTGTCATGACGCTGACCTGGTCAGGTGTGGTCCTCCACAAAAACACAGCTACAATACGGAACATGGCGCGCTGGCAGCCGGTCGGTGTAATGCTGCAATGATGACCGTCAGGGGCACCCGGCCACCACGACCTGTCCTGTGGGGAAAACTACCCTAACTGTAAATAACAGAAGCCTGTCCTCATCTCTGTCCTCTGTCCTCTACACAAAGTAGACTTCATGGCATGGAGATTTAAATAGTTGTCATTCAATATACAGCAGTAGGCCTATACAACTCAGGGAACACGATGGTATCATAATCCTGAGTCAGAATATCTCACCGTAAAATCTCTCTAATAAGCAGATCCCCACCTTAAGACAATGCTATACGCCGATATATCAGAGAGGTTTTACGGCACTAGTATTTGAACCTTTAAGATAGCTGAAGGGACAGGGATGTCGGTGTGGTGTAGGTTACCGCATCTGTCCCCACTCTGTGTGTGTGTGTGTGGGGGGGGGGGGGGGTACCAACACACAGATACACATGACGTACACATGGAGTCAACACAAGACGTGTGGAGGAATACCCGGAATGTGGCCCTGTGACGTCACTACCTGCTACTGTGTGTGTGTGGGGGGGGGGGGGGGGGGGGGGGGGGGGGGGGCACACACACGGGGGATATCTAATAAGGGGGACGTTCAAGGACGGAGTCTTTAACTGGGAGTCTGGATGTGGGTCAGCAGGTAGAAGGTGCCTATACTATAGAGTGGGTACTGGGTAGTACCAGGCAGCAGAACTAGAAATAACACACAAAAGGTCACCCCTCCCCATTAGACTTAAATAATGAAGTAACATCTAAAACATTCATTTACGTTCAGACAAAATAACAGTGCTAGGCTGGTTAAGGGTGAGAAAATGTCACCAAGAATTGATGCCCTACACAAATAACAATGAGTCTTACATATCGAATACAAATGCTGAATATTTTGAATAAATGGCTCCATAGAAACAATGGATAGAATATAAAGCAGTGTAAGGCAACTTGAAATATTTCAAATATCGTAAATCCTGTAAGGAAATAGCAACTAATGAAATGTTAGCTCGGTCATGTTTCCAAGTAGCTCTCCCCCGTCCCTGAGCTCCCAGCGGATGTCTAGCTGTGGCTGCCCTGTGTGTGGGGCGGAGACTGGGGGGGGAGAGCGGCTTAGTCACAGAGGGTGGGTTCGGACAGGGGCCTACAGTCACACAGACACTAGGGGGGGGGGGACATTGTCAATTAGGTGCCCAGTTCTCCCACAATTTCACCCCTACCCCACGTTAGCACAGGGCTGTGTTATAGAGGCCCTAAGAGGGGGGGTGTTCTGAATTCTCGGGTAATGGAGGGAATTCTGAAGTACTACAGATTAAGATTAGTGCTGTGACGAGTGTTGTATTCACATCTAGGATACCTGGTACATAAAAGATGACCAATAACACACTGTAGGCGGAAACCGTCCCCCGGGAACCGTCCTCGCCGACCGAGATGTAGACAGGGAAAGATGGCAGTTTCTGTATCATTGACTCTTCCCCCCCCCCCCCCCCCCCCCCCCCCCGGTTATTACCAAATGCCCCGTTCCCTAAGTAGTAATACCTTAGTAAGGTGGCTGGAGGCTGTGGTCACGGCGTGCAGACATCCATCACACACTGACTGCTGCCTGTGTGCATCCTACAGCCACTCAGATATTCCCCTGTCTCTACATGCCGCCAGCCTTTATTTACCCACAGTATAAACCTCATGTTTTAGTCATCACCAAAAGTCGTCCTTCTTCTTTTAGTCAAACAAGCAAGCATCTTAGGCATTATTGAGGGAATGTCCTTAAAGTATGTAATACGGCATTGCTTAAGGATAGTTCTACACCCACTCAGAGAATGGCAATCATCTTAATCACCTATTCACTTTTTCTCTGCGGCGATATTTTCCTTATTTATTTGTGCGGCGTGCCGCTTGTTCTCTGTGTGAGGGTAGTTTAGGGTTGGTGAAGTTCTTGCCACATAGCCTCACACAGCGTTCCTGCAGCTGTATGTATTAACCCTCTCACAACAGCAGGGGGCCATAATGCACTTTGTCGTCATGATGCATGAATGCAGCCCTAGTGAGTAAGACGCCGGTGCTGTATTCATGCATCATGCTGACTTCACGAGTCCCGTAGGACCGGCATGATGCAGCAAAGCAGTGTTTGACTGAATGAGTGCCTCCACATCCCCGGGCTGTGTCGGTGTTGGTGGTGTACAGGGTTAGAGCTGCACTGGGTGCCGTGTACGTGATGAGCATACTGCGTGTGACGTCACTGTACACAGGGGTACAGGGGGGGGGGGAGTAGGTCAGCCGGACCAGGCAGAGATCTATACACTATACATATATACTGGCACACTCAGCACAGCGCCAGGGCTGGGTAAATACACAGTTGTTTGTTTTTTTGTTCAAGAAGAAGTCTACAAAAATGATTCCACCTCCATACTTAGAAAGCCACGCGTGCTGTTAGGTAGTAAGATATATATGAATGGAGATAAAGCCAGTCAAATACTAAAATGAACTTTAAGTTTTACAATTTACAAGTTTATAAAGTTGTCGTGAACTGTTGGTGGTTGTTTGCCCTATAACTGTGAATTAGATAAAGGGGAATTATGAAAAAATACCTTCACACATTTGATTTCATTAAAACTCCTAAACCAAAATGATGTTTCAAACTGATGGAAATAAAGTCACGATGGAAGTAAACTGGTGTATTGAGGATGACAATGTCCAGACGATGCAGCCGTCTTGTACCGAGTGAGGACACGATGCAGCCATGGAAACACGCCATGGAAACACGCCCAGTGACAAAGGTGTCGGGTCCCCAATACTGGGACTCACGCACAGAGAAATGACAACCTTCATAATGCGGTGGTCTGTGGCTGAGGCAGCACCCACCACTAACTACAAGCTGCTGTAACAGCCCTTACACCCTCCTGCCGCTCACATGGCACAACAATGGGATGGATTCACAATATTGTGAACCGCACGATTACCGGAGAAAAAACAGCCGAACGTTAAACCACCCAAACAAACAACAGGAAAAGTGCTGAACACGGTGGTGGGACATGCATGGGATGAGTCTAGGACCTGTGCATATATGAGATGGTGGTGGTGTGCCCGGTGTGGGTGCCTCAGGTGGGTACCTCAGGTGAGGTACCTCCGGGCGGGTGGTGCCTCCAGGTGAGCGGCTCCCTGCTCGTACAGGTGTCACGGAGCATCAAGTGAGGTCAGATCTTGGTTAGCATGTCATGTGTCCAGGGTCATGGCCTCAACTGACGCTTAGTGCCACAGCTAACTCCCGGCTTCTACTGCCTCCTTAACTGCCGCCCTCACCTGCTGCCCGGCCGCCACCCGCCGCCACCCGCCGCCACCCGACCGCTCACACTCTAACCACACTAGCAGGATAAGCACCAAGTCTCCAGGATGTAGCTCATAATGACACACCCTCTACATGTACAAGCCTGCCCTCTTAGACTAAGCTACAAGTAGCACTCCATTCTATGCAATAAGGTGTCAGGATTTAAACCTTAAGGAACTATCTTCTGCTTGCTTTGCTGTAACCTGCCTAGTATAGCTGCAAAGTCTTAAATCTATGTGGTATATCTGCATTATACCTCAATTAAGTTGCAAGGTTTGAACATGAAAAGAGATGCCACTCTGCCTTTCTTTTCAGAATTCTAAATTTCTATCTGAAATTCCCTTGGTGATTTGTGTAGAACTGAAGAATAGGAGCATCTCCCCAGAGTGGCATCTCTCATCCAACATAGAGCTTTGCCTGTACTAACTGCATGGGTGCTGCCACCTCGTGGCAAACAGCGGAACTAATTACAGATTGCTCTTTATTTCAGAGTCACTGTGCAGTGACAGTTGGTTAATGTCATGTTTTCACCATTTGTACATTTTTTATGTTAAATGAGCGGGTTGTTATACGCAGAGTAAGTCTAATATGTATAGTGAGAAGGCTGAAAGTTAGTAGCAGGGACTGAAAGTTAGTGCGACTTTTGTGCTTTGCTGAGGTAAACGAGATGTGTGAAAAAGCAGTAAACATGGCGACAGTTTGTGGATGGTATTGTCAGGTATGACCGGCGAGCCCGGCGAGCCCGGCGCTGCGGGCGCCCGCATGTTCAAGCCGACGGCGGGAGACGCTACTCCCGCCGCCGGCACACGCAGGCGCGCGCCGGCCCGCATAGGCGGCGCTCCAGTCGGCACTCCCGCCGCCGCCAGGCGACGCTCATCCCGCACATTGTTTCCCACAGACCAGCATAAGGGTCACCCCTTTGATGTACACTAACAGGGGTAGACAAACTATGGAGGGGTATTGTGTGACTGTCTCTCTGACTGTTACAGCCCTCCAACCACTGTCAACTGACACTAACACTCAAGATGCCATGCTGGTGGCCTGGCCCCCTTAAATAGGGTCAGGTCCCAGCACTGGGCATCTCCATCCTCACTCTACACTTGGACACCACAGAGCAAGGACCTCTCCACTGACTGAGAACAAGGCTATAGGCTATGCCCTACTAGGCCCAACTATCAGACATGGTGTAGGACCCCCTTGGCTCTAGTCCAGTACTAACCTCAGGGTTATTAGGTATATTTACCAAGACCTATATTATTGTGTGGATAGGTGTAACTGAGTGGAACCTACATTGTACTACTGTACTGTTGCTGTCAACTTGTAATAAATACCAACTATACTACAAGACCTCAAGACTTACTCATATCATATTAAAGGGATCTCCCAACTAAGGGGATTCCTTCTATGACAAAGTGGTGGAGAAGTCCTAACAAGATCCCACAAGCTGGCAGCACAGACTACCAAGACTCACCTCCGCAGCAAAGGACCAGCTACCCCTGGATCTCTACCCAGCAGGAGGAGGAGACCCAGCTCCAAGGAGTCATCCAGGAGCTCCACTCCAACACCCTCAGCTTCACCACACCACACCACTCAAGAGAGTGACTTCCAAGGCAAGCTTCACCTGGACACCCTAGCTGCCCCGGACAGTATCCAGGACACACAGAGTGACTTGTTCTCAAACGGCCAGCATACCCCAGGATCAGGTATGAGTGACGATGAGACAGTACCCCCAGGCCAGGCAGCCAAAGAGGAGGCTGAGGCACTTCTACTCATAGCCCAGAATGTAGAAACTCATGTAGATAAGACACTTAGGCCTGAACTAACAGCCCTACACACCACACATGAGGAAAGCACCAGCCGAGCCTTAAGGAAGGCCAAAGAGGAACAAGAGAAGGAATTAATATTACTCAGACAAGCCAACCAGGCACTGAAGAACTCTATGGAGACCCAAAAAGCTGAAGCCGCTCAAGCACTACTTGATATGCAAGCTCATCTACAAGTGACAATGAAAAACCAGCTAGCTGAGGCCCTAGCCTCACTCAAGTCAGGTGCACCCAATACCCAAGGAGTGAACCTGACTAACACTGACACCTCCTCAGCACTCCTAGATGCCTTGAAAGAGGAAAGAGTTGCAAGGGAGGCATCTTTCAGTGGGTTAAGGGACCAGCTAAAACGGGACAAAGAGGAAAAATACTGTGATATTCTACAGCCAGAAAAATTTTCACAGTCCTCTCTCACACAATCCGCCAGGAGGCACTGCACAGACTATGAACAATACTTTGATTCCAGATATGGGTACCATCCCAGTAACAGAATCAAGTATTTCTCAAACTACCTAGATGGTAAGGCAAAAATTTGGTACAAAGCCTATAGGACAGCCCATCCAACAGCAGACTATGAAGAAATGAAGGCAGCTTTCCTGAAATACTTCAAAAAAGAGGACGACAGATTTGATGCTAAGGCATTGAGGAAGCAAAATCCAAAAGAATCTGTATCAGACTATGCCATGGCCTTACAAAAGATGGCCACAGCTCACAACAAGTCCGAGGAGAGAACAAGGGAAGCCCTGCTACATGGTCTAAGGGACGACATCAGTGCAGTAGTCATCCACAGGGAAGCAACTACATGGGATAAAATACTTGAAGTTGCAGAGGAGTATGAGAACCAACAAACAGTCTCCACTGGTAACATTAAAGATGAGATAAAAGCAGAATTAGGCTCAGAGCTACAGGAAACAATAGAATCCATGCAGGCACAACTGAAGTCTGTGACACACGTAAACTCTATGATTGTGAAGCAAACAAAGTCACAGAAAAATGGAAACCCCTCAAAGAAAGCCAAATCAGACCCAAAGACAGTTCAAATGGATCACTCATCAGAGGATGAAGATCAAAGCCTAAACCTCATGTCAAATGAACATGTGAGGAGGCAAGAACAAAGGGCACTGAAGGATCAAGGTAAACCCAACAACAGCCAACAAAGGAACTCTGGAAATAACAGAGGAGGCTACCGAGGCAAAAACTTTGACCCAAACTTCAGAAATAGCAACAGAGGAGGACAACGAGGCAGAGGTGGATACAGCCAAAATAACAGCCGAGATCACCAAAGCAACAGTCAGGACACCAGCCGTAGAGATAACAGCAGAAGTCGTGACAACAGCAGACACCGTGATAGTAGCAGAAATCACGACTACAACCGCCGTGATAACAGCAGAGACCGTGATTACCACCGTCGTGACCAGAGCAGAGATCGTGACTACAACAGAGGTCGGGATCAAAACCGTCGTGACTACAGCAATAGTCGTGACAGACAGCACGACTACAACCGCAGTCGTGACAACAGCAGAGGTCGAGACAGCTACAATGGCTACAGATCCAACACACAAGGCTACAACCCCCAACAGCAGCCCCAACAGCCACCTCAAGCTATCCAGCCTGACGTGCTTCAACAGATCAAGCAGCTACTAGGATCTTCAAACTCGGGAAACTAGAGACCCACAGCGCCGCTGGGCCAGTGCGTTGTGAGCCTCTCCAACCCCCCATCAAGATCCAAGATCAACAATCCCTAGGACAACCAAAGACAATTGCTAGTATAGCAGAGACAATCCCCCAGATGCACACTGGGAAATCAAGCCGACCATCAGTGATTCACATCACACCTCAACAAGATGCATCGCAAAAGGAAATGGGTGAGAGTACCAAAATTTCTGTTGAACTTCTTAAAAATGGCTGTTTAAATGCAAGATTCTATGAACACACTGAAATACCTTGTTTAGTTGACACCGGTGCCACAATCACCTGTGTCAGGGATACTTTTCTTAGGGAAATTCAGAAATCTCGAGATGTCGAAATCAAAAAGAGAAAGTTCAATGTACACTTAGCAGACGGATCCATATGCCATGTAAGACAAGCAGCAGTATTGAAATTCAAAATTCATGGTACCAGATTCGAATTCCCATTCTCAATTATTCCAAATCTCACAAAGCCAGTTGTCCTAGGCACAGATTTCTTAAAAGCAACACGATCACAGATCGAATTCAATGTAGACCCAGAGCTACAAGTCAAGCCAGTCCGAGCTGTTAGGGAGGCTACAATCCTTCCTTTCACAGAACTAGCAGTTCTAGGACAAGTCACATCCCTCAAATGTTTAGAAGGATGTGTAGGCACATTAGACAATTTGCAGAGGAACAACAGAGTTCCATACCTAGTTCAAAAGGGAGTAGTAACACCCTCAGAAATGAACAGGCACCCAATCATACTGCTCAATACAAGCCACCGACCATACAAGGTGAGGAAGGGTGATATAATAGCCCTATTCACAGAGGTAGATCCCTCTGAGTTACATCAACCAGATACTGACATCCCTACTGAGGAACCCACACTACAAGTGCTAGACACTGAAGAGAATTGTAGTGACACAGAGTCAGACTGTGCCTCAGTATATGCAGATCCAGATACAAACCGTGGAGATGACACTGATGATGAATTGGCCACAATTCACAGTGAGGCTCATGACATTATGCCAGACATAATGGAAAATGTGCCACCCAAATGTGTACTAACAGATATTGGACAAGAGAGACTCCAAAAGTTACTCCACAAGTATCAAGATGTATTTGTAGGTAAAGACAATGACATAGGTACAACCCACCTATACACACATTCAATTCACATCAAACCAGATGCAGTACCATGTCACTACCTACCATACAGGCAGACGCCTGAGAAGCAAGCTAAGATGGGAGAAGTCTGTGAAGACCTAGTCAGACAGGGCATCCTCAGAGAATGTGCAGAGGGACCCTGGGCATCCAGATCATTTTTAGTACAGAAAGCATCTGGAGGCCAACGTCTAGTCACAGACCTACGCCACGTCAATGCTAATATGATAAACCAAGCTTTATCAACGCCACGTGCAGACGACACACTAGACATGATAGGGTCACTCAAACCTACCGTTTTCAGTAAACTAGATGCGCAACAAGGGTTTTTCCAAATTCCCATAAGAAGGGAGGATCAACACAAAACTGCTTTCATAGCAAATGACAAGAAATATGTCTACCAAAAGATGCCGATGGGTTTAGCTACCGCGCCGGCAGGATTTTGCCATCTAGTAACTCTAATTCTCAACAAACTGAAATACAAATGTGCCCTACCATACTTAGATGACATTCTAGTCCTATCACCAGATGTAGAACGACATTTTTCAGACCTTGAAGATGTCTTCAAAAGCCTGAGAATTGGGAAACTCAAGCTAAAGAAATCAAAATGTGAATACTTCACAGATAGGATAGATTTTCTAGGAATGCGTGTCACACCAGATGGTTTACAACCATCCCCAGAAAAGGTGGAAAGTGTCAAAACCTTTCCCACCCCAAAATCTGTGAAACAAGTCAGATCATTCACAGGACTATGCCAATACTTCAAAAAGTTCATCAAAGACTATGCCAATATTGCTAGGCCACTGTACGACCTACAGACAAACCTAAAGGTTTTCAAATGGAATGAGGATGCAGACAATGCTTTCAAAACATTGAAACATGCACTCTGTACCCATGCACTATTGAGATACCCAGACTATGACAAAGAATTCAGTCTAGCAACAGATGCTTCAAATGTGAGCCTAGGAGCTGTTCTATCACAACGCAGTAGTGAAGGAGTACTGAGACCAGTAGCCTTCGCAGGTAGAACACTGTCCAAGCATGAAAGAAACTACAACACAACAGAAAGAGAGCTACTAGGTGTAGTATATGGGATACTACATTTTAGGCACTACTTAGAAAGTAGACACTTTCAGTTGTACACAGATCATGCAGCTCTAATACCACTCCTCACAAACACAGGTTTGACCCACAGGTGGGCCAGATGGGCACTGGATATCCAACAATTTGCATTCACAATACAACATGTAAAAGGAGATGACAACATTCCTCCAGATGTGATGTCAAGAAGAGAATATCCAGATGCACCACCTATGACCAACCCCCCACCACCTCCAAGAAGGAAAAGGGCAGCCACCAGAACCAAATTCTCTAAAATCCAAACCAAGATACCATTCAACAGAGATGACCCACCAAAAGCAATTGACAGACCAAAACCAGTGATCAGAGGTATCTTAAAAGAGACCACCCATTATGTGTTCTGTCATTGTGAAAGGGAATACTGTGAAGAGTATCCAGAAAACTGTTTTACCCCGGTTGAGACCAACAGGATTGCACAGATGGTGAAAACCACACCTCGTGAACCACCACACAGTGCATCAGAAAATCAGTTGGAAGAAAAACTGCACAAAATTGCTTCAATCACCAAGGTAGTCAGATTTGCAGAAGAACAGCTGGATATGGAGGAAGAACAGGACAGAGACATTTGTGTTGTCACCACACGTTCAAAAGCAAAACGGTCGGTTGCAGAGGATACAAGGTCTAATGACCACCCTCAGCAATTAGGCCTAAAAGCCAAAAAGAACAAAGTGTCAACCAAATCCTCTTTCCCTACTAAATCCCCCATTTCAACACCCAGCACACCCACAGCCAATTTGCAGAAGCACTCAGACAGAGCAGGTACTGCACAGAAGGCTCACAAAAGCAAATCTGACCCCCATCCCAAAAGAACAAAGGCCGCCTCCACCAGCACAAACAGAGGAGCAGCCAGTTCAAAGGAGCAGACAGTCAACACAGACATAGCAGTTGAACAACCAAAGAAACAGACAAAGACCAGACCTGCACCAAAATCTCCTGAAGCAATCCAGGCAGAGAAAGATAAAGAAAGGCTGGCACAGCATATAATGGAATTAGACCAGATGTTAGACCAAATCCCAGACAGTTCAATCAACTCCACACTGTTGAAAGAAGAACAAAGGAAGGACACTGGACTAATACCCATTATAGACTACCTAGAGAAAGGTGACCTACCTGTAAAAAGCACTGAAGCAACAAGGATTAGGAATAATGCTCAGCATTACCTACTCCTAGACAACATTCTAGTACACATATCCCCTACATCATGGAGAAAAACAGACACTGTACCACTACAAGTTGTAGTCCCAAAAACTTGGGTTGAAAACATACTGCAACACTTCCATGACTCACCAATGGCAGGTCATGTAGGTACTTCAAAAATGATGTCTTCTCTCATACCTAGGGTATATTGGAAATCTATGATGGCTGATGCCAATCAGTATGTGTCAACATGTGACACTTGCCTAAAAGCAAAAAGGGCAGTGCACACCCACAAAACACCAATGACTGTAAGGGACTATATGCCAACCCCCATGAAGCACCTGAACTTAGATGCTGTGGGACCACTCCCAGAAACAGCCAGGAAAAACAAACACATACAAGTTTGCATAGATTATTCAACTAGATATGTCATAGCATATGCCACAAAGGATCTCACAGCAGAAACCACACAACATGAGTTCTACAAGAACGTCATATGTCAGCAAGGTGTACCAACTTCAGTTCAAACTGACAATGGCACCTGCTACACAGGCAGCAATTTTAAGAAACTGATGAACACCCAGAAGATAAGACACGACCTGTCAAGTCCATATAGACCACAATCAAATGGATTAGTGGAAAGATTCAATGCCAGTATAGGAACAGCATTAAGGACTTTCTGTTCTCAGAATCAGAAAACATGGGACCTGTATATAGAATCAATTACATTTGCATTGAACAACACAGAGTCCCAGACAACAGGTTACACACCATTCTTCCTACTTCATGGCAGAAACCCTCAAACCATTGTAGAAACTGCCCTAAACATAGAGGAAGAAATCAAAACAGTAGCAGAGCATGTATCTCGAATGATACTGTCTCAAGATGAGTCTAGAAGAAAGGCAATAGACAGAGTCAAAAAGCTACAACAAGGAAGGAAGTCAAGATATGACAAAAAGCTTACACCACAAGCTATACTTCCACTAGATATTGTATATATCAACATTCCCAGAATTCTGTTGACCACAGATTCAAAGAAGCTTCAACCCCTATTCATGGGACCATATGTTGTTGCAGAAAGACCAACCCCAACCAGCGCAAGGTTGAAGAACCTATCAAATAACCTACTAGTCCCCAGACCAGTACATATTGATAGGCTCAAAAAGGTCACAACACTGAGGAAAAATGAGTTTGCACACAGACTCATTCCCCACACCTCAAAGTTTATCCACAGGATAACAAGGGATAAATCCCAAATCACACTCACCAAAGAGTCAGTTGGTCTAAACCAAATAGTACCCAGACCAGCCCACCACAAGGTGAAAAGAAACTCCAGGCAAGGGAGAATATCTAAGTAAATTACTTTTATATATTGACATGATCATATGGAATATCTATACCCACAGACTATGAATAATAGTCAAATAAGTATATACACTCTATATGAAGGAAATTAAATTTCCAACAACTGTCCAAATCATAAATGATAAGTAGGAATTTCATATCAGCATAGGATATGAACCCACACAAAGGACAGAAAAGACAATATACACTATATAGGTTACAAAAACAATGTGCACACAAAGTAGAATCAAAGGACAGATTACTACAGGGTTGAAGTCTGAAACCCAAAAGGCTACACACAAAAGCCAAAAGAGACTACCTAAAGGGATTAGCAACCCAAGCTTGAAGAAACCACAATTATCATATTTTGCATCAAAGGCTAGCATCCTTGAAAGAATGCACAATGGAAATGTTTGAACCTAAATCCTGTAAAGTACATGAAACAGAGCGTGCTATGCCAAGAGACTACTGTCTAGACACACCCTTACCCTTCACAGGACCCACACACCTGCCAGGGCATTCAAACCCCCACAGATGCAGGTAGTCCACACTAATTGCCCCAGACATAATTACCCAGTCAGGTGACTGACACTGGTGGCCACTAGAAGCCACCAGGGAAACAAAGCCAGGCCCTCAATGGATGAGGGTAGGGTGGGCTACATAAGAGGCCCTGACTCCATAGCCAACTCACCAGTTCTACTCCTGCAGCAGTCAGGCACACACCAGCTGGTCCTAGCCATACCAGTTCTCCTATAGCAGGAGGGACTCTGTCAGAAAGCAGACCACACCCACTCTACAATATCATACCCAGTTACTACAATCTTGGGAAAGGACTCTAGCACAGATTGGACATTAAGCCAACACTAGCTTGATCATGGAAAAAGGTACAGTTCAAACACTACATTGATTATTATATTACTATTGGGACCAACCAGGATTTCTGCTCTCAAAACTATGTACACAGAGGCAGTGCCAAGTGGATACTTCACATAAGCAAAAAGGATAGCTCACAAAATCAGCAAACCAATTTAAACCTAAGTATATTGCAAAAACACTAGTAGAAGTCTTACTAAGACATAGAATATATTTTATATTTCAGGCATGCTAAAGCCAATCCTACTACTAGTGATGATGGCCACTTCTCAAGCCATCACATATGTGCCCACCGTTAGACAGAACGTTGGAGCCATATATGAGCCATTACCTGAACCATTGGTCAATGGGCACGATACCACAACCATGATATTGGCAATACCATACCATATACCTGCTCCACCAGAGACCGAAACCAAAATACTGGACCAGGTTATGGCACTAACATTTCCTACCTTGCATGACGACAGTTCTACCAGTCAGATATTACAGCAGGCAAGGGAACTAGATCTGTTAATAGACATAACAGACAAGGAAATTAACTCTACCTTAGCATCCATCCATTTGTTCCTATCAAATCCAATTAACAGTCAAGGAAGGTACAGAAGAGCACCACTTGGGTTCCTAGCCCCACTCTTCAGAGGAGCAATAGGTCTTGCCACACTAGATGACGTCAAAGAGGTCATGGACCAGATAAAGAACATAGACGGCATTCTAGAAGCTTTTTCCAAGCAAGACAAAGAAGCAGCTATATTAATTGATAAGGTCACCCAACGCCAAGACAAATTTGTCAAGGCATATGTTAAGGATAAAAGTATGCTAGACCAAACCATGAACACTCTAGGCCAAAATATGAATTTATGGGCTCAAAATATGACCACATCTCTGAACACTTATGCAAATCACGAGCACACACAAAGAAGGAAGATCCAAATTTTAACTGATGCACTCACCATTATTGTAGCAAGAATGAACTATCTGCAAGCATTGCAGCGCACCACATCAGCACTCAGGATGCTATCAGCAGGCATTATGACTGCTGACATAGTACCACCAGCTGAACTAACGGAGCATCTGAATGATCTGGACATGACACTCAGAATACACTCACCAGGATCAAAGGTCGCCATAACTGACCTTGACTACTATTATTCCCAAAGAATGATATCCTACACCTATTCGGAACGGCACATATACATCCACCTGGATATCATTGTAGCATCCACTGTCTCCACCTTCAGAGTATTTCAACTGGTAACTACACCAGTACCAATCAACACCAAGGAGACACCTACGAAGGGAGTAACCCAATTAATTACTGATGTCAAATTCTTGGCTATCTCTGAAGATGGTTCACTATTTATTGAACTAACAAATGCAGATATGCTAACCTGTCCAGGAACTAAGATCAAAATTTGTACCAAAACTAGCCCGAGAATCCATAGACATGTACCTACATGCACAGTAGCAATTTATTTGAACCAAGCTCAGCAAGTCAAGGAAATGTGCCAATTTACTATCTCACCCTTGAAGAGACCTATCTCACACGCTGTAGCCATTTCACAAGATGAATATCTAGTGACCACAAATTCTCCCACCTACACAGTTACGTGTCATGGGAAACCAGCTACTACTCACAAAGCACCATCACACTCAATCATAGGTGTACCATGCCTATGTACAGTGAATATAGATCACTATTCACTACCAAATTCTAGGTTGCCATGCAACACTACAATTTCATTTCACTATGCTTTGGAGACTATAAACCTACCTTTTCTCGCGGCTCTAAATGAAATCAAAGAAATTGGACCAGACTCCAAGGCAAATCTGCCACCTTTTCCAAAGGTCAACCTATCCAGGACACTGGATATGTTAAGAAAATCAAGTAACATTGATGAATCAACATTACTAGACCTAAACCCATTCGCAAAAACCCTGCTAGATGATGCCTCCAGCCTGGCTAAGCCACTGGAAAATAGACTAATAGAGTCCTATCTATACAAATTTGCACGGCATCCAGCAGCATCTATCATACCAATGATACTTTCGGTTATAGCTACAATTTTGGCCACCTACACCCTATTCAAAATGCACAGAGGATCCACACTACTAGCTTATATGCCAACTGCAAAAGCATATAGATTTGTCACAGAGAAGCCTATGGAAAAAGCCTTCGAAACCCTATACAAGAAGGACACCACCACGGCACCAATAGAACAGGGCCCCACCCCTATTCTAACTATCCAGGAGACCCATACTCTTATCATAGCCATACTATTCACACTCACCATTTATTCAGCCTACAGGCTGACCAAATATCTAAAGAGTATGGCAACCAAGCACTGTGGAAAGGGAAAAGTCACTAAGAGGACAAATCCCACAGTAGTACTAAAAGTCTACAAAGGAGACACCAACTTCTCCTTCCCCTTGCGTCCAGTGCCACATGAGTTTGATACAATTATAAAAGCTTCAGCCCCAACATACAGAGATATGATTATCAAAATGTACCCTCTCCCAAGACTAGTATTTGAATGGAATGGACCAGTAGTAATTACTACAAAGAAAGGAGAGACCGCATATTTACTGCCAGAAACTATCAATCTAACATGGCGTGCCAGGTTCAGCATAATACCAGCGCTCAGGGAACCCAATCTAGATTTTGCCATGTTACTACAAAATGACATTTCACCCCAGCCCGTTACCATGGATACCCATGAGTCAAAGCTGGAAAACATCATAATTGACGACCAAAGAGAGAGCACCAATACATTCAAAAATGTACTCACCATACTCACCCAACCACCTACAGCTGTAACTAGTGAGAAAGTACATGGGGAAGAATAACACAATTATACAGGAGTGAGATTGACCAAAACTTTTGTGAAAAGTTGGTTGGCCCTGAAAAGGACCGTTTATTTTGACATTTATAGATGCCACCCACTAGTTGTTATAGTCCCCCCATCCCAAGGCCTCCCAGGACTCGGCCAACTCGGCAGCGGCAGGAGATCCAATCCACGTATCTTCACTGAAGAGCCACTCGTTCTCCTCCCTCCACTGGACAAAACGTGCCTCCAGAGTAGACAGGGCATGCTCAGCGCTGTCTGCAGCATCACCCGTCACTGTGTAAGCACATAGGCCGACAGCCAATAGGAAGTCCCAGATGACCCCATCATTTCTGGTGAAAAGCAGCCGCGGGTCATATCCATCCAAATCACGTAGGGCCTGAGTTAACAGCTCCAGAGATGCCGCCCTGCGCAGGGAAATCCCGCCAGCACCAAGGAAGTACCAGCCGTGATGACGGCACACCAAAACATCACCAAAACTGGCAATGTCGCGCCGGACTTTATGCAACCACCGCGTCCTTACTGAGTCATACTGACTCAAAATACTCCTAAAAGGAGTACCAGGAGTCAGCCCCTCCAAGGTGTTTTGATCACCTAACCACAGGTCTAAGGCCTGCATGTCACCCTGCAGCCAGGCCTCAGGGAGATATGCAAGTACCTCAGGTACAGCCTCCAACTCGTCCTCCAAAATTGCCATATGCGCCATACTGTGTTATCTCAAGGGTACTCAAGGAATAAGTGATCCTACTGTGGTCTACACAGCCTTTATAACCCCTCCCCACCCCCAAATGACACTGTTCACCCTCTGAAGTGATCCCCTCACTTCAGGTGACAAGTCCATGAGAAGGCACATGATCTGCTCACCAAAAGGTGTCAACCACCGGTGTCACCGCGGCACACGACGCATCTTGCGCCGCATGACACAATAGCCTCAAGGTGCCACTCAAAAATCTGCTCAAGGTGCAAAAAAATTTTCAAACTCTCACAATCCCAAGGTCAAAGCAAGGTCTCAGTGTGTGTCAGTAGTATCAGGAAATCAATTTTAAGGTATCCCAAAATGAAACAGCCAATTTTTGAAAAATTGAAGTTTTACAAAAACAATTGCGTACTCTTAACCATGTCAAACTTGCTCAAACATGCATTTATATGTATGAAATTGTATTATTACAATCTAAATTGCTAATCAAACATGTTTGTATATAACACTGTATTTGCACTGTATTTTACACTGTATACCTTTGTATTATGTAAGACTATTTACAGAAAAACATGAAGCAAAAAGGGAGATAGTCCGCTGACTAACCCTAGGATACTACACAAAAGACTTAAATCTCACAGCAGCGGCCCACTGCAAAGACATTTCTGATCAAAGTGTAGATCCACAAGTTGCAAATTGCCAACACCAAGAATCTTGTAAGATTCAACTATCATTGCAGAAACAAGATACCGAGTCATTTTTATGACATTATGAACACTTACCCTCCACCGGATAAGGACAAAATATCTGCATAAAAAGGACTGTATTTGTACATACAAACTTACAAACTTAAGTAATGCAAAATGTCAGATGACACAATTATGAACACTTATCCGCCACCGGACAAGCACATAACTATGCATAAAATGTACATTACTGATTGCTATATCACGCAAATCCATAGATAAGCGCTATCTAGAAATAAGAAAACAAACTTCAAGCCGGTTGGCCTACTTTTATATAAAAGTGGCCTTGGTTTTTTTGGTATCAAACAAAAAAGTTTGTAAAAGATTATCATAAGATTTTGCATAAATTGCATTATACTCTGTATATTTGTATTCACATGTGAACATTGATATATCAAAATCCACTCAGTTCCACAAAGCACCTATTCACCAAAGACAGCCTATTACTTGATAACACATTTTTCATCATGTTTTAGAATTAAGACAAAGATGTACCATACTGTGTATATAATTCAAACGATGATTTGAAAAGTGTCAGATAAAGACACAATGTATTACTACACTGTATAATATGTGATTAAGAAAGTACCAAATTGGTACAAAGAAGGTTTACATACCTTATAGTTAAGTTACACTGTATATAATGTAGATGACTAGCCAAGCACAAAACCAAAATTCTCCCCAGACCTTTGGTATTTACATACTCTCACATCATCTATATTACAAAAAAAAAGTGTACTTCACTACAAAAAAAAAAAAAAAGGTAAATTCTATTTGCCACCAAAAATTGTGGACAAAATTCCAAAATTCACCCCAAATTTTTAGATGGAATGACAACTGACGGAGAGTTGTCCTTTTTCCCGAGGGGGAGGCACCTGTCAGGTATGACCGGCGAGCCCGGCGAGCCCGGCGCTGCGGGCGCCCGCATGTTCAAGCCGACGGCGGGAGACGCTACTCCCGCCGCCGGCACACGCAGGCGCGCGCCGGCCCGCATAGGCGGCGCTCCAGTCGGCACTCCCGCCGCCGCCAGGCGACGCTCATCCCGCACATTGTTTCCCACAGACCAGCATAAGGGTCACCCCTTTGATGTACACTAACAGGGGTAGACAAACTATGGAGGGGTATTGTGTGACTGTCTCTCTGACTGTTACAGCCCTCCAACCACTGTCAACTGACACTAACACTCAAGATGCCATGCTGGTGGCCTGGCCCCCTTAAATAGGGTCAGGTCCCAGCACTGGGCATCTCCATCCTCACTCTACACTTGGACACCACAGAGCAAGGACCTCTCCACTGACTGAGAACAAGGCTATAGGCTATGCCCTACTAGGCCCAACTATCAGACATGGTGTAGGACCCCCTTGGCTCTAGTCCAGTACTAACCTCAGGGTTATTAGGTATATTTACCAAGACCTATATTATTGTGTGGATAGGTGTAACTGAGTGGAACCTACATTGTACTACTGTACTGTTGCTGTCAACTTGTAATAAATACCAACTATACTACAAGACCTCAAGACTTACTCATATCATATTAAAGGGATCTCCCAACTAAGGGGATTCCTTCTATGACAGTATGTTTGTTGCCACTTTTAAATGGTTTGATGTGTGTTTGAAATTGAAGAGTGCAGCATTAAAGAGAAACTATTTGGTGAATAGAAAGTATGGAGTATGAAAAGAGAGTTTGATATATGGAGAGAGTATGGGGTGTTCAGAGACTGGAGATTATAGGGTTTGAAGGGAGAGACTGGGGAATTAAGAGAGCGAGTGGGGTATGAAGCGAGAGTATGGGGTATGAAGCGAGAGTATGGGGCGTAAAGAAAGGATGGGGAATGAAGAGAGAGAGTATAGGTAATGAAGAGAGAATGCAGTACGAAGTGAGAGAGTATGGGGTGTGAAGAAAGAGTATGGAGAATTAAGAGAGCGAGTGGGGTATGAAGCAAGAGTATGGGGAATGAAGACTGGGGAATGAAGAGAGTATGGGGAATGAAGAGAGTATGGGGAATGAAGAGAGTATGGGGAATGAAGAGAGAGTATGGGGAATGAAGAGAGAGAGTGGGGTATAAAGAGAAAGTGTGGGGAATGAAGAGAGAATAGGGTACGAAGTGAGAGAGAATGGGTATGAAGAGAGTGTGGGGATGAAGCAATGTAAAATCAACAGTGTGTAAGAGTGTGGGCATATAGAACAGAGAGTGTTTGCACAAGAATTAAGGGTGTGTTAGAGTATGACTGAGCCTCCTGTTCCTGCTATATAGAGTTTAGGGTGTGTAAGAGTGTGTATAGATGGGTGTGTAAGAGTGTGTATAGATGGGTGCGTGACTAGCCTCCTTTAGCGGCGGCCCTCGCTGGGACCTCCATGTGTAAGAGTGGGTATATGTGTGTATAGATGTGTGCGTGACTAGCCTCCTGTTCCTGCTATATAGAGTTAAGGGTGTGTAAGAGTGTGTATACATGTGTGTGTAAGAGAGTGTATAGATGGGTGCGTGACTAGCCTCCTTACGCGGCGGCCCTCGCTGGGACCTCCGTGTGTAAGAGTGTGTATACATGTGTGTGTAAGAGCGGGTATACATGTGTGCGTGACTAGCCTCCTTTGCGGCGGCCCTCGCTGGGACCTCCGTGTGTAAGAGTGTGTATACATGTGTGTGTAAGAGTGGGTATAGATGGGTGCGTGACTAGCCTCCTTTAGCGGCGGCCCTCGCTGGGACCTCCATGTGTAAGAGTGGGTATATGTGTGTATAGATGGGTGCGTGACTAGCCTCCTTACGCGGCGGCCCTCGCTGGGACCTCCGTGTGTAAGAGTGTGTATACATGTGTGTGTAAGAGCGGGTATACATGTGTGCGTGACTAGCCTCCTTTGCGGCGGCCCTCGCTGGGACCTCCGTGTGTAAGAGTGTGTATACATGTGTGTGTAAGAGTGGGTATAGATGGGTGCGTGACTAGCCTCCTTTAGCGGCGGCCCTCGCTGGGACCTCCATGTGTAAGAGTGGGTATATGTGTGTATAGATGGGTGCGTGACTAGCCTCCTTACGCGGCGGCCCTCGCTGGGACCTCCATGTGTAAGAGTGGGTATATGTGTGTATAGATGGGTGCGTGACTAGCCTCCTGTTCCTGCTATATAGAGTTAAGGGTGTGTAAGAGTGTGTATAGATGTGTGTGTAAGAGTGTCTATAGATGGGTGCGTGACTAGCCTCCTTTAGCGGCGGCCCTCGCTGGGACCTCCGTGTGTAAGAGTGTGTATACATGTGTGTGTAAGAGTGTGTATAGATGGGTGCGTGACTAGCCTCCTTTAGCGGCGGCCCTCGCTGGGACCTCCGTGTGTAAGAGTGTGTATACATGTGTGTGTAAGAGAGTGTATAGATGGGTGCGTGACTAGCCTCCTTTAGCGGCGGCCCTCGCTGGGACCTCCGTTTGCTGCGGAGCTGTGGCCTCAAGTGAGGTCAGTGCTGCTGTGTGCTGTACCAGGGGTTCTGCCCTCAACTGAAGCCACAGTCTCTGCCCCACACCCACCTGAGTCCTTCACCTTTGACCTTGGCGGTGACCTCAAGCGTCCTTCACCTCTCTACGACCTTCATCCAACCCTTCTCCAGTGTCACACCACCTACCACCCGGCTACAACCTTGGTATTATACTCACACCACCTTGAGACCAATATCTCTGTACGCTAGACATTTGACCTTCAATCGACCTTGAGTAGTATGGTAATTTAACCTTGAGTCGACCTAATATATAACGAATGGCAAGTTGGTGACCAGAACGGCCTGTATTATACGGCTAACATTGGTTCTAATTTGGACACTATGAGTCTGAGTGTTGTCCGTTCTTTGATTCTAGTTTCCGATGTTGTCTCAGTCGTTTGTTGCATGCTTTCGAAGTAGAATTGACATTCAAAAAAATATGTATTCATGAAATGCATCACATAATAGATAATTGATTTAAAGAAACCAAAGCCTTCGACAAGAAACTTACGACTCAGTTTTACATTCACAACAAGATGTTTCACCATTGGTCCTAACGCTCCCTGTTGTAGACACATATGGGAGGGGGGGGGGGATGAATAATTATAATTTTATATCTGAGATCAGAATTGGAACCTTTCTTCCCCGGCCACCCTGTCTCTTTTTTCTCTCTTTTCTTCCTTCCCCTTTCCCTGCTTATTATGACACATACATCCAAGCTGTGCAGTATTTGGTTCTAACACAAGATAAAGCAAATAAATCACTACAGAACAGCAGAATATGGACACTAAAGCATGCTGAGTAGCTTTCTATATCAATTTTGGAAACACCATAGCATCATTCCACTTTTGGACTAAATGACTGAATTTTGAACTCTCCCAGATGCATGCTTTAAAGTGTAGTCACATAATGAATTTTTGAACAAATTTAAAATTGCTAAAAGCTGAGTTGTTTTGCCCATGTGTGGGTGTAGTTGTAGCAGATGTATGTGTTGGCCTGGTTCTGCACTTGTTTGTTGGCATGTTGTTGTTGTTGTTATTGGTGTGTTTAGTTTGTTCCCCTCCTGTGAGTATGCTGTGTGTGCTGGGCGTGAACTGTATGCGTGTTTTATATCGACGGTAGTCGGCCGGCATCCACTAACACCGGATGTACAGTACATATAATGTGTGTCGGGTTCTTATTATTGCCGTAATAAGTAACAGTAGTCACGTAGACGTGAATCACGTGTTGGGTCATGTGACACATAGGTACCACGTGATTGGTTGAGCTGTCAGCATTGAGCTGCTCCATAACAAGTTACGCTACACGATATGACGCCCTGCACGAGGCAATTTACACCGCCAAATCTACACAATCTTAAATTGAAAATTCTTCCTTTTGAATACCTTATAAAAGAACAAATTGGAAGTGTATTTTGGTATGACCTCTAACAGCCATGTGTAGTGAAGCGTCCATTGCCTCCTGCTGGGTCGGTATCATGGCGGTAACCGTAGAAGTACAGTCGGGTTAGTCATTGTCAGACATGTTGGTTCAAACAGGAATAGCATTTGTTGTTGCAGTTATACTTGTCCATGTTTAAGAGCTGTGAAATCAGCATGGGAACCTTAACTGTTTGGGGACATTTTCTTCAATTGGGAATTGGATTGTAACGAGATACATGGGGTGGGTAGCCTCACCTGTTAATGTTGTGTCATGTTGACTTTGGTGATTCCTGTCTTTGCCCCAGTTGTTGTACATAGACTAACCCAGCACCCGTCTTGTTGTAGATATGAACGAGCACTCATCTCGTAGCCACAGTGTCTTCTTGATCAACGTGAAGCAGGAGAACGTGGAAACGCAAAAGAAACTTAGCGGAAAGCTCTACCTTGTCGATCTCGCTGGAAGTGAAAAAGTAAGGTTCCACCACCAGTGTTAAAAAATAGTCAATATTTCAATATACAATGGTCAGTTTATCAATTGAAACATGAAGCTGTATTTAAGTTTTATTTGCTGTGTCATTGATATAAATTTTACAGATAACAAGTAAGAGGAATTGGGACTTAGTCACAATAACTTTCTTGTGAAATTTCCATAGACTTTCATACTTCAAAGTGTACCATAAAGATCACTCTCTATGGAGTTTTAGTGTGACATACACTAGGCTAAACTTCAAGATAAATAACTAAATTGTCAACACCATTGAATGTGTGAATCTGACCATTGTTGTGCCTATCCCTGCTCAGGTTAGTAAAACAGGGGCCGAGGGGGCCGTCCTGGATGAAGCCAAGAACATCAACAAATCACTGTCTGCGCTTGGTAATGTCATCGCTGCTCTCGCCGACGGCAACGTAAGTCTAACGCTTTAAGTATAGCAATTGTGTAACATTTCTGTATTTAAGTGGTGACAAGTATTGAGGTGACAAGTATTGAGGAAAACCAGGAAAAGTGAGACTTGTTATATATGCTGTATCCCGATAACAGATATATACTATTTTAGTCTGATATTAACTGGAAATGATTGAACAAAGCTAGTGTTCTAGACCATCTTGTGTTGATAGTGCACATAGGTACTACATGTAAAAGGTCTGCTAACCCATATAGGATATAGTTGTCAGCACTTTATTCCTGTAGATGATCTTTTCCTTGGGCTAATACCATAATGTATATGTACATGTACCCTAAAGCCTCATGGATATATAAACAGTATCTAAACTTGTATGAGCCATGCCTTTAGTCTGAAAAAAAGGATGATTTAGTATGGTAGTACTTAGAAAACCACACACACCATATAGGCATGTTTGGCATTAGATTAAAGCAGAGTTTGATTTAGGTTTTACACTATATGTTTGGACCATATGAATGTCCCACACTAACCGGTGGTGCCTCTGTTTATCCTTACAGAAGTCTCACGTGCCGTACCGTGACAGCAAACTGACGCGTATCCTCCAGGAGAGTCTGGGGGGTAACGCCCGCACCACCATGGTCATCTGCTGCTCTCCTGCATCCTTCAACGAGTCAGAGACCAAGACCACCCTGCTCTTTGGGCAGAGAGCCAAGACCATCAAGAATGTGGTGTCTGTGAACGAGGAACTGACGGCCGAGGAGTGGAAGCGGCGCTACGAGAAGGAGAAGGAGAAGAACACCCGCATGAAGGGGCTGCTCAAGAACTACGAGGCCGAGCTGCTCAGATGGAGAGCAGGTGAGCGACTGGGGTTTTACGATCTTAGCTCAGCCAAGTACAGTGCTTCTCGTATAGGCAATAATCTAACATCAGTCACATTAGGTGGTCATTAGCATAAAAGGACTCTTATGTATCAGTTGGAGCATGTAGAGCCATCCTTCTGAGTGGTGTATAAGAATGCCTTATTTGCAGATTTTTGCTTTTCTGATAATACCTGGTCGCCCCTAGATTGAGAGAAAAATTCTGTGCATGTTGCAAATATTAAAAATTCATGTTTTTTTCTATATTTTTGAACTTGCGTATAAGCTGATCCCCTACTTATAGAAAAAAGTGAAAAGAAAGCTGTACATGTATGTTGTGTGGCTGTAGGTGAGAAGGTGACGTCAGACGAGCAGCTCTCCATGAAGGAGGCGGCTGCCGACTCACTCACCCCGAGCAGCTCCATGCCCAGCATCCCCCAGGTCGTCCCCCAGACAGGCCCGCCCCTCACCGACGAGGAGCGCACCCGCTGGGAGCTCGAGAAGCAGACCATCTACCAACAACTCGATAACAAGGTAATGTCCAAACAACTCATTTCTGTTTTTACAAGTGTAAACATATTTTCCAAATTTTTTACGAAAACTAACAGCAATGTGAGATCAGGAATGGCTTATGAAAGCTGGTTTATATGGCCAATGTTGTCTATAATGTTGTAATTTTAACATTGTCGATATCTGACAATTTGAAATGGTCCAAGTACCAATCCTTGAGGCACACCGCAACCTTTATCCCCTAATTTTTAAATACATCTATGTGCGTTCATCCGTTATAGCAGCCCAAGTCCATTAATTATTACGGCTGAATTAGCTCAACATCTTTTGGAGGTTGTTGTAGTTCAAAGCCAGGCCAACCAAGTGCAACAGTATCAAATGCCTTCAAATGGTCTACAATGGTGAATATTTCCTGCAAAAGAAAATCGTAATCACTTGGAAAGGGCATCACCTTTTCTCATTGACTAAAAACCATACCTTGCTAGCTGGTAGTTGAAATACTCTAGCTAATGTTGTCATGTAGTGCCATGTAGTGCTATGTAGTATAATGATGTAATGAATTATAACAGGATGATGAGATCAACCAGCAGTGCCAGCTGATGGTTGATATACTATATGTATATGTACTATATGTCTATAGTTATAACTAATGTCATGTTACATTCTAACAGGATGATGAGATCAACCAGCAGTGCCAGCTGGTGGTTGATATACTATATGTATATGTACTATATGTGTATGGTTATAGTAAATAGCTAATGTATCATGTTGTATTGTAGGATGATGAGATCAACCAGCAGTGCCAGCTGGTGGTTGATATACTATATGTTTATGTACTTTATGTTTATAGTTATAACTAATGTCATGTATTGTACATTATAACTAATGTTGCTACATTATGTTGTAGGATGATGAGATCAACCAGCAGTGCGAGCTGATGGTTGATATACTATATGTATATGTACTTTATGTGTATGGTTATAGTAAATAGCTAATGTATCATGTTGTATTGTAGGATGATGAGATCAACCAGCAGTGCCAGCTGATGGTTGATATACTATATGTATATGTACTTTATGTGTATGGTTATAGTAAATAGCTAATGTATCATGTTGTATTGTAGGATGATGAGATCAACCAGCAGTGCCAGCTGGTGGAGAAGCTGCGTGAACAGATGCTGGAGCAGGAGGAGCTGATCGCTGGTACCCGGCGAGACTACGAGAAGCTGCAGCAGGACATGTCCCGCATCCAGGCAGAGAACGACTCAGCTAAAGATGAGGTAAGTCAGCACCCCTAAGGGTATCATGAGGACAAAGGTCATAGTCCACCAAGCACTCTATGGCAGATTGAAGCCTCACTGTTAATTACCTTCCATAATGGGGTCCATATGTCTATATACCAGGTAAATTAATGGCCTTCCCTAATAGGGTCTATATTGTTAGTATGCCAGGTAACGGAGATCCTTAATGGCTCTATGTATGTTTATGTATAACAGTAAAGTCTGTACTTGAGGCCTTCTATAGCAGGAGGAGCTCTGTACTGTTATAATGTCTGTATAGGTCCCTATACCAGGTTCATGTTTAATACTGTGGTATATGTTGGTGTTAATGTCTATATGTCTGTGTGTAGGTGAAGGAGGTGCTCCAAGTCCTGGAGGAGCTGTCTGTACTGTTATACTGTCTGTACATGTCTCTGTACCATGTTTACTACTGTGGTATATGTTGGTGTTAATGTCTATATGCACCTGTTACAGGTGAAGGAGGTGCTCCAAGCCCTGGAGGAGCTGGCCATGAACTACGACCAGAAGTCTCAGGAGGTCGACATCAAGAACCGCGAGAACGAGACGCTCAGCGACGACCTCAACAAGAAACTGGTACGTACCCCCTTTACATGACATAGTATAATATGCCTATTTTGTGTGTTTCCTTAATAAGGACTGGTGTAAAGTGCTGTATTTTATTGAATTATTAGTTGCTCCTTTTAGTCGATGTTAAACACAATGGAGCCAGAGCGCGTCCAGCTCTAACTTTCTGTGTGTAGAGTTTAGTCTAACCGTCTATATTTGTTTACTTTAGTCGATGCTGAACACGATGGAAGCAGAGCGCTCCCAGCTCTAAATGTACTTGTATATGTGTGTAGAGTTTAGTCTAACCGTCTATATTTGTTTACTTTAGTCGATGCTGAACACGATGGAAGCGGAGCGGTCCCAGCTGAAGGACAACAACCTGCACCAGAAGAAGCGCATCATGGAGATGATGATGAGTCTCCTCAAGGACCTCAGCGACATCGGCACCATCGTGGGCGGCAACGCATCCGAGTTCAAGGTACGCCAAACAGATAACTCAACATGCCTCTCCTTGGCTGAAATTTAGACCAGAAGCTGGAGGTCTTATTGTAATATGTAAATACCCTGTGTTCATTCACCCAACAGCTGTCTAAGGGGGTTCAGGGGAAGTCTACAGTTAATTGCATGATGTATGGTAATTAGAGCCATTTGTCGGGTGCAGAGAAGGTGGAAGAAGTATAGTATGATAGAAATACCCTTAATACATTTATTGTATAATATATGTTACTTCCAGCCAGCAAATTCAGAGAAGATTATTGTTAAATGTATGTATACCTCTCACAGCCGTCCATCGGGGGGTCGGAGAAGGTGGAGGAGGAGTTCACAGTGGTTCTACATGTTAATGTATGTTGTACCCTGTGTTACTGTTACAGTATGTATGTATGTATGTGTGTAAGTAATGTTTGTCTATATAACTCATGTTGCAGCCGTCCATCGGGGGGTCAGAGAAGGTGGAGGAGGAGTTCACGGTGGCGCGTCTCTACATCAGCAAGATGAAGTCGGAGGTGAAGACGCTCGTGTCTCGCTGCCAGAACCTGGAGACCTTCCAGACAGACTCCCAGAAGAAGATGGAGGAGCGGGAGAGCGAGCTGTCAGAGTGCCGGCTCCTCATACAACAGGTAACCCTAACACTAACCCTACCCCTCATTGTATGTACCCTATGTAGCTGTCAGAGTGCCGCCTACTCATACAACAGGTACAACACACTCCTACAGCCTCTTACAGCTGCATTTGGTGTGTCCTATCCTCCAAATATGGTACTGTAATAATATGGGAAAAAATGGAACATGTCACTAATATCACTTTGCGACCGTGGGGGAGTCGCTGAAGGAGGACCACGTATGTACTCCACATGGAGTCTATAATGTAGTGTTGTATGTTGTATTACAGCACGAGGTGCACATTAAGACGGTCGGGGAGTCGCTGAAGGAGGTGTCGGCCAAGAAGTACCCCACATGGAGTCTATAATGTAGTGTTGTGTAGTGTATAATGTAGTGTTGTGTAGTGTATATAATATAGTGTTGTATGTTGTATTACAGCACGAGGTGCACATTAAGACGGTCGGGGAGTCGCTGAAGGAGGTGTCGGCCAAGAAGCAGGCGCTGGAGGACAACGTGGACTGCCTCAATGAGGAGGTGGCCCAGCTCCGCGCCCAGGAACAACTCCACCTCTCTGAGGTGGGCGCCGCCAAGGAACAGGTCAGCAGACACTACATTACTCTACTGCAAATACACTATATACTCAAGTATTACATATGTAGTTCACTATGTCATGACTATAACTGGGTATTCATTAAAAATAACATAAAAGGAATAGGACTTGCACTGAGGTATTGCATACAACTGATTCACCAATCAAGTGTCTAGCAATGCATGTAAGGAGTATTATTAGTTTGTTTCACCACTTTGTATACAGTAAATTCCTGCGTTGAAGCCTAACTTGCGTAGAGGCCGCCGCTTAACTTGTGAGAATGCTATAAGCCGCACAGGGTGTCAGATTATGGCAACTTTAGTACTGTAGGATACATCTAAAAACTTGTGTACTATAGGTCGCACCCTGACTCTGGGCTGATCCTTTAAGCCGCACTACCAATATGACTCGGGCACTTGCTGGGGCCTATACGTGAAAATTTACGGTAGTATCTAAGAGCTTGTACTTGTGTGTGTACCAATAACCACCTATGTCTAACTACCATGTGTTGTATGGTGTTGTATGAAGTATGTCTCTAACTAACACTTGTTACCTTCAGGCTGAGAAGCACCAGCGTGAGAAGACGGACCTGGCGCAGTCCGTGGAGATAAAGAGTGTGCTGGAGGCACAGATGGAGTCCCACCGCGAGGCCCATCAGAAACAGCTCCAGGAGCTACGACGCGAAATTAACGACAAACAGACACGCATTGATGCACTAACTGAGTGAGTAGAGGCTACATAACTCTAAACCCAAGTATAAAACACACAGGTGCCACTCTGACATCTGACATTAGAACCCAAGCATGTCCAAGTGCTGTTGATACAAGGCCTAGGTCTGTCTGAAAACAGATTTGTTATGAAACAAACCTGGGTGCTGCAATGAAAAATCAGCGTTCATCACAAGAATGTCTGTCAAAGCATATATTCTATTCTTAATTGTTTTTCACTCATTGGACAAAGCCAAATTTGTTGTAATAGGGGTGACCACCCTTCAGATTCTCAGGATAAAGAAAGCCCATAATATAATAATTTCAATGTTACAAAGACTAATTTGTCTTCCTTTTTTGAAAGTGTTTTATTGGGCTCAATATAATAAATAGCAGATACATAGTAACAAAATGAAAATGAAATTAGAAATATATAGAAAAATAAAATGATTATTTCTTGCTTTTGCAGCCAATCGCAGAAGCTGTCGCTGGCACATGAGAAGCTGCAGGCAGATTACGACAAGCTCAAGTCTGAGGAGAGCGAGAAGTCAGTGAAGCTGGCCGAGCTGACGCTGCAGATAGACCGCCGCGAGCAGGCCAAGCAGGACCTCAAAGGGCTGGAAGAAACTGTGGTACGTTAACATATTTAGTATAACAGTATACATGGGAAGGGGGGGGGGCAGGCCAAGCAGGACCTTAAAGGGCTGGAAGAAACTGTGGTATGTAGACATACATTACACGCTATATATACTCTGCACCATTCATGGTGCCCTCGGCAAAATTATAATCAAATATTGCCTTACCCTGGTAAGTCTCATTTAATTTCACAATTATATACACAGTATATATACAGGGGGGGGGGGGGGGCAGGTTAAGCAGGACCTCGAGGGGCTCAAGGAGACCGTGGTATGTAGAGTGGGTATCTCGGTGGGGGGGAGGGGCAGGGCAAATTTAGAATTTATATATTCTATAGGCCCTCCACAACCTGTCTTATTTAGTGTAGTTATTTAATATAATATATGCACAACCTGTTATAGTGTGTATTAACCACTGTGTTTACACCACTATGTACTTGCGTAAATGCCTCACTAAGTGTAAGAACTGTCCCTCATGCAGGCCAAGGAGCTGCATATCATTATAATGTCTTATTTAGTGTAATTATATAATGTATTATGAGTATTAATGACTACCCTTACTAGTTATTGACTCAGGGTAACTGAGTAATACTAAACGACCCAACCAAGGTTTAAGACGTTTTTGTTACATAGGAGAATGTCTATCATTCAGCCTGTGTTATAGATAGACATCAGATGACCAAAGGGATAGATGGGCAAGATAGGGGGACAAATGTTTCCTTCGAAAAGAAATCAAATATCTCTTTTTTTCAATATGATATTGAACTGCGATCTTTCGACATAAATTTCTCTCTTTCGCATAAACTCTTAACTACTGTTAAATTGCTACCCTCTAAATGAAAGCCACATAGGGTTCAATGTTAAACCAAAGATATAAATCACATTTTCAGCCACACAGCCCAATATTTCTCTCTTCACATGCAGAAATGCCATCTTGTACATTAGAAATACCCTCCAACACACAGTAAAGAACCATCTAGCTACTTTAATTTAGATTTAAATTAAAGACACCAACACAGAGCAACAGTAGACAAATATTATAGTCCCTGTTGCAACCATCATGTAGAGGGTGGCGCCACTGCAACTTCTTGTGCACTCCGAGAACTGCGCGAGACAACACCAGAGTTGCCAGCCACAACGTCAGGCTATAAGCGGTGTTTAAAAATACCCTCATGATAATAGAAAAAAACATCTACCTTATTTAAATTAGATTTATATATTCTCCGCCCCCCCCCCAAAAAAAGAAGCTTTTTAGTTCTCTTTCCACCCGTCAAAGATATGGTGGCGCCACTAGCAGTTCTTGTACTCCACTAAAATTCAACAAGACAGCATGAGATTTCCACAGTGGCAGCATAAAAGGAGTGCAGAGCGAAATTGTACCACCCGTATCTTCGCCGTTTATGGTCCGACCAACTTGTTTTTTGACAGGAACAGAAGGCGGTACATGCCCGCAGCCTGCAACTGTCGCCCATACCCACCTGCACTCCCACACCCAACTGCTCACCCACACCCACCTGCTGGCCTGAAATGGAATAACATCCATGTATGACACATGACTTGAGGGTACTTTTTAACAAGGAATCCATTTTTGATGCCAGAATTGACCAACAAATGATTATAAGGGAGTACAATATTTAAGTACATGATAAGCTACAGATCCAGCTTACCCTGAGTCATCTGTGAGGCCACTCACACGCTCAATCTTTATAATGCCTTATTTAGTGTCATAATGTATTATGAGTGTTAATGAGTGCCCTTACATTATTACAGGCTAAGGAGCTGCAGACCCTGCACAACCTGTTACTATAATGTCTTATTTAGTGTAGTTATTTAATGTATTATGATAATGTATTATGTTATGAGTGTTAATGAGTGCCCTTACATTATTACAGGCTAAGGAGCTGCAAACCCTGCACAACCTGCGGAAGCTGTTCGTGCAGGAGCTGCAGTCTCGTGTCAAGAAGTCCCAGAACAAGTCTCTGGACGAGGACGAGGAGGAGTCAGGGGGCAGTGCCGCCCAGAAACAGAAGATCTCCTTCCTAGAAAACAACCTCGACCAGCTGACCAAGGTCCACAAACAGGTAAGGAGCCCACCTATATACAGTATGTAACCATATATGTATAACTATATAGACCAAGGTCCACAAACAGGTAAGGAGCCCACCTATATACAGTATGTAACTATATATGTATAACTATATAGACCAAGGTCCACAAACAGGTAGGAAGCCCATCTATATACAGTATGTAACTATATATATGTATAACTATATAGACCAAGGTCCACAAACAGGTGAGGAGCCCATCTATATACAGTATGTAACTATATATGTATGTATAACTATATAGACCAAGGTCCACAAACAGGTGAGGAGCCCATCTATATACAGTATGTAACTATATATATGTATAACTATATAGACCAAGGTCCACAAACAGGTAAGGAGCCCATCTATATACAGTATGTAACTATATATATGTATAACTATATAGACCAAGGTCCACAAACAGGTAAGGAGCCCACCTATATACAGTATGTAACTATATATATGTATAACTATATAGACCAAGGTCCACAAACAGGTAGGAAGCCCAATAACTATATTAGCTGTTTACCTTACTTTATAATCCTAATTATAGCAAATGTATTACCATATAGCAAAATATGTTATTATATAGAAAAATAAATAATTACATAGCAAAATATATAATCATACATTAAAATGTGTTATTATATATCAAAATATATTATAGAAAACTAAATAATTACATAGCAAAATATATAATCATACAGTAAAATGTGTTATTATATATCAAAATATATTATAGAAAAATAAATAATTACATAGTAAAATTTATAAAGAAAAATATAATTTAATATATTTATTTTCCAGTTGGTGCGTGACAATGCGAACCTGCGGTGTTTAATGTATAATGTGTTTAATGTCTATGTTTGTTTACTTCTACAGTTGGTGCGTGACAATGCGGACCTGCGGTGCGAGCTGCCCAAGCTGGAGAAGCGTCTGCGTGCCACGATGGAACGCGTCAAGTCCCTGGAACAGGCTCTGAAGGAGGCTAAGGAGGGTGCCATGCGTGATAGGAAGAGGTCAGCTGATTCTCAACCTCCTCACGATGAAAATAATAACTGCTCTTTGGTTTGTCCCACAAGCAAGAGGTCAGAAATCACTCCTCCACCGAGAACATTGTTTACTTCTGGCTGACACTCTTCTGTCCTGGCAAAGCTTTGTGTCGGGTGACATTGACGCGCACTTCAGGTTTAAGATCCTTGTGAACAGTCCCCCTATTGCGGGTGATTCAGTCGTTATCATTATTTCCCCTTCAGAAAACAGTTTTTGTTTGTTTCCTTGTTTATATATAATATTGATAACACCCAGTACATTGATACAGATTTACATATCATACTGAATTTGTCACTAGCATGAGTCCACGGAGGAGGTTTGCATGATTACCCAATTCCTTCCGGTTCCTAACCCGCAGGTACAACTAATAATTACACCTAGACATGATACAACATTACCAGGACATAGTCTAACCAACGTCTGCACGAGTTACTTTTCAAAATTGAAGACGAAACCTAACCCTATTTTAGGTATTTTTATCTAATGGAGAATGCGGTGATAATATAGAAATGGCCTTTACCAAGGCACAGGTCCCTAATATAAAAAAATAAGGCCTTCTCGCTTGCGGTGCTTAAGCTACAGCAAAATATCTATATATAGATTTATATTCTATATAACATTAGAGTTATCATATGTTAAGTTTGTAACAACCAAATGTAGATAGATAATTGACCCATAACACCAAATATCTTAGCTCTCACAAAGAGAAAAATGTCTATCCCGCCAGATCAAAACCACCGACAAAAACCTTGAGTGTATTCTTGATTTGAGCTCACTTTTCATCTCTGTATGTTCTTGTTGCCGTGCCCTCAGTACCAACTGTTAATTTGTCATTATTTTTGAGTGCACAATTTCTCGCTTATAAATAGGTATAAATTTGTTCTGAATGAGACACTTGAGTAGTTGAATACTTTAGCAGTTTCTGGCCTCTCTGTGCATTACAGTAGCTGTTCCTTAGTTCCTCAGTAGTAGATTCCTTAGTTACACTGTAGCTATTCCTGCTAGTTTGTGTGTGGCAGTGTTAGTGTTAGCTGCGGCTGCTACATGCGTCTGTCTGTTCGTCCCCAGGTACCAACACGAGGTAGACCGGATTAAGGAGGCCGTGAGACAGAAGAACCTGGCACGTCGCGGTCATGCCGCTCAGATCGGTGAGTCACCCTTATTAGATGATTCAGTACATAGCTCTCATGGCATCCCAGCCCTTCCTAGGGAATACCACCACAAAATATCCTTTTATCAATCAACATATTTTCATCCATCCATTCAAAGTACATAGAACTGTAGTTGCTACTTATTTCAATTATCATATTTTCCAGGAAATGTGTTGCGCTTGCATAAATGTGAATGTAATCCAAATTACATGTATCACAGTTTGTGCTTTTGACCAAAATTATACCAACAGCAGCAGCAGCATTGTCCAAATTACTTTCCGTACTGCACTTTTAGTCCAAAATTTCATTTGTATCTCAGTGTATTCTATGTAACTGTGATGTTGGCTGTTTACATTGAAGTCAACATCAGCCTATGTTTCCTACTGTAAATTCCCTGGGCTATCTGCAGGTTTTATGTGAACCAAACCATGGTGTGGGTTATAAAATTTGCTTCAAGTGAGGATGCTGATTATTTGAGGGGTTTTGGAAGTAGTATACATAGTCTATACAAGAGAACCAAAATTCAGACCTCAGGCGCGGGTTATAGAATATTCCCAGACTCCAAGCTTGACTTCTACATGAGCTGTGGGTTATACCAAAGAGTTTACAGTAGTAGGACTACATGCAGCCTGTGGGTTATATTATATAAGAGTTTACAGTAGTAGGACTACATGCAGCCTGTGGGTTATACCAAAGAGTTTACAGTAGTAGGACTACATGCAGCCTGTTGTCACGTAGGCAGCACCGGTTTCCTCTGTTGGCATCTTCTGACGCTGTGTTCTGTTTGCGTTGTACAGCCAAGCCCATCCGTGCTGGCCACCACCCCTCACCTGTAGGTGCAGGTATCCGGGGGGGCGGCATGGGACAGAACGGACCAGTCCCCATCCGACCTGTAGCTGCAAATAACATGTAAGTATTACGCTGAACACTGCTTTACTTTTACTCATTTACATCATGGTGTGTTGTCAGAGTTGGTTGTAGTCCTTTCTATTACGTTGTTTTGACACGAGGCTGCACCAGCAACAGCATGGCTTATGGTTTCTGCTCATCTTTGTGAGAACATTTTAGGAGCAGGAAATAGATGGAAGACAAAGTACTTGGAAATGTCAGGGTCAGGGAAAATGAAAATAAAATAAAGAACAAAGTCTACAAGTATCGGGCGGTGGGGGTTAATGCTCTTGTCAAATTGCAAAGCGCGATATCACAGCCAATGGTGAATATTTTGTGAGGAAAATAGTAATTTTCGGCCATGGAATTTGAATCCCGAGTAATTTTCTTGTAACCCTGGGCCCTGTATTACAGTGTGAGTAACAAAGAGCCCATAGTGGAGTAACTGTTGGTTGGTGTGGCCTCCTCCTGGTGTGATATCCTACTGAGTGTTGACTGTGTGCCTCCCTAGTCTAACTTGGTGCCTGAAGTGTGCCCCCCTCTGTACTGGGGGAAGGATGATCTAGTGTTAGTGGCAGCACAGTGCTACCACTGTCTATAGTACTCAGGTAAACTGAATGTGTGCACAAGTGTGTCAAAGCTTGAAAGTTGATTTTATGGACCGTGAACTGGGTTTGCAGGCTGTGTACTTTAATTCTACCAAGATAAACTGAATCATGGCTACTTCAATTCTGAATTAAACAGATGAGAAAATACTGAATCATGGCTTGGCTAGCAGCAATAGTGAAATACTTAGGAGCATTATGTACTAGTTATTATCAAAATTGCTGCAAGAAACAAGTAGATTTTGAACAAGGATAGACTGCTTCAAGCATGAAGTGGAATGTTAAGGTGTTTGCACAATCAATGCCACATCTTATTAGGAACAGGAAATCTCATTTCAAATTGAAACCCAAGGTTGACAAAGCCTGTATGGATGAAGTATGCACAGCCCATGCAGCAAGTGAGCTATGTGTCCTTGTGTATGTGGTGTAAGTGAGTGGACACCTTGTATGGATGTTTCTGAACTGCCGCTGATATTGTAAAGCATGACCTTTACCTGACCTTCAGCTTGACCTTTCTGAGCCTGTCGCCAGCATGGATTCTGTGGGCATCGTACAGTCTCAACGCTTCAGCATTTGCAACAAATACTCATCCCATAATGACACATATTCCTGATTTTGTAGATTTTTCCCTATCGAGAAGATTTAGCGAGTAGCATTTGTGCTTATGAAATTAAAATTCCACAATTCAAACAGTAAAGAAAGAGGTTTTTAACTTAGAAGGTCTGTGAAGGTGCCTTACTGATGTGAGTGTGGGTCTTGGTTTCAGTGTGTAGATGGTGAGTAGACTGAGTGTGTGGACATGTGCCTGAGTAGCCGGTAATGTCCACTGTGCAGTAGTCCCATATTAAGGGCGTGTTGCACCGGGTGCCCCTTTGTTCTTGCGGCTGGCTGTGACTTACATATTGTCCCCCTTGTTTCTCGTGCCTGGCTGTGACTGCATGTTTGGGGTTGTATTTTCAGCAAACGTCCCGTCATCACTCTGTGACCCCCCAGGTCGGTCTCATCCCCGCTTCTCTCCCACTTACTTAAGCCAAACAAGAGCATCTATCCTTGTTAAGAGCAGTGTGTAAAGATGACTAAACCCTCCTTGTTACTAACTGCATGAGTTGTATCAGGAGTGGACCTGATTAGAAGGGTAGTATTAGGATGAAACTATTAGGCAATTATTACTAAATTATGAATTAGACCTCAGATATTCATTGATGATGTCTGCCATAGTGCAGTCAATTAGCCTTCAACAAATCATTACTCATGGCAGTTCTCTAGGGTTGATAACCAATATTTAAGACTCAAAATCCAAAACAAAATAACATGAGGAATCAATGGTTACAAATGTTTGCCATAGGTTGGCTTTAAGATACTAAGTCTGCTTACGATAAGTCAGGACTCTTGTAACCTTGCTGCCCCCTTATCCTGATACTGACATTTAACTTCATCACATCCTGAATGAACATAATTCAACTAAACTGAAATCTTAAGTTTAAGAGACTATATGAGGTATCCTAGGATTATGATGTTTATATATACACTCTTGTACATATTAAAGGAAAAGGTTTAAGTTTCTTTAAAAATACTAGTTTTTACTAAATAATTCAATACAGCTTCTTTTGTACTTACTAGGCCAATTTTGATTGTTTTGAAACCATCTCATGATAGAAAATGTCTGTAAACAAATTGAACAGAATGATTACCAACACAAATATCATGTAGGTTAGTGCATGTGCAAATGTGTATAGCAGCTATTCTGGCTTCATTCTGGCTTGGTATTGAAAGTGTCTGCTGTCTTGAAGCTTTGACAAAAGATGCCTTTCCAAGTACATCACCGAATGGCAAAGTTTTTGATGTACAAAAATTACTTGATGTATCTTATGTGGCTATTATCCAGACTATTCTGAAATTCTGAGCTGTGAGTGACAAGCTTGTTAATTGACACAGCTTCTGCTTTGTATGAACCCACATTGTGTTTAGTGATTAGGAGCCATCCCTCATCACCTCCCAATCCACTGTTCTAATACCATGTCCTCTGTTTTGTTTGCAGGTAAACTCGCTTATCTGTACTCGTCATAACCACAGCCAGAAGAAGAGATGAACACAGAGGGAGGACACCGTAGGTGGTGACCACCCAGAGTCCTGCTGCTACCCGTCACCACGTGGGGGCGCACCCCCCTCCTCCTCCTCCTCCTCCTCCCGTGCCACCTCCTGTGTCTCCCGTGTTACTCCCTACAGGGGGCGGCTCTCTGTCTGCCCCCACCACCACCACAGGCTGCTTTCTGTTAGCACAGGCAGCCCTTCTCCCCCTGCCTGCTGCCTGCTGCCACACCAGGCTTTAGTTGTGTGTGTAGGCGCTACCACCACCCAGATATAGCACCCTGGTGTCTGTGGGGGGAAGCACTCAGGTGGTGGGACCACAGTCAGGGCAGGTAGCTGGCCGCACATATTATATATATGTATAAAGGACAAACTCATGAGATGTGTTCTCTTATTTTATTGTTTCTCATTCTCTTTTGTTTCATTACCCACTGCAAAAAAAAGGACTAGTTATTGGCTAGAGGACGATTGAACCGATCATGGTAACCTTGAAGGCAGACGGTGAGGCCCCCTTGTGTAGAATCTGGGAACTAGGATATTATTCCCCCTGGTGTAGGAGGTCACGTGTATATTAGGGCACACACACCGTAGACATTTACATGAATTGTCACCACTTACTATATAGTGTGGGAAGTTAGGGAATGACAGGTTATACCGAGTATACACAGTAGTATATGGGTAGTGAGTATGGAGAGAGTGGGGCCGTGATATGGACTGACAGGTTATACTGAGTATACACAGTAGTATATGGGTAGCGAGTATGGAGAGCGTGGGGCCGTGATATGGCTCGTCGTGCGTGATGAGAAGGAGGCTGGTCCTGTTTCGCTAGGAGTTGTTTCGATGCGTAGCTGAAGCCTACTTCCTGAGACTGGGAAGTGGCTTCAGACTGACTGACTGTGCAGTGCTGGCCTGCTCGCCGCACCCACACGCCCCACCTGGGACTGGGTGTCAGGTGACCAAACAGGGCGATGGTGGACCCAACACCAACTGGTAGAAACGTCAAATTGGGTCTGGGTTCTTTATTCACATTTCACGTCATGACCTTGGATCACAGCTTGTCACCCTGTCCACCCGAGGCACCACCATCCCCCTCCCACTGCCAGCACCATCTCTAACCAGGACTAACGGCTGTATGTACCAGTGACTGCACGCACAGGGAGCCAGGCACCCCCACACCAGCTGTGTACAAGGCTAGTAATGAGAGAAGGAAGCACCAACTCACAGTGTGAGGGTTTATCATGTCTGAGGTTAGTGTAGGGGCAGGTTCAGCCCCAGCCTACACACCAGTTAGCGTTGGAAGGTTGATATAAATATCATTAAGGGTGTCACACAGTGTTCTGAGACTGTTCATCAAACACTGTTGTGGCTGTAGGGTGGCAGGTTTGGTTTGTGGTTGGTGTGTTCTGGGTTGGCAGTTAGTGTATTTAGTGTGGTTGAAGCAGGTTTTGTAGCGGGCGGCTGGGAGGGAAGTGTGCTGTGCCTGCTGAGTGCTGCCAGGCATGTCTCTTTACACACGGCGTAGCAGGCTCCTCTCCTAGTTAGCAGACACTCAAAGTGTCATCATATAGGGCCCTTACCCCGCACCAAGGTTACCAAGGTTGGGGGAGCGCAGCCAACACCCACGACAACCGTTTCATCTTTCTGTTTGCGGCCACTACCAGTTCAGTTAACATCATCTAGGAAATCATACACATCGTGTAATTTACAGATTCACCAATGTTGATTGTCAATTTGACACGTTTCTCCTCTTTTAATTTAATTTATGCGTTGTTGATTCCCGATACAAAAAGACTTTATGGCGTATCTACAGTAGCATCATGTAGACTGGCTTATTGTAATGCTGTGATGTTCATCGCTTTTAGGTGGAACCGAAATCCAGATGATCAAATGTCATTTTAGATGTATATGTATGCAGAATATCTCTCTATATTGCATGTATGGCAGACCTTAATTGTGAGAAGAGACATTTTGTGGTGTTGAGGTTTTTAGCCGGTAGTCCGGCTGGAGGGTAGGAGCTTCTGATGCCTGCCTTAATGACCGGATGCCTCCTTGATGATGGCGGGGGCCTCTGGTGTCCTGCTATTGCACTGCGCTTCCCTCCTCACCTAGAGCTGTCGGCACCACCTCCTACTCTCCACAACACCAGCCTACACACCTACCTAGTAGTCTACCAAGTGTCCCGCTTTCTACTGTTACCCCAGTCACAGACTCGTTCCATAGTTTCATCAACACACAATACTGGTACTATCTAACCTGCATAGCGAAGGAGAAGAGAGAGAAAAAGTCACTTGATTCTACAGGGCCCACCCCTTGGTTTGTTTTTCACTCGACGGTGGGTCCGTCTGCTTATGATATCCTGTTGGTGTTATTTACGTGGATGTGGAATGCCTCGCCCAGGTGCATTATTATTACTACATTGAGTCGTCATTGTGCAATGTTGTCGGCCAGCTTAGAATGGCTGCTTGATAATTTCATGGAAGCAAAGCAAATCAAATACCACAATGTAAAACATGACAAATAGATGCACCGGTCAGTTGTTGGCCTCTGATGGCTTTTGATTGCACCAACTGCTTTCCTCAGTTTCTCAATTCTGGCAGACCTCGATGTAAAACGGCGAATGGCGGTGCAAATATCGTTGGCCTTCGCTGTATTCTCTACTTATTTATAAGTGTACAAGATGTGAAATTTAAATCGCATTCTCTCAGCACTGGGTGAAGGGACTGCAAGTAAAGTCTATGTTCAAAGAGAATAATCATACTGCTAAAGTAGCCAGGAAAGAGTTGCACACCAGTGCTGGGAGAAGGGTATTTGCTTCTAGGGAAGTGCACCTTGTATCGTAAGCTTTGGATATGGACCGAAATTTGTCCCAACATTAAAATGACCCTCCCGTTTTTAATAGATGTTACATATGCCAATGAAAACCTAGCTGATAGCACAACGTAATAACGATGATCATAATAATGATAAGGATAGAGAGCAAACGACAACAGCAAAAACAGAACCAAAGACAGGCGACTCAGCATTGGGCCACAAGGTGCACTTCTGGGGTTAGCAGCGCTGTATTAATCATTGTACATTCAATGTAATAAAAGTGATATTTATGATGGAGAAAAAGAGCAAGTTATTATCATTATTCTACCCAACACAATAATGGTCGAGACAACAACAGCCTGAGTTCTGGAGTGATGATGATGATAGAGGCATATTATGTGATAATAACAAACTTAGTGCGTTGTGTTGAGGTTGGAGGCGCCCTGTCAGTAGACTGGTGCAGCATGTGACAATGTGTGCATGGGTGGTGGCTGCTGCTGCTGCTGCTGCTGCTGCTGCTGCTGCTGCTGCTGCTGCTGCTGCTGGCAGGGGGTTGCCTCTAGCAGACAGGAAGCTTGCTCCTCACCATGTTGTATGAGACGGCACTTGAAGATGAGGATGATCCAGAACACAGTGCTATTATGGTAATTATTATTTAATGCTCAAATAAAATGTTGGGAAAATAAAAGTGATCCTGGTTGTGTTGTTTGTTCATGGGAATGAAGTGATCTATTACTGAAGCCAATTAAAGAAATGCTGCTAGAGCAATGATGATGTAAGAACAGCCCCATCTGAATGCTGAACAATACGTACTACATTACTAAATAGAGTAAGGAGCTGGTAGTTCAATCACCAACAAAGGGAGCAGCAGATGAAGGTGGCAAACACGCAGCAGGCACATAGGGGGGGATGCATCAATTAGTGCCTCAGATGACCACTGGCTGGCAGCACCGCAACACAACAGGCAGGTCTGCTATCTAGCTTAAACACTAAAACATTTCTGTGTAGAATTTCATGTTATAACAAAGTGCAACCTGAGAATCCTCAAAGAGCCCCTACTGTAAACTCCATGTGTCTGGTAATGATGAGACCAGAGCCTGGTGTAGGGTTTAGTATAACGCAGGTAAACCTGCTGACACTGTCCCTGGATGTGTTCTGAATCATGTTAAGACTAGTTAGACAAAACTTGTGGGAGAGAGAGACTGTATGTTTGCCATGCATGTCGTCTGCACTGGATGTGGTGCCTCCACCTGGTGTTGGGGAGGGGTAGCATTTGTGCCACTGGATTGAGGCCCACAGTGAAGGTGCAGGCCTTTACTGGTTGGTTGATAATGTGGCTAAATGGATGTAGAAGAGGGGCGTTGCCAGGATTGCTGAGAGAGGGAATATTAAATAAGGGCTGTGTGATTATTGACCAGAGGTTTGGCAGGTGGGTTGGAATTTAAAAATTCCATCAGTTTATTCACTTTTTCACTTTAGACGCTCAGCGGTTGCACACTCTTGCCGCACATTTACTAAGGGACTGGGATGGGATTCCGTAACACAGGAGGATTTAGTGTCTCTGGCTAAGCGTGGACTATCGAATTTCTCAGATCGGAGCATTATTAAGGAACCTGGTCTTGTACAGTGTGCTTGCCATGCATGTCGTCTGCTGTTGTTCTACACCTCTGCAGTCAGACTGAAGGGCCAGGCCTCTCCTGGTTGGCTGATAAATGTACTTATACTTGTTGGATGCATCTGGGCCAGAGGGGCCGTGCCAGGGGAGGGGAGGGAACATTTGTCTGATTATTGGACAGAGCTGTGGCAGGTAGGTTGGATATTTTAAAAATTCATCAATTTATTAGCTTCTTCTATTTAGACCCTCAGCGGCTAGGACATTTACCAAGGGGTTGGGGTGAAAGGGAGTCACACAGTGCTGCACTGAACTCTGACTGAGAGGTGATTCCTACACTTTGACCTTAAGTCAATACTTTAGAAAAAAACTTGCAAAGGGTGACTCCCTCACTTGGACCTGAAGTGGATACCCTGAAAAAATGTCTCGAAAAGCTACATTCCACCACTAGCCGACAGTCTCCCTTATGGTTGCCGTGGCTAGGAAAGTAGTAACAGCTCGTCTCTCTGCATCAAGCCTTGTTGCCAGGGGTCATGGCTACATGTCAGTGTTAACGGTTTTGCAACAAAACCATAAATAAGGATCCTACTGGGGGAACCCTCCACAAAGTTGGTTTAAAAGTCCTAAATTTTGTCCATTTTCACCACCTATGTCACCCGTTTTTTGTCAGCATGGTAAGGGACTGTTCATCATCACATGGGACAGTTTGGCTGCATTCCCCAACCCCAAAGCTTACGTCCCAGCTTTTACAGCTAGTCAATCAGACAATTATTAACCTTTCCCGGAACTTGATTGCATGTCGTAACCCTTTAAGGATAGCATACATGTCCCTAAAAAATGCCATTTGTTGTCATGATGCACAGATGCAGCCCCGGTGAGTAACTGCTCGGTGTTGCATTGGTGCACCATGCCAACCCTTTGGGAGTGTCTCATCCCCTTATGGGTTGTCATGATGCTTGAATTCAACACTGGCAACTTACTTGCTGCTTAGGGCTGCATTCACGCATCATGATCACCAAGTCATTGCACTGTACTGGATTGCTGTAATCTGATGTTTTAAGTATGGTCCTCCAAAGCCATAGATCTGTATTAAGAATCATACATGTCACCAACTCCATTACCACCACCCTTTATATGTGGACCTAGATGTAGAATTTCATTCCTTAAACCCTGAGTGGATCCGGCTGTAAACCCCAGAGCAGGAGACATGAGGCTACTGACAGAATGAGTTCCAAGATGACAGCCTCTGCTTTGGTGGCAGGTGAACTTGCTTATGAATCTGTACTTGTCAAAACTGTAACGACAATCCAGTTCATGTGTTCATTGGGGAGCGCTTTATTGTGGGGACCAGCGATGCGTGACTCGTCGACCCGACGAGATCATAACAAAACAATAACCACAGCCAGAAGAAGAGATGAACACAGAGGGAGGACACCGTAGGTGGTGACCGCCCAGAGTCCTGCTGCTACCCGTCACCACGTGGGGGCGCACCCCCCTCCTCCTCCTCCTCCTCCTCCCGTGCCACCTCCTGTGTCTCCGGTGTTACTCCCTACAGGGGCGGCTCTCTGTCTGCCCCCACCACCACCACAGGCTGCTTTCTGTTAGCACAGGCAGCCCTTCTCCCCCTGCCTGCTGCCTGCTGCCACACCAGGCTTTAGTTGTGTGTGTAGGCGCTACCACCACCCAGATATAGCACCCTGGTGTCTGTGGGGGGAAGCACTCAGGTGGTGGGACCACAGTCAGGGCAGGTAGCTGGCCGCACATGTTATATATATGTATAAAGGACAAACTCATGAGATGCGTTCTCTTAATTTTATTGTTTCTCATTCTCTTTAGTTTCATTATCCACTGCAAAAAAAAGGACTAGTTATTGGCTAGAGGGCGATTGAACCGATCATGGTAACCTTGAAGGCAGAGCGTGAGGCCCCCTTGTGTAGAATCTGGGAACTAGGATATTACTCCCCCTGGTGTAGGAGTTCACGTGTATATTGGGGCACACACACACCGTAGACATTTACATGAATTGTCACCACTTACTATATAGAGTGGGAAGTTAGGGAATGACAGGTTATACTGAGTATACACAGTAGTATATGGGTAGTGAGTATGGAGAGCGGGGGGCCGTGATAGGGACTGACAGGTTATACTGAGTATACACAGTAGTATATGGGTAGCGAGTATGGAGAGCGTGGGGCCGTGATATGGACTGACAGGTTATACTGAGTATACACAGTAGTATATGGGTAGTGAGTATGGAGAGAGTGGGGCCGTGATAGGGACTGACAGGTTATACTGAGTATAAACAGTAGTATATGGGTAGCGAGTATGGAGAGCGGGGGGCCGTGATATGGACTGACAGGTTATACTGAGTATACACAGTAGTATATGGGTAGTGAGTATGGAGAGCGTGGGGCCGTGATATGGCTCGTCGTGCGTGGTGAGAAGGAGGCTTGTCCTGTTTCGCTAGGAGTTGTTTCGATGCATAGCTGAAGCCTACTTCCTGAGACTGGGAAGTGGCTTCAGACTGACTGACTGTGCAGTGCTGGCCTGCTCCCCGCACCCACACGCCCCACCTGGGGCTGGGTGTCAGGTGACCAAACAGGGCGATGGTGGACCCAACACCAACTGGTAAACATGTCAAATTGGGTCTGGGTTCTTTCTTCACATTTCACGTCATGAGGTTGGATCACAGCTTGTCACCCTGTCCACCCGAGGCACCACCATCCCCCTCCCACTGCCAGCACCATCTCTAACCAGGACAAACGGCTTTTTCACCAGTGACTGCACGCACAGGGAGCCAGGCACCCCCACACCAGCTGTGTACAAGGCTAGTAATGAGAGAAGGAAGCACCAACTCACAGTGTGAGGGTTTATCATGTCTGAGGTTAGTGTAGGGGCAGGTTCAGCCCCAGCCTACACACCAGTTAGCGTTGGAAGGTTGATATAAATATCATTAAGGGTGTCACACAGTGTTCTGAGACTGTTCATCAAACACTGTTGTGGCTGTAGGGTGGCAGGTTTGGTTTGTGGTTGGTGTGTTCTGGGTTGGCAGTTAGTGTATTTAGTGTGGTTGAAGCAGGTTTTGTAGCGGGCGGCTGGGAGGGAAGTGTGCTGTGCCTGCTGAGTGCTGCCAGGCATGTCTCTTTACACACGGCGTAGCAGGCTCCTCTCCTAGTTAGCAGACACTCAAAGTGTCATCATATAGGGCCCTTACCCCGCACCAAGGTTACCAAGGTTGGGGGAGCGCAGCCAACACCCACGACAACCGTTTCATCTTTCTGTTTGCGGCCACTACCAGTTCAGTTAACATCATCTAGGAAATCATACACATCGTGTAATTTACAGATTCACCAATGTTGATTGTCAATTTGACACGTTTCTCCTCTTTTAATTTAATTTATGCGTTGTTGATTCCCGATACAAAAAGACTTTATGGCGTATCTACAGTAGCATCATGTAGACTGGCTTATTGTAATGCTGTGATGTTCATCGCTTTTAGGTGGAACCGAAATCCAGATGATCAAATGTCATTTTAGATGTATATGTATGCAGAATATCTCTCTATATTGCATGTATGGCAGACCTTAATTGTGAGAAGAGACATTTTGTGGTGTTGAGGTTTTTAGCCGGTAGTCCGGCTGGAGGGTAGGAGCTTCTGATGCCTGCCTTAATGACCGGATGCCTCCTTGATGATGGCGGGGGCCTCTGGTGTCCTGCTATTGCACTGCGCTTCCCTCCTCACCTAGAGCTGTCGGCACCACCTCCTACTCTCCACAACACCAGCCTACACGCCTACCTAGTAGTCTACCAAGTGTCCCGCTTTCTACTGTTACCCCAGTCACAGACTCATAGTTTCATCAACACACAATACTGGTACTATCTAACCTGCATAGCGAAGGAGAAGAGAGAGAAAAAGTCACTTGATTCTACAGGGCCCACCCCTTGGTTTGTTTTTCACTCGACGGTGGGTCCGTCTGCTTATGATATCCTGTTGGTGTTATTTACGTGGATGTGGAATGCCTCGCCCAGGTGCATTATTATTACTACATTGAGTCGTCATTGTGCAATGTTGTCGGCCAGCTTAGAATGGCTGCTTGATAATTTCATGGAAGCAAAGCAAATCAAATACCACAATGTAAAACATGACAAATAGATGCACCGGTCAGTTGTTGGCCTCTGATGGCTTTTGATTGCACCAACTGCTTTCCTCAGTTTCTCAATTCTGGCAGACCTCGATGTAAAACGGCGAATGGCGGTGCAAATATCGTTGGCCTTCGCTGTATTCTCTACTTATTTATAAGTGTACAAGATGTGAAATTTAAATCGCATTCTCTCAGCACTGGGTGAAGGGACTGCAAGTAAAGTCTATGTTCAAAGAGAATAATCATACTGCTAAAGTAGCCAGGAAAGAGTTGCACACCAGTGCTGGGAGAAGGGTATTTGCTTCTAGGGAAGTGCACCTTGTATCGTAAGCTTTGGATATGGACCGAAATTTGTCCCAACATTAAAATGACCCTCCCGTTTTTAATAGATGTTACATATGCCAATGAAAACCTAGCTGATAGCACAACGTAATAACGATGATCATAATAATGATAAGGATAGAGAGCAAACGACAACAGCAAAAACAGAACCAAAGACAGGCGACTCAGCATTGGGCCACAAGGTGCACTTCTGGGGTTAGCAGCGCTGTATTAATCATTGTACATTCAATGTAATAAAAGTGATATTTATGATGGAGAAAAAGAGCAAGTTATTATCATTATTCTACCCAACACAATAATGGTCGAGACAACAACAGCCTGAGTTCTGGAGTGATGATGATGATAGAGGCATATTATGTGATAATAACAAACTTAGTGCGTTGTGTTGAGGTTGGAGGCGCCCTGTCAGTAGACTGGTGCAGCATGTGACAATGTGTGCATGGGTGGTGGCTGCTGCTGCTGCTGCTGCTGCTGCTGCTGCTGCTGCTGCTGCTGCTGCTGCTGGCAGGGGGTTGCCTCTAGCAGACAGGAAGCTTGCTCCTCACCATGTTGTATGAGACGGCACTTGAAGATGAGGATGATCCAGAACACAGTGCTATTATGGTAATTATTATTTAATGCTCAAATAAAATGTTGGGAAAATAAAAGTGATCCTGGTTGTGTTGTTTGTTCATGGGAATGAAGTGATCTATTACTGAAGCCAATTAAAGAAATGCTGCTAGAGCAATGATGATGTAAGAACAGCCCCATCTGAATGCTGAACAATACGTACTACATTACTAAATAGAGTAAGGAGCTGGTAGTTCAATCACCAACAAAGGGAGCAGCAGATGAAGGTGGCAAACACGCAGCAGGCACGTAGGGGGGATGCATCAATTAGTGCCTCAGATGACCACTGGCTGGCAGCACCGCAACACAACAGGCAGGTCTGCTATCTAGCTTAAACACTAAAACATTTCTGTGTAGAATTTCATTTTTTAACAACGTGTGACTCCTCAAGAGCACCTACTGTAAACTCCATGTGTCTGAGAATGATGAGACCAGAGTCTGGTGTAGGGTTTAATACAACGCAGGTAAACCTGCTGACACTGTCCCTGGATGTGTTCTGAATCATGTTAAGATTAGTTAGACAAAACTTGTGGGAGAGAGAAACTGTATGTTTGCCATGCATGTCGTCTGCACTGGATATGGTGCCTCCACCTGGTGTTGGGGAGGGGAAGCATTTGTGCCACTGGATTGAGGTCCACAGCGAAGGTGCAGGCCTCTCCTGGTTGGTTGATAATGTGGCTAAATGGATGTGCAGCAGGAGAGGGGTTTGCCAGAATTGCTGAGAGAGGGAATATTAAATAAGGGTGTGATTATTGACCAGAGGTTTGGTAGGTTGGTTGGATTTTTTAAATTTCACCAGTTTATTCACTTATTCACTTTAGACGCTCAGCCGGTTACGGACTCTTGCCGTACATTGACTAAGGCACTAGGGTGGGATTGAGTAACACACAGGGATTCAGTGTGTCTCTGGCTACGAGTGGGCGGTCAAATCGGAGCATTACTAAGGAAGCTGGTCTTGTACAGTGTGTTTGCCATGCATGTCGTTTGCAGTCAGACTAAAGGGCCAGGCCTCTCCTGGTTGGCTGATAAATGTACTTATACTTGTTGGATGCATCTGGGCCACAGGAGCCTTGCCAGGGGATGGGGAGGGGAGGGAACATTTTTTGTCTGATTATTGGACAGAGCTGTGGCAGGTGGGTTGAATATTTTAAAAATTCATCATTTTTTTTGCTTCTTCTATTTAGATGCTCAGCGGCTAGGACATTTACCAAGGGGTTGGGGTGAAAGGGAGTCACACAGTGCTGCACTGAACTCTGACTGAAAGGTGATTCCTACACTTTGACCTCAAGTCAATACTTTAGAAAAAACTTGCAAAGGGTGATTCCTTCACTTGGACCTGAAGTGGATACCCTGAAAAAATGTCTCGAAAAGCTACATTCCACCACTAGCCAACAATCGCCCTTATGGTTGCCGAGGCTAGGAAAGTAGCAAAAGCTCGTCTCTCTGCATCAAGCCTTGTTGCTAGCGGTCCTGGCTACATGTCAGTGTTAACGGTTTTGCAACAAAACCATAAATAAGGATTCTACTGGGGGAACCCACCACAAAGTTGGTTTAAAAGTCCTAAATTTTGTCCATTTTCACCACCTATGTCACCCGTTTTTTGTCAGCATGGTAAGGGACTGTTCATCATCACATGGGACAATTTGGCTGCATTCCCCAACCCCAAAGCTTACGTCCCAGCTTTTACAGCTAGTCAATCAGACAATTATTAACCTTTCCGGGAACTTGATTGCATGTCGTAACCCTTTAAGGACGGCATGTCGCTAAAAGATGCTATTTGTTGTCATGATGCAAGAATGCAGCCCCGGTGAGTAACTCCTCGGTGTTGGCATTGGTACACCATGCCAACCCTTTGGGAGTGTCTCAACCCCTTATGGGTCGTCATGATGCTTAAATTCAACACTGGCGAGTTACTTGCTAGGGCTGCATTCATGCACCATGATGACCAAGTCATTGCACTGTAGAGGATTGCTGTTATTTGATGTTTTAAGTATGGTCCTCCAAAGCCATAGATCTGTATTAGAAATCATACATGTCACCAATTCCATTGCCACCACCCTTTATATGTGGAATTAGATGTAGAATTGCAGAATGTAGAATTTCATTCCTTAAACCCTGAGTGGATCCGGCTGTAAAACCCCAGAGCAGTAGGCATGAACCTGCTGACATCTTGACAGAATGTGTTCCAAGTTGACACCCTCTGTTTTGGTGGCAGGTAAACTCGCTTATGAATCTGTACTTGTCAAAACTGTTACGACAATCCAGTTCATTATGTTCATCGGGGAGCGCTTTATTGCGGGGACCAGCGATGCGTGACTCGTCGACCCAACGAGATTATAACAAAACAATAACCACAGCCAGAAGAAGAGATGAACACAGAGGGAGGACACCGTAGGTGGTGACCACCCAGAGTCCTGCTGCTACCCGTCACCACGTGGGGGCGCACCCCCCTCCTCCTCCTCCTCCTCCCGTGCCACCTCCTGTGTCTCCGGTGTTACTCCCTACAGGGGGCGGCTCTCTGTCTGCCCCCACCACCACCACAGGCTGCTTTCTGTTAGCACAGGCAGCCCTTCTCCCCCTGCCTGCTGCCTGCTGCCACACCAGGCTTTAGTTGTGTGTGTAGGCGCTACCACCACCCAGATATAGCACCCTGGTGTCTGTGGGGGGAAGCACTCAGGTGGTGGGACCACAGTCAGGGCAGGTAGCTGGCCGCACATATTATATATATGTATAAAGGACAAACTCATGAGATGTGTTCTCTTATTTTATTGTTTCTCATTCTCTTTTGTTTCATTATCCACTGCAAAAAAAAGGACTAGTTATTGGCTAGAGGACGATTGAACCGATCATGGTAACCTTGAAGGCAGAGCGTGAGGCCCCCTTGTGTAGAATCTGGGAACTAGGCTATTACTCCCCCTGGTGTAGGAGTTCACGTGTATATTGGGGCACACACACCGTAGACATTTACATGAATTGTCACCACTCACTATATAGAGTGGGAAGTTAGGGAATGACAGGTTATACTGACTATACACAGTAGTATATGGGTAGCGAGTATGGAGAGCGTGGGGCCGTGATAGGGACTGACAGGTTATACTGAGTATACACAGTAGTATATGGGTAGTGAGTATGGAGAGCGTGGGGCCGTGATATGGACTGACAGGTTATACTGAGTATACACAGTAGTATATGGGTAGCGAGTAAGGAGAGCGTGGGGCCGTGATATGGCTCGTCGTGCGTGGTGAGAAGGAGGCTGGTCCTGTTTCGCTAGGAGTTGTTTCGATGCGTAGCTGAAGCCTACTTCCTGAGACTGGGAAGTGGCTTCAGACTGACTGACTGTGCAGTGCTGGTCTGCTCGCCGCACCCACACGCCCCACCTGGGGCTGGGTGTCAGGTGACCAAACAGGGCGATGGTGGACCCAACACCAACTGGTAGACATGTCAAATTGGGTCTGGGTTCTGTTTTCACATTTTCACGTCATGAGGTTGGATCACAGCTTGTCACCCTGTCCACCCGAGGCACCACCATCCCCCTCCCACTGCCAGCACCATCTCTAACCAGGACTAACGGCTTTTGTACCTGCACGCACAGGGAGCCAGGCACCCCCACACCAGCTGTGTACAAGGCTAGTAATGAGAGAAGGAAGCACCAACTCACAGTGTGAGGGTTTATCATGTCTGAGGTTAGTGTAGGGGCAGGTTCAGCCCCAGCCTACACACCAGTTAGCGTTGGAAGGTTGATATAAATATCATTAAGGGTGTCACACAGTGTTCTGAGACTGTTCATCAAACACTGTTGTGGCTGTAGGGTGGCAGGTTTGGTTTGTGGTTGGTGTGTTCTGGGTTGGCAGTTAGTGTATTTAGTGTGGTTGAAGCAGGTTTTGTAGCGGGCGGCTGGGAGGGAAGTGTGCTGTGCCTGCTGAGTGCTGCCAGGCATGTCTCTCTACACACGGCGTAGCAGGCTCCTCTCCTAGTTAGCAGACACTCAAAGTGTCATCATATAGGGCCCTTACCCGGCACCAAGGTTACCAAGGTTGGGGGAGCGCAGCCAACACCCGCGACAACAGTTTCATCTTTGTGTTTGCGGCCACTACCGGTTCAGTTAACATCATCTAGGAAATCATACACATCGTGTAATTTATAGATTCACCAATGTTGATTGTCAATTTGACACGTTTCTCCTCTTTTAATTTAATTTATGCGTTGTTGATTCCTGATACAAAAAGACTTTATGGCGTATCTACAGTAGCATCATGTAGACTGGCTTATTGTAATGCTGTGATGTTCATCGCTTTTAGGTGGAACCGAAATCCAGATGATCAAATGTCATTTTAGATGTATATGTATGCAGAATATCTCTCTATATTGCATGTATGGCAGACCTTAATTGTGAGAAGAGACATTTTGTGGTGTTGAGGTTTTTAGCCGGTAGTCCGGCTGGAGGGTAGGAGCTTCTGATGCCTGCCTTAATGACCGGATGCCTCCTTGATGACGGCGGGGGCCTCTGGTGTCCTGCTATTGCACTGCGCTTCCCTCCTCACCTAGAGCTGTCGGCACCACCTCCTACTCTCCACAACACCAGCCTACACGCCTACCTAGTAGTCCACCAAGTGTCCCGCTTTCTACTGTTACCCCAGTTACAGACTCATAGTTTCATCAACACACAATACTGGTACTATCTAACCTGCATAGCGAAGGAGAAGAGAGAGAAAAAGTCACTTGATTCTACAGGGCCCACCCCTTGGTTTGTTTTTCACTCGACGGTGGGTCCGTCTGCTTATGATATCCTGTTGGTGTTATTTACGTGGATGTGGAATGCCTCGCCCAGGTGCATTATTATTACTACATTGAGTCGTCATTGTGCAATGTTGTCGGCCAGCTTAGAATGGCTGCTTGATAATTTCATGGAAGCAAAGCAAATCAAATACCATAATGTAAAACATGACAAATAGATGCACCGGTCAGTTGTTGGCCTCTGATGGCTTTTGATTGCACCAACTGCTTTCCTCAGTTTCTCAATTCTGGCAGACCTCGATGTAAATCGGTGAACGGCGGTGCAAATATCGTTGGCCTTCGCTGCATTCTCTACTTATTTATAAGTGTACAAGATGTGAAATTTAAATCGCATTCTCTCAGCACTGGGTGAAGGGACTGCAAGTAAAGTCTATGTTCAAAGAGAATAATCATACTGCTAAAGTAGCCAGGAAAGAGTTGCACACCAGTGCTGGGAGAAGGGTATTTGCTTCTAGGGAAGTGCACCTTGTATCGTAAGCTTTGGATATGGACCGAAATTTGTCCCAACATTAAAATGACCCTCCCGTTTTTAATAGATGTTACATATGCCAATGAAAACCTAGCTGATAGCACAACGTAATAACGATGATCATAATAATGATAAGGATAGAGAGCAAACGACAACAGCAAAAACAGAACCAAAGACAGGCGACTCAGCATTGGGCCACAAGGTGCACTTCTGGGGTTAGCAGCGCTGTATTTAATCATTGTACATTCAATGTAATAAAAGTGATATTTATGATGGAGAAAAAGAGCAAGTTATTATCATTATTCTACCCAACACAATAATGGTCGAGACAACAACAGCCTGAGTTCTGGAGTGATGATGATGATGATAGAGGCATATTATGTGATAATAACAAACTTAGTGCGTTGTGTCGAGGTTGGAGGCGCCCTGTCAGTAGACTGTGGTGCAGCATGTGACAATGTGTGCATGGGTGGTGGTGGCTGCTGCTGCTGCTGCTGCTGCTGCTGCTGCTGCTGCTGCTGCTGCTGCTGCTGCTGCTGCTGCTGCTGGCAGGGGGTTGCCTCTAGCTGGGCAGACAGACAGGAAGCTTGCTCCTCACCATGTTGTTTGAGACGGCACTTGAAGATGAGGATGATCCAGAACACAGTGCTATTATGGTAATTATTATTTAATGCTCAAATAAAATGTTGGGAAAATAAAAGTGATCCTGGTTGTGTTGTTTGTTCATGGGAATGAAGATATCTATTACTAAAGCCAATTAAAGAAATGCTGCTAGAGCAATGATGATGTAAGAACAGCCCCATCTGAATGCTGAACAATACGTACTACATTACTAAATAGAGTAAGGAGCTGGTAGTTCAATCACCAACAAAGGGAGCAGCAGATGAAGGTGGCAAACACGCAGCAGGCACGTAGGGGGGATGCATCAATTAGTGCCTCAGATGACCACTGGCTGGCAGCACCTCCACACAACAGGTAGGTCTGCCATCTAGCTTAAACACTAAAACATTTCTCTGTAGAATTTCATGTTTTAACAACGTGTGACTCCTCAAGAGCACCTACTGTAAACTGAATGTGTCTGAGAATGATGAGACCAGAGTCTGGTGTAGGGTTTAATACAACGCAGGTTAACCTGCTGACACTGTCCCTGGATGTGTTCTGAATAATGTTAAGATTAGTTAGACAAAACTTGTGGGAGAGAGAAACTGTATGTTTGCCATGCATGTCGTCTGCACTGGATAAGGTGCCTCCACCTGGTGTTGGGGAGGGGAAGCATTTGTGCCACTGGATTGAGGTCCACAGCGAAGGTGCAGGCCTCTCCTGGTTGGTTGATAATGTGGCTAAATGGATGTGCAGCAGGAGAGGGGTTTGCCAGAATTGCTGAGAGAGGGAATATTAAATAAGGGTGTGATTATTGACCAGAGGTTTGGTAGGTTGGTTGGATTTTTTAAATTTCACCAGTTTATTCACTTTAGACGCTCAGCCGGTTACGCACTCTTGCCGTACATTGACTAAGGCACTATGGTGGGATTGAGTAACACACAGGGATTCAGTGTGTCTCTGGCTACGAGTGGGCGGTCAAATCTGAGCATTATTAAGGAAGCTGGTCTTGTACAGTGTGTTTGCCATGCATGTCGTTTGCAGTCAGACTAAAGGGCCAGGCCTCTCCTGGGTGGCTGATAAATGTACTTATACTTGTTGGATGCATCTGGGCCACAGGAGCCTTGCCAGGGGATGGGGAGGGGAGGGAACATTTTTTGTCTGATTATTGGACAGAGCTGTGGCAGGTGGGTTGAATATTTTAAAAATTCATCAATTTTTTTGCTTCTTCTATTTAGATGCTCAGCGGCTGGGACATTTACCAAGGGGTTGTGGTGAAAGGGAGTCACACAGTGCTGCACTGAACTCTGACTGAAAGGTGATTCCTACACTTTGACCTCAAGTCAATACTTTAGAAAAAACTTGCAAAGGGTGATTCCTTCACTTGGACCTGAAGTGGATACCCTGAAAAAATGTCTCGAAAAGCTACATTCCACCACTAGCCAACAATCGCCCTTATGGTTGCCGAGGCTAGGAAAGTAGCAAAAGCTCGTCTCTCTGCATCAAGCCTTGTTGCTAGCGGTCCTGGCTACATGTCAGTGTTAACGGCTTTGCAACAAAAACATAAATAAGGATTCTACTGGGGGAACCCACCACAAAGTTGGTTTAAAAGTCCTAAATTTTGTCCATTTTCACCACCTATGTCACCCGTTTTTTGTCAGCATGGTAAGGGACTGTTCATCATCACATGGGACAGTTTGGCTGCATTCCCCAACCTCTGGCTTACGTCCCAGCTTTTACAGCTAGTCAAACAGACAATTATTAACCTTTCCGGGAACTTGATTGCATGTCGTAACCCTTTAAGGACGGCATGTCGCTAAAAGATGCTATTTGTTGTCATGATGCAAGAATGCAGCCCCGGTGAGTAACTCCTCGGTGTTGGCATTGGTACACCATGCCAACCCTTTGGGAGTGTCTCAACCCCTTATGGGTCGTCATGATGCTTAAATTCAACACTGGTGAGTTACTTGCTAGGGCTGCATTCATGCACCATGATGACCAAGTCATTGCACTGTACAGGATTGCTGTTATTTGATGTTTTAAGTATGGTCCTCCAAAGCCATAGATCTGTATTAGAAATCATACATGTCACCAATTCCATTTCCACCACCCTTTATATATGGAATTAGATGTAGAATTTCATTCCTTAAACCCTGAGTGGATCCAGCTGTAAACCCCAGAGCAGGAGACATGAGCCTGCTGACAGAATGAGTTCCAAGGTGACAGCCTCTGTTTTGGTGGCAGGTAAACTCGCTTATGAATCTGTGCTTGTCAAAACTGTAACGACAATCCAGTTCATGTGTTCATTGGGGAGCGCTTTATTGCGGGGACCAGCGATGCGTGACTCGTCAACCCGACGAGATCATAACAAAACAATAACCACAGCCAGAAGAAGAGATGAACACAGAGGGAGGACACCGTAGGTGGTGACCACCCAGAGTCCTGCTGCTACCCATCACCACGTGGGGGCGCACCCCCCCCCCTCCTCCCCCTCCTCCCGTGCCACCTCCTGTGTCTCCCGTGTTACTCCCTACAGGGGGCGGCTCTCTGTCTGCCCCCACCACCACCACAGGCTGCTTTCTGTTAGCACAGGCAGCCCTTCTCCCCCTGCCTGCTGCCTGCTGCCACACCAGGCTTTAGTTGTTTGTGTAGGCGCTACCACCACCCAGATATAGCACCCTGGTGTCTGTGGGGGGAAGCACTCAGGTGGTGGGACCACAGTCAGGGCAGGTAGCTGGCCGCACATATTATATATATGTATAAAGGACAAACTCATGAGATGTGTTCTCTTAATTTTATTGTTTCTCATTCTCTTTAGTTTCATTATCCACTGCAAAAAAAAGGACTAGTTATTGGCTAGAGGACGATTGAACCGATCATGGTAACCTTGAAGGCAGACGGTGAGGCCCCTTGTTTAGAATCTGGGAACTAGGATATTACTCCCCCTGGTGTAGGAGGTCACGTGTATATTGGGGCACACACACACACCGTAGACATTTACATGAATTGTCACCACTTACTATATAGAGTGGGAAGTTAGGGACTGACAGGTTATACTGAGTATACACAGTAGTATATGGGTAGCGAGTATGGAGAGCGTGGGGCCGTGATAGGGACTGACAGGTTATACTGAGTATACACAGTAGTATATGGGTAGTGAGTATGGAGAGCGTGGGGCCGTGATATGGACTGACAGGTTATACTGAGTATACACAGTAGTATATGGGTAGCGAGTAAGGAGAGCGTGGGGCCGTGATATGGCTCGTCGTGCGTGGTGAGAAGGAGGCTGGTCCTGTTTCGCTAGGAGTTGTTTCGATGCGTAGCTGAAGCCTACTTCCTGAGACTGGGAAGTGGCTTCAGACTGACTGACTGTGCAGTGCTGGTCTGCTCGCCGCACCCACACGCCCCACCTGGGGCTGGGTGTCAGGTGACCAAACAGGGCGATGGTGGACCCAACACCAACTGGTAGACATGTCAAATTGGGTCTGGGTTCTGTTTTCACATTTTCACGTCATGAGGTTGGATCACAGCTTGTCACCCTGTCCACCCGAGGCACCACCATCCCCCTCCCACTGCCAGCACCATCTCTAACCAGGACTAACGGCTTTTGTACCTGCACGCACAGGGAGCCAGGCACCCCCACACCAGCTGTGTACAAGGCTAGTAATGAGAGAAGGAAGCACCAACTCACAGTGTGAGGGTTTATCATGAGTAGTATAGTATGTATCGGAACGGGACTATAGTTAAGTACTGTTTATTACTCAATCGACATGCAGCCAATCAGAGGCCTCCATTTGGTCACGTGACCCCCTCATTTGCATAATTACGTAATAGGCCACGCCCCCTCATTTGCATAATTACGTAATAGGCCACGCCCCCTTGATCACCAGCCAATCAGAGGCTTCCATTTGGTCACGTGACCCCTCATTTGCATAATAGGCCACACCCCCTTGATCACGTGACCCTTTCATTTGCATAATAAGCCACGCCCTCTTGATCACCAGTCAATCAGAGGTCGCCATTTGGTCACGCGACCCCCTCATTTGCATAATAGACCGCGCCCCCTTGATCACGCGACCCCTTCATTGACATGATAGACCACAACAACATCACGTGACTATCTTTGTTTGTAAACAACACCACGTGGCTCTCTTGTTTGTAAATAAGACCTACTAAGTTTAGGCATAGGTAACAGCAGTGTTTGTAAATAACGCCTACTATGTTTTCAGTCATAGGTGTCTAGAGCAGCAGCAGCAGCAGCATCTTCAGCAGCAGCAGCAGTAGCAGCCGCGTCATAAGTGTCTAGAGCAGTAGCCACGTCATAGATGACTAGTGCAGCAGCAGCAGCAGCATCTTCAGCAGCAGCAGCAGCAGCAGCAGCATCATAGGTGTCTAGAGCAGGAGTAGCAGGAGTGTCATAGGTGTCTAGAGCAGTGGCAGCAGCAGCAGCAGCAGCATCATAGGTGTCTAGAGCAGGAGTAGCAGGAGCGTCATAGGTGTCTAGAGCAGTGGCATCATAGGTGTCTAGAGCAGGAGTAGCAGGAGCGTCATAGGTGTCTAGAGCAGTGGCAGCAGCAGTAGCAGCAGCGGCAGCAGCAGTAGCAGCAGCAGCATCAACAGTATCTTCAGCAAAAGCAGCAGCAGCCGCGTCATAGGTGTCTAGAGCAGTGGCAGCAGCAGTAGCAGCAGCGGCAGCAGCAGTAGCAGCAGCAGCATCAACAGTATCTTCAGCAAAAGCAGCAGCAGCCGCGTCATAGGTGTCTAGAGCAGCGGCAGCAGCATCTTCAGCAGCAGCAGCAGCAGTAGCAGCAGCGGCAGCAGTATCTTCAGCAGCAGCAGCGTCATAGGTGTCTAGAGCAGCAGCGTCATAGGTGTCTAGAGCATCAGCCGCAGCAGCAGCAGCATCTTCAGCAGCAGCAGCAGCGGCAGCAGCAGCCTCATCAGCAGCAGTAGCAGCAGCAGCAGCAACAGTTTGAGCATCAACAGCAGCTTCAGCAAAAGCAAAAGCCCGTAACTTAGCATCATGGGCATCAGCTATAGCCGTAACAGCGACACTGCGACTAGCAGAAGCAAAACAGACTATTTGTTTAGCAGCTGTACAAGCATTAATAGCATTAGCCCTAGCAGCAGCCGCAACAGCGGCACTTTTAGCAGACGTTGCAGCATCAGTAGCAGCAGCATCGTTAGCAAGAGCGGAAACAGTAGCAAAAAGATTAGCAGCACGAGCAGCAGCGGCGAGAGTAACAGCAACGTTGTTAGCAGCATTGGCAACTTCGTATGCTGCATGTGTAGCATGAACAGCGATACGAGCTTCACGTTTTGCACGAGCAGCAGCATTAGCTGCAGAAGTAGCCCTCACACTTTCCAGCCACCCGTACGAATCTTGATAAAAACCAACTTCCACCTTACGAGCTTCACGTTTTGCACGAGCAGCAGCATTAGCTGCAGAAGTAGCCCTCACACTTTCCAGCCACCCGTACGAATCTTGATAAAAACCAACCTCCACCTTGCTACTTGTTGACTCATCAGTAAACATGGACGTCTCCTCATGTGGTGTTGTCGCGGCTCTGTAGTAGTGTTGGGATTGCTCACATTCGGTAGAACGTAGAGTGATTCCTGATGACGCCATGCTGAAGGTGGTTGAAGAAGTGTGTGGGACTCATGTTTCACTCTCGCTTATGTACTAGGCTCCGAGATAAGCTTCTTAACTCAGGAGGAAAACTCTCACTAGGAAGGCGACCGGCTGTCTACCTGTGTAGGCGCGGGTTCGTTACATCTTTAATCCTGTTCGACCCTCCGAGGAAATACATGAAAAAAACAAAAGACTCGAATCCGCAGACAGTAGAAAGCTATAAGGAGCTTAACTCGTGTTTGATTTAAGCTGTCTACCACACGCACGCGCTTGTAGTCACAGCTAGAGTGGCAGACTTCTGTCCGCCCGCTGACGCATGACAATCGACTTTAGACACCCCCTGTAGTTTTTTTTTTTTTGCATACACAGTTGACTAGCATCTTAAGCTCTTACTCAGCTATAAGCCCATAGACATGTAACGCGCATTACTCTTCTTTATGGTAATGACAGATCGATTTAAGGGTGGAAAGAGCTTAGGTGATGTAGATCCCTCTCTAGCTGAAAACAGGCTTAGACTATAGCATGTAGGCAGCTGGCCGCGTTAAACACCCCTGTAGTTTTTTGTATACACTCTCGATCCCCTCTCTAGGTGAAAACAAAAGCTTAGAAGATGAGGTGATCCGGCCACTAGCTGGCGCGTCACACCTGGCGTTAATCACCCCCTGTAGGCTTTGTATACGCTCTCTAAGTGAAAAACAAAAAAGCTCCCTCCACGGGCTGGCGCGTCACACCTGTCGTTAAAACGCCCCCTGGAGTCTTAGTATACACAGGTGCCCCGCCTTATCTATTCACCAGCTATAAGCCCATATACGTGTACATGCGATTTTTGATACCCTCTCTGGAATAGGGTGGGGCTCAAGGTGAAAACAAGATTAGGCCATTCGCTCTCTCAGCTATATAAAGAGCCTCAATTGTTCTTGCAACAGCACTTCACCACCGGTACACTATCAGTCACGAGGCAGATGTTTGCGGCATGGGTCATACAGGTTACCTACTAATAGCGGTTTGGGTGAGTAGATCACTTTTTTCCCCTAAAAAACAACTAAAAAAAACCCACTTATGACTCAGGTATGTATATGTAGCACTGTTAGTGTAAGTACACAGTAGAATCTACTGTACTATAGACTCGGCCCTCTGAAGACGGCGGAGCGCGTTAATGCGCGGGTCTGTGGCGGCGTCACTTGTTTTTTATTCTAACTAAAAAGTCAGAAGTCGATCTACGACCTATCAAAGACAAATTTGTGATAAGTTCAAACTAAATAAGAGACAGTTTGAGCGTCTCTTAGTCGCTGTCAAAGATGCGAATAACGAACGCGCTGAGGGCGGGGTTCAGGTCACGTATAGTTCCTTGCTCTTTCGTCAGATGGCGCCACAATAGGGGATTTGTACATTCCTACGATGCTCGCGAACATTTCAACGCATAATGAGCTATATAGGCAACAAAGTGTGCTTCTGAATATATTAAAATATAAAAAACAATTCAATATTGTGTATTTCTGATAGAAATGAGGCAGTTTCTTTGAATACCAACTAAACTATAGCGAGATGAAAAATACCACACCATATCTAAGGCTTTATAAAAGATACATAGGCAGAAACTCTCGCCGAGTCGGCAATCTGAAAAACGAACCAACTCGTTGTGCCACAAGGGCCCCCACTCAACGGGGGCCTTTTGAGCTCAGGCATGTTGTTTCTCAACACTAGGTGTAATTAATTACGCCCATGTTGAGTAGCATCTACTAACCAACTGACAGTGTCAGTTGGTTGGCCCCTCTTTAGGGGCCACACAATAAATAAAGAATAGAGACCTAAGGGAACGTTCACAAACGTCTCCCCTTCCTACGGGGTGGGTGGGTCTTTGGGTTTAGTGACAAAACAGCGACATGTCAGTTCTCTTTTTTTTTCCAAGTCTACATATTATTTATGATTAAAAAAAATTAAAAAAAAAACACCACGCTAATAAAGTGCGCTGATCAAAAACTGAATAGAAAAATAACCAAAAATAGGTTGGTAGCTGATCGGTCGTTGTCACAAGGTGCAGAAAATTTACCGCATATCGGACCAGGGGATAGTCTGGCAGCGACCCGCCACCCCGTTCACAAGCTGTGTACAGCACCCCGTTTCTCTTTGTCCATATTGGCTAAAAAAAAAAAAAAACAGGACATTGTTGACTTGGCTATTTTACCCGTCTGGGTCTTATTATTTAAACACCTCGTGTTGACCCTGTGGGGCAGCGGGTACATGGAATAAACGTGTCCAAGTGCACGCTATCTAACACATAACCGAAGGTTACTGAGTTATGTAATAATAGTTATGTAATAATAACTGACCTATGAGGTCGCCAGTCAGTTTGCCGTGATTATTTTGACACACTCTCAGTTACTCGTAGCACATTTAATACATAATTAGACTCAGCCTCATATAAGACAGTCTCGGCCACGCAGGCTGCATATCGGACCAGGGAGATAGTCTGGCAGTGACCCACCAGCCCGTCCACAACCTGTGTACAGCACCCCTTGTCTCTTTGTCCATATTGGCTAAAAAAAAACAAAAAAAACAGGTCATTGTTGACTTTGGCTATTTTACCCGTCTGGGTCTTATTATTTAAATCACCTCGTCTTGACCCTGTGGGGCAGTGGGTATATGGAATAACCGTGTCCAAGTGTACTCTATCTAACACATAACCAAAGGTTACTGAGTTATGTAATAATAACCACCCTATGATCCTATGAAGGCGCCAGTCAGTTTGCCGTGATTATTTTGACATACTCTCAGTTACTCGTAGGGTATCTAATACATAGTTAGACTCAGCATCATATAAGACAGGCTCGGCCACGCCGGCTGCATATCGGACCAGGGAGATAGTCTGGCAGTGACCCAACAGCCCGTCCACAACCTGTGTACAGCACCCCGTGTCTCTTTGTCCATATTGGCTAAAAAAAAAAAACCCAAAAAAAAACAAAAAAACAGGTCATTGTTGACTTTGGCTATTTTACCCGTCTGGGTCTTATTATTTAAATCACCTCGTCTTGACCCTGTGGGGCAGCGGGTATATGGAATAACCGTGTCCAAGTGTACTCTATCTAACACATAACCAAAGGTTACTGAGTTATGTAATAATAACCACCCTATGATCCTATGAAGACGCCAGTCAGTTTGCCGTGATTATTTTGACATACTCTCAGTTACTCGTAGGGTATCTAATACATAGTTAGACTCAGCATCATATAAGACAGGCTCGGCCGCGCCAGCCGCATATCGTACCAGAGGGATAGTCTGGCAGCAACCTGCCATCCCGTCTACAATCTGTGTACAGCAGTCTGGACCAGACCGCCAACTCTGGGTATAGCATTCTGGATGCCTGTAGCAAGACTGGATCTAACCCTTTAATAGTCGCATAGCGCTTTAATGTGCAGTGCCCGTTGTCGTCATAAGTCATGAATGCGGCACTCAGAGTTCCTCACCAGGGCTGCATGCATGCATACACTGGCATATCGACAAAGGGTGTAGCGCATTAAAGCACTATTGCCACCTTTAGCATTAAAGCGCTGAGGGTTGTTTTTTTTTTGATAGTGTAGAAACCAATATCTGTCTAATTAAACCCCTTATCAGTGCTGTTTTTTTTTTGGGTTTTTTTCACATACAAAAGAATTAGGTAATGGCGCTGCAGTACTCTGAAAAGCGGTGGCGGTGAATTTCCATTTAGATCCTGAAAAGGGGGGCGGTCAGATGGCGTCAAGGCTCTGATAAGTAGGGCAGTTAAAATCATATGATTACATTGAGCTAATTTTCTTGCTGAAAGGAATGAATAATTGTATTTGTATAAAATTCACACACACACACACACACACACACACACACACACACACACACACATCCCACACACACACACACACACACACACACACACACACACACACACACACACACACACACACACACACACACACACACACACACACACACACAGGACACCTGATGATCTCCACACGATGACCTGATTGCTCTTCCTAAAAAAAATGCCCAACTCGATCTACCTACTCAACAGGGTTTCAGTGTATAGCGTATTAGGGGTTTTTCTGATGCGTATATTATATTGAGATTGATTTTCAACTTTTGTGATCAGTGGTTGGTCCTTAAAAGGACCGTTTGGTAGAGAGAGGGTCGCAGGGACCTTGCTGCTGAAGCGGAGGGCGTGGTCATAACGCGTGGCAGTCCTTCAGCAGCTCCTCCAGCACGGCGGGCGGTAGTCCTTCCTCCATGCAGACTTGCTGCTTGACCTGCTCCACGCACCGGCGGATGAGTTGATCAGCGACGTTCTCGATCAGCTCATCCACCACACCCTCTGCTTCAGCAGCAGTCCGCTGTCTCTCCTCTCTCTGTAGCGAGGCAAAGAACTGCTTCTCCACGGCCGCATCGATCATAGATCGAGAAACGGCCACGAAGTTCTGTCTCTCCGCCTCCTCTCTCTGTTGCACGGCTACGAATTCCTTCTCCACGGCCGCATCGATCATAGATCGAGAAACGGCCACGAAGTTCACTCCGTGAGCCATTTTGTCGAACTGACTTCCTAGCCGCCTGAGAGATGCTGACGTCACACTATTTTCGACGACGCTATGACGCGCACGAGGTAGACAGACGACGTCGTTTCACTTCCTTATTTGGAGTTTGGGATCTTTTGACACCGAAGTCATACCGTACGGTCGCGATAAAGCAACTAGTGTTGAAAAGCGTGCCGGTCTTTTATAAGCGCCGGAGTATAAGAGCCTCCAAATGTTTTTTCTCAAGCACTAAAATCGCGACTTTGAATAAGCGCCAGCGCCTGGCTTGTATATAGCTCCTGAGTAAGAACTTCACCGAATTGAAAAGCCCTCCCTCAGAGCTCTTAATCGCGACAGTACGGTACAAATCTGATGTCAACCCGCGCCAAAAACAAAAAGGGTGTTCCGGTCACACATACCTACGACGAGCGACCTTCAGCTATCACCACGTGAAGAGTGGGAAATAAATTTTGTACGGCAAGAAAACTGAAAACTGATAACGATTCCATTAGATAAGTATTTGGTTCCAATCTATGGCGAGATATTTCCACCAAAGCGATTGATTTATATGTCTGTAAGGTTCAGCTCTCCAACACTCTCCAATGTCCGCCGGTGCACGACGGTCGCCGCCCATCATTAGTCACAACTAAACTTCTGCTGGAGAGTGAAAGTTACGTTGAGTCTTGAGGTGCGCAGAGATACTATCTGCCGCAGCCTGATTTTAGTTCCACGCTATTTAGATAACCGCCCCATTTAAAATCTCTCTCTCGATCCTAGTAAAGGAAAAAAAAGGCTAGAGTTTATCATGGACGCGTCTCAGTTTTAGTCAAGCCGTAAAGTGAAGAACCAGAGCTTGTACATATTCCCACGTGGTGAGGGGTGACCCCGCGGGGCGTTCAGTTAGTACTGAGTCTATACTCAAGGTCAAGTTCCACTCTCTAAACAGAGCTTTAGCGACTCCGTCATATAGACTAGACCGCGCGCGCGATTTTTTTTTGCTGAAGCAGCTAATCGATGGAAGAGTAGAGAACAGGTGCTCGACCAAAAATCTGCTTCAGAGGCTTGTTATCAGGTATTAACAGTTAAATCAAAATATTTCAAAACATCCAGAAAAGCAGAATAACATGTCCTACGGGCTACAGCCGGGCACTGACGAGCAGACGGCGCTGACGTCATTTCAATCAGGTCACAGGGCTCTTTAGACACCTTTTCTGTAAGACCCGTCTCATACCTTAGTATATAATACCGTAAACACCGGTGATTAGTATATGATCACATTGGAGTCGCGGATCCACGAAGAGGCTGAATAAGCCTCGCGCGGACCCGCCACTTGAAAATGTGACATAATCTTACCATGCGCTTTGTTTTGTTTTTGTTTCTATTTACAACAGCAAACATTTCAAACAACCTATTGTTTTTTAAAATGATGAAAAATCAGCCCAAAAAAAAAAGTAAACATTTTAGAGCTAAATTTGTGGAGGATAGCCGGACATGCTGATGTCACTAGACCCCTAAATTCGATATGGTGACATGGGCATTTTCTTAAAATTCGATACGACGACACGGGCACGGACATCTAAGTGACATGGGACATGTGGCATTTCTTGAGTCCCTCATGTGCCATGGACCATAGTGACATGAGGAAAAAAAAAAAAATGTTCAAAGAGTGCATCAGAAAAGTACCATTTCAAGCCTAAACATTTCGCCAAATTTTTTTTTCTCTTGGATGGTACTCGGCTTTGCAGTGTCTGGGTCCTTAAAAATGTACCAGAATGCTCAAATTCGGGTTCTAAATATTTTCAAAAAACGTTTTCTCCCTTAGTGACGTGTGACATGGCCATTTCTTAAATTCGACATACGGCTGCATGGGGAGGACCCACCCGTCAAGAGCCCCATGATGACTCATACCCGCCGCGTTCAAACTAGCGTGGTGGTTATAGGTAGACCTTCTTTCAGTATCCACGTGACCAGATCCATCGCCGTCTCTTGAGCAACAGTAACCGAGGTAACTAGGGTTATTGTTATCCGGGCCGTAAGACGACAGTCTGAGACAGTGTGTAGTCACGTTTTGCTCTCCCTAATACTCTAATTCAAGTCGAGTTACCGCTAACCCCTACAAAAAGAGGGTCATTTGTGTAATTCAAAAGTCGTTCCTTTGTTAGCAATGAGGGGGTCGTTCTATTCATTGATTTTTTTTTTTTTTTTTTTTTTTTTTTTTTGTTTACAACAACAAGTCAAAGTACAGTCAATCAACCGAGATCCTTTCTACTCCGTGGGGGTGTAGAAGGATCTCCCCCCTGAGGTTACAAAGCCACCTCTTTATTTAAAGGGTTACGGGTCGCAAAGTCGCTTTCGCTTTCGCTTACAAGTCACAAAGTCGCATGAAATATTCAAGTCAAAAAGTCAAATTCATCAACTATCAGCACAGTCGTTTGAAAAGCATCAAGTCACCGAAAAACTCCTCTACAGTCACCTCCGACTCGCCTCCTCCCTACCCCCCCCTAAAGGGGGGTAGAGAGGAAGCGATTCCCTAGAGATCAGATAATTTTTTTTTTCTCCCGAGCAGACCCCAAAAGCCCCCCCTCCCCCCCAAGTGCCCGCCCACCCCATAAATAGTGCCCCCCTCCCCCCCTCCCCTCCCCATGCATCTTAAAGTGCCCCCCTCCCCCCCCCCCTCCCCTCCCCTCGCCCCTTATAGAAGCCTCCCATTAGCTAGTCCAAGTCATGTGACCAAAAGGGAAGCGTAGTCTGTCTATTGTCTATATTATGCAAATGAGGGAGGGGGTCAGGTCACGTGACCAAGGGGGTGTGGCCTATTTTCTAAATAAAGAGCGCTTCCGGTCACGTGACCAAGAGGGTGTGGTCCTATTATGCAAATGAGGGGGTCACGTGATCCATGATTATGCAAATGAGGGAGTCACCTGACCAAATGGAAGCCACTGATTGGCTGGTGATCAAAGGGGCGTAGTCTACTATGCAAATGAGGGGGTCACGTGATCAAGGGGGCGTGGTCTATTATGCAAATGAGGGGGTCACGTGACCAAATGGGGGCCCCTGATTGGCTGGTGATCAAGGGGGCGTGGTCTATTACGTAATTATGCAAATGAGGGGCGTGGCCTATTACGTAATTATGCAAATGAGGGGGTCACGTGACCAAATGGAGGCCTCTGATTGGCTGCATGTCGATTGAGTAATAAACAGTACTTAACTATAGTCCCGTTCCGATACATACTATACTACTATCATGTCTGAGGTTAGTGTAGGGGCAGGTTCAGCCCCAGCCTACACACCAGTTAGCGTTGGAAGGTTGATATAAATATCATTAAGGGTGTCACACAGTGTTCTGAGACTGTTCATCAAACACTGTTGTGGCTGTAGGGTGGCAGGTTTGGTTTGTGGTTGGTGTGTTCTGGGTTGGCAGTTAGTGTATTTAGTGTGGTTGAAGCAGGTTTTGTAGCGGGCGGCTGGGAGGGAAGTGTGCTGTGCCTGCTGAGTGCTGCCAGGCATGTCTCTCTACACACGGCGTAGCAGGCTCCTCTCCTAGTTAGCAGACACTCAAAGCGTCATCATATAGGGCCCTTACCCGGCACCAAGGTTACCAAGGTTGGGGGAGCGCAGCCAACACCCGCGACAACAGTTTCATCTTTGTGTTTGCGGCCACTACCGGTTCAGTTAACATCATCTAGGAAATCATACACATCGTGTAATTTATAGATTCACCAATGTTGATTGTCAATTTGACACGTTTCTCCTCTTTTAATTTAATTTATGCGTTGTTGATTCCTGATACAAAAAGACTTTATGGCGTATCTACAGTAGCATCATGTAGACTGGCTTATTGTAATGCTGTGATGTTCATCGCTTTTAGGTGGAACCGAAATCCAGATGATCAAATGTCATTTTAGATGTATATGTATGCAGAATATCTCTCTATATTGCATGTATGGCAGACCTTAATTGTGAGAAGAGACATTTTGTGGTGTTGAGGTTTTTAGCCGGTAGTCCGGCTGGAGGGTAGGAGCTTCTGATGCCTGCCTTAATGACCGGATGCCTCCTTGATGACGGCGGGGGCCTCTGGTGTCCTGCTATTGCACTGCGCTTCCCTCCTCACCTAGAGCTGTCGGCACCACCTCCTACTCTCCACAACACCAGCCTACACGCCTACCTAGTAGTCCACCAAGTGTCCCGCTTTCTACTGTTACCCCAGTCACAGACTCATAGTTTCATCAACACACAATACTGGTACTATCTAACCTGCATAGCGAAGGAGAAGAGAGAGAAAAAGTCACTTGATTCTACAGGGCCCACCCCTTGGTTTGTTTTTCACTCGACGGTGGGTCCGTCTGCTTATGATATCCTGTTGGTGTTATTTACGTGGATGTGGAATGCCTCGCCCAGGTGCATTATTATTACTACATTGAGTCGTCATTGTGCAATGTTGTCGGCCAGCTTAGAATGGCTGCTTGATAATTTCATGGAAGCAAAGCAAATCAAATACCATAATGTAAAACATGACAAATAGATGCACCGGTCAGTTGTTGGCCTCTGATGGCTTTTGATTGCACCAACTGCTTTCCTCAGTTTCTCAATTCTGGCAGACCTCGATGTAAAACGGCGAATGGCGGTGCAAATATCGTTGGCCTTCGCTGTATTCTCTACTTATTTATAAGTGTACAAGATGTGAAATTTAAATCGCATTCTCTCAGCACTGGGTGAAGGGACTGCAAGTAAAGTCTATGTTCAAAGAGAATAATCATACTGCTAAAGTAGCCAGGAAAGAGTTGCACACCAGTGCTGGGAGAAGGGTATTTGCTTCTAGGGAAGTGCACCTTGTATCCTAAGCTTTGGATATGGACCGAAATTTGTCCCAACATTAAAATGACCCTCCCGTTTTTAATAGATGTTACATATGCCAATGAAAACCTAGCTGATAGCACAACGTAATAACGATGATCATAATAATGATAAGGATAGAGAGCAAACGACAACAGCAAAAACAGAACCAAAGACAGGCGACTCAGCATTGGGCCACAAGGTGCACTTCTGGGGTTAGCAGCGCTGTATTTAATCATTGTACATTCAATGTAATAAAAGTGATATTTATGATGGAGAAAAAGAGCAAGTTATTATCATTATTCTACCCAACACAATAATGGTCGAGACAACAACAGCCTGAGTTCTGGAGTGATGATGATGATGATAGAGGCATATTATGTGATAATAACAAACTTAGTGCGTTGTGTCGAGGTTGGAGGCGCCCTGTCAGTAGACTGTGGTGCAGCATGTGACAATGTGTGCATGGGTGGTGGCTGCTGCTGCTGCTGCTGCTGCTGCTGCTGCTGCTGCTGCTGCTGCTGCTGCTGCTGCTGCTGCTGCTGCTGCTGCTGGCAGGGGGTTGCCTCTAGCTGGGCAGACAGACAGGAAGCTTGCTCCTCACCATGTTGTTTGAGACGGCACTTGAAGATGAGGATGATCCAGAACACAGTGCTATTATGGTAATTATTATTTAATGCTCAAATAAAATGTTGGGAAAATAAAAGTGATCCTGGTTGTGTTGTTTGTTCATGGGAATGAAGATATCTATTACTAAAGCCAATTAAAGAAATGCTGCTAGAGCAATGATGATGTAAGAACAGCCCCATCTGAATGCTGAACAATACGTACTACATTACTAAATAGAGTAAGGAGCTGGTAGTTCAATCACCAACAAAGGGAGCAGGAGATGAAGGTGGCAAACACGCAGCAGGCACGTAGGGGGGATGCATCAATTAGTGCCTCAGATGACCACTGGCTGGCAGCACCTCCACACAACAGGTAGGTCTGCCATCTAGCTTAAACACTAAAACATTTCTGTGTAGAATTTCATGTTTTAACAACGTGTGACTCCTCAAGAGCACCTACTGTAAACTGAATGTGTCTGAGAATGATGAGACCAGAGTCTGGTGTAGGGTTTAATACAACGCAGGTTAACCTGCTGACACTGTCCCTGGATGTGTTCTGAATAATGTTAAGATTAGTTAGACAAAACTTGTGGGAGAGAGAAACTGTATGTTTGCCATGCATGTCGTCTGCACTGGATAAGGTGCCTCCACCTGGTGTTGGGGAGGGGAAGCATTTGTGCCACTGGATTGAGGTCCACAGCGAAGGTGCAGGCCTCTCCTGGTTGGTTGATAATGTGGCTAAATGGATGTGCAGCAGGAGAGGGGTTTGCCAGAATTGCTGAGAGAGGGAATATTAAATAAGGGTGTGATTATTGACCAGAGGTTTGGTAGGTTGGTTGGATTTTTTAAATTTCACCAGTTTATTCACTTTAGACGCTCAGCCGGTTACGCACTCTTGCCGTACATTGACTAAGGCACTATGGTGGGATTGAGTAACACACAGGGATTCAGTGTGTCTCTGGCTACGAGTGGGCGGTCAAATCTGAGCATTATTAAGGAAGCTGGTCTTGTACAGTGTGTTTGCCATGCATGTCGTTTGCAGTCAGACTAAAGGGCCAGGCCTCTCCTGGGTGGCTGATAAATGTACTTATACTTGTTGGATGCATCTGGGCCACAGGAGCCTTGCCAGGGGATGGGGAGGGGAGGGAACATTTTTTGTCTGATTATTGGACAGAGCTGTGGCAGGTGGGTTGAATATTTTAAAAATTCATCAATTTTTTTGCTTCTTCTATTTAGATGCTCAGCGGCTGGGACATTTACCAAGGGGTTGTGGTGAAAGGGAGTCACACAGTGCTGCACTGAACTCTGACTGAAAGGTGATTCCTACACTTTGACCTCAAGTCAATACTTTAGAAAAAACTTGCAAAGGGTGATTCCTTCACTTGGACCTGAAGTGGATACCCTGAAAAAATGTCTCGAAAAGCTACATTCCACCACTAGCCAACAATCGCCCTTATGGTTGCCGAGGCTAGGAAAGTAGCAAAAGCTCGTCTCTCTGCATCAAGCCTTGTTGCTAGCGGTCCTGGCTACATGTCAGTGTTAACGGCTTTGCAACAAAAACATAAATAAGGATTCTACTGGGGGAACCCACCACAAAGTTGGTTTAAAAGTCCTAAATTTTGTCCATTTTCACCACCTATGTCACCCGTTTTTTGTCAGCATGGTAAGGGACTGTTCATCATCACATGGGACAGTTTGGCTGCATTCCCCAACCTCTGGCTTACGTCCCAGCTTTTACAGCTAGTCAAACAGACAATTATTAACCTTTCCGGGAACTTGATTGCATGTCGTAACCCTTTAAGGACGGCATGTCGCTAAAAGATGCTATTTGTTGTCATGATGCAAGAATGCAGCCCCGGTGAGTAACTCCTCGGTGTTGGCATTGGTACACCATGCCAACCCTTTGGGAGTGTCTCAACCCCTTATGGGTCGTCATGATGCTTAAATTCAACACTGGTGAGTTACTTGCTAGGGCTGCATTCATGCACCATGATGACCAAGTCATTGCACTGTACAGGATTGCTGTTATTTGATGTTTTAAGTATGGTCCTCCAAAGCCATAGATCTGTATTAGAAATCATACATGTCACCAATTCCATTTCCACCACCCTTTATATATGGAATTAGATGTAGAATTTCATTCCTTAAACCCTGAGTGGATCCAGCTGTAAACCCCAGAGCAGGAGACATGAGCCTGCTGACAGAATGAGTTCCAAGGTGACAGCCTCTGTTTTGGTGGCAGGTAAACTCGCTTATGAATCTGTGCTTGTCAAAACTGTAACGACAATCCAGTTCATGTGTTCATTGGGGAGCGCTTTATTGCGGGGACCAGCGATGCGTGACTCGTCAACCCGACGAGATCATAACAAAACAATAACCACAGCCAGAAGAAGAGATGAACACAGAGGGAGGACACCGTAGGTGGTGACCACCCAGAGTCCTGCTGCTACCCATCACCACGTGGGGGCGCACCCCCCCCCTCCTCCCCCTCCTCCCGTGCCACCTCCTGTGTCTCCCGTGTTACTCCCTACAGGGGGCGGCTCTCTGTCTGCCCCCACCACCACCACAGGCTGCTTTCTGTTAGCACAGGCAGCCCTTCTCCCCCTGCCTGCTGCCTGCTGCCACACCAGGCTTTAGTTGTTTGTGTAGGCGCTACCACCACCCAGATATAGCACCCTGGTGTCTGTGGGGGGAAGCACTCAGGTGGTGGGACCACAGTCAGGGCAGGTAGCTGGCCGCACATATTATATATATGTATAAAGGACAAACTCATGAGATGTGTTCTCTTAATTTTATTGTTTCTCATTCTCTTTAGTTTCATTATCCACTGCAAAAAAAAGGACTAGTTATTGGCTAGAGGACGATTGAACCGATCATGGTAACCTTGAAGGCAGACGGTGAGGCCCCTTGTTTAGAATCTGGGAACTAGGATATTACTCCCCCTGGTGTAGGAGGTCACGTGTATATTGGGGCACACACACACACCGTAGACATTTACATGAATTGTCACCACTTACTATATAGAGTGGGAAGTTAGGGACTGACAGGTTATACTGAGTATACACAGTAGTATATGGGTAGCGAGTATGGAGAGCGTGGGGCCGTGATAGGGACTGACAGGTTATACTGAGTATACACAGTAGTATATGGGTAGTGAGTATGGAGAGCGTGGGGCCGTGATATGGACTGACAGGTTATACTGAGTATACACAGTAGTATATGGGTAGCGAGTAAGGAGAGCGTGGGGCCGTGATATGGCTCGTCGTGCGTGGTGAGAAGGAGGCTGGTCCTGTTTCGCTAGGAGTTGTTTCGATGCGTAGCTGAAGCCTACTTCCTGAGACTGGGAAGTGGCTTCAGACTGACTGACTGTGCAGTGCTGGTCTGCTCGCCGCACCCACACGCCCCACCTGGGGCTGGGTGTCAGGTGACCAAACAGGGCGATGGTGGACCCAACACCAACTGGTAGACATGTCAAATTGGGTCTGGGTTCTGTTTTCACATTTTCACGTCATGAGGTTGGATCACAGCTTGTCACCCTGTCCACCCGAGGCACCACCATCCCCCTCCCACTGCCAGCACCATCTCTAACCAGGACTAACGGCTTTTGTACCTGCACGCACAGGGAGCCAGGCACCCCCACACCAGCTGTGTACAAGGCTAGTAATGAGAGAAGGAAGCACCAACTCACAGTGTGAGGGTTTATCATGTCTGAGGTTAGTGTAGGGGCAGGTTCAGCCCCAGCCTACACACCAGTTAGCGTTGGAAGGTTGATATAAATATCATTAAGGGTGTCACACCGTGTTCTGAGACTGTTCATCAAACACTGTTGTGGCTGTAGGGTGGCAGGTTTGGTTTGTGGTTGGTGTGTTCTGGGTTGGCAGTTAGTGTATTTAGTGTGGTTGAAGCAGGTTTTGTAGCGGGCGGCTGGGAGGGAAGTGTGCTGTGCCTGCTGAGTGCTGCCAGGCATGTCTCTCTACACACGGCGTAGCAGGCTCCTCTCCTAGTTAGCAGACACTCAAAGTGTCATCATATAGGGCCCTTACCCGGCACCAAGGTTACCAAGGTTGGGGGAGCGCAGCCAACACCCGCGACAACAGTTTCATCTTTGTGTTTGCGGCCACTACCGGTTCAGTTAACATCATCTAGGAAATCATACACATCGTGTAATTTATAGATTCACCAATGTTGATTGTCAATTTGACACGTTTCTCCTCTTTTAATTTAATTTATGCGTTGTTGATTCCTGATACAAAAAGACTTTATGGCGTATCTACAGTAGCATCATGTAGACTGGCTTATTGTAATGCTGTGATGTTCATCGCTTTTAGGTGGAACCGAAATCCAGATGATCAAATGTCATTTTAGATGTATATGTATGCAGAATATCTCTCTATATTGCATGTATGGCAGACCTTAATTGTGAGAAGAGACATTTTGTGGTGTTGAGGTTTTTAGCCGGTAGTCCGGCTGGAGGGTAGGAGCTTCTGATGCCTGCCTTAATGACCGGATGCCTCCTTGATGACGGCGGGGGCCTCTGGTGTCCTGCTATTGCACTGCGCTTCCCTCCTCACCTAGAGCTGTCGGCACCACCTCCTACTCTCCACAACACCAGCCTACACGCCTACCTAGTAGTCCACCAAGTGTCCCGCTTTCTACTGTTACCCCAGTCACAGACTCATAGTTTCATCAACACACAATACTGGTACTATCTAACCTGCATAGCGAAGGAGAAGAGAGAGAAAAAGTCACTTGATTCTACAGGGCCCACCCCTTGGTTTGTTTTTCACTCGACGGTGGGTCCGTCTGCTTATGATATCCTGTTGGTGTTATTTACGTGGATGTGGAATGCCTCGCCCAGGTGCATTATTATTACTACATTGAGTCGTCATTGTGCAATGTTGTCGGCCAGCTTAGAATGGCTGCTTGATAATTTCATGGAAGCAAAGCAAATCAAATACCATAATGTAAAACATGACAAATAGATGCACCGGTCAGTTGTTGGCCTCTGATGGCTTTTGATTGCACCAACTGCTTTCCTCAGTTTCTCAATTCTGGCAGACCTCGATGTAAAACGGCGAATGGCGGTGCAAATATCGTTGGCCTTCGCTGTATTCTCTACTTATTTATAAGTGTACAAGATGTGAAATTTAAATCGCATTCTCTCAGCACTGGGTGAAGGGACTGCAAGTAAAGTCTATGTTCAAAGAGAATAATCATACTGCTAAAGTAGCCAGGAAAGAGTTGCACACCAGTGCTGGGAGAAGGGTATTTGCTTCTAGGGAAGTGCACCTTGTATCCTAAGCTTTGGATATGGACCGAAATTTGTCCCAACATTAAAATGACCCTCCCGTTTTTAATAGATGTTACATATGCCAATGAAAACCTAGCTGATAGCACAACGTAATAACGATGATCATAATAATGATAAGGATAGAGAGCAAACGACAACAGCAAAAACAGAACCAAAGACAGGCGACTCAGCATTGGGCCACAAGGTGCACTTCTGGGGTTAGCAGCGCTGTATTTAATCATTGTACATTCAATGTAATAAAAGTGATATTTATGATGGAGAAAAAGAGCAAGTTATTATCATTATTCTACCCAACACAATAATGGTCGAGACAACAACAGCCTGAGTTCTGGAGTGATGATGATGATGATAGAGGCATATTATGTGATAATAACAAACTTAGTGCGTTGTGTCGAGGTTGGAGGCGCCCTGTCAGTAGACTGTGGTGCAGCATGTGACAATGTGTGCATGGGTGGTGGTGGCTGCTGCTGCTGCTGCTGCTGCTGCTGCTGCTGCTGCTGCTGCTGCTGCTGGCAGGGGGTTGCCTCTAGCTGGGCAGACAGACAGGAAGCTTGCTCCTCACCATGTTGTTTGAGACGGCACTTGAAGATGAGGATGATCCAGAACACAGTGCTATTATGGTAATTATTATTTAATGCTCAAATAAAATGTTGGGAAAATAAAAGTGATCCTGGTTGTGTTGTTTGTTCATGGGAATGAAGATATCTATTACTAAAGCCAATTAAAGAAATGCTGCTAGAGCAATGATGATGTAAGAACAGCCCCATCTGAATGCTGAACAATACGTACTACATTACTAAATAGAGTAAGGAGCTGGTAGTTCAATCACCAACAAAGGGAGCAGGAGATGAAGGTGGCAAACACGCAGCAGGCACGTAGGGGGGATGCATCAATTAGTGCCTCAGATGACCACTGGCTGGCAGCACCCCCACACAACAGGTAGGTCTGCCATCTAGCTTAAACACTAAAACATTTCTGTGTAGAATTTCATGTTTTAACAACGTGTGACTCCTCAAGAGCACCTACTGTAAACTGAATGTGTCTGAGAATGATGAGACCAGAGTCTGGTGTAGGGTTTAATACAACGCAGGTTAACCTGCTGACACTGTCCCTGGATGTGTTCTGAATAATGTTAAGATTAGTTAGACAAAACTTGTGGGAGAGAGAAACTGTATGTTTGCCATGCATGTCGTCTGCACTGGATAAGGTGCCTCCACCTGGTGTTGGGGAGGGGAAGCATTTGTGCCACTGGATTGAGGTCCACAGCGAAGGTGCAGGCCTCTCCTGGTTGGTTGATAATGTGGCTAAATGGATGTGCAGCAGGAGAGGGGTTTGCCAGAATTGCTGAGAGAGGGAATATTAAATAAGGGTGTGATTATTGACCAGAGGTTTGGTAGGTTGGTTGGATTTTTTAAATTTCACCAGTTTATTCACTTTAGACGCTCAGCCGGTTACGCACTCTTGCCGTACATTGACTAAGGCACTATGGTGGGATTGAGTAACACACAGGGATTCAGTGTGTCTCTGGCTACGAGTGGGCGGTCAAATCTGAGCATTATTAAGGAAGCTGGTCTTGTACAGTGTGTTTGCCATGCATGTCGTTTGCAGTCAGACTAAAGGGCCAGGCCTCTCCTGGGTGGCTGATAAATGTACTTATACTTGTTGGATGCATCTGGGCCACAGGAGCCTTGCCAGGGGATGGGGAGGGGAGGGAACATTTTTTGTCTGATTATTGGACAGAGCTGTGGCAGGTGGGTTGAATATTTTAAAAATTCATCAATTTTTTTGCTTCTTCTATTTAGATGCTCAGCGGCTGGGACATTTACCAAGGGGTTGTGGTGAAAGGGAGTCACACAGTGCTGCACTGAACTCTGACTGAAAGGTGATTCCTACACTTTGACCTCAAGTCAATACTTTAGAAAAAACTTGCAAAGGGTGATTCCTTCACTTGGACCTGAAGTGGATACCCTGAAAAAATGTCTCGAAAAGCTACATTCCACCACTAGCCAACAATCGCCCTTATGGTTGCCGAGGCTAGGAAAGTAGCAAAAGCTCGTCTCTCTGCATCAAGCCTTGTTGCTAGCGGTCCTGGCTACATGTCAGTGTTAACGGCTTTGCAACAAAAACATAAATAAGGATTCTACTGGGGGAACCCACCACAAAGTTGGTTTAAAAGTCCTAAATTTTGTCCATTTTCACCACCTATGTCACCCGTTTTTTGTCAGCATGGTAAGGGACTGTTCATCATCACATGGGACAGTTTGGCTGCATTCCCCAACCTCTGGCTTACGTCCCAGCTTTTACAGCTAGTCAAACAGACAATTATTAACCTTTCCGGGAACTTGATTGCATGTCGTAACCCTTTAAGGACGGCATGTCGCTAAAAGATGCTATTTGTTGTCATGATGCAAGAATGCAGCCCCGGTGAGTAACTCCTCGGTGTTGGCATTGGTACACCATGCCAACCCTTTGGGAGTGTCTCAACCCCTTATGGGTCGTCATGATGCTTAAATTCAACACTGGTGAGTTACTTGCTAGGGCTGCATTCATGCACCATGATGACCAAGTCATTGCACTGTACAGGATTGCTGTTATTTGATGTTTTAAGTATGGTCCTCCAAAGCCATAGATCTGTATTAGAAATCATACATGTCACCAATTCCATTTCCACCACCCTTTATATATGGAATTAGATGTAGAATTTCATTCCTTAAACCCTGAGTGGATCCAGCTGTAAACCCCAGAGCAGGAGACATGAGCCTGCTGACAGAATGAGTTCCAAGGTGACAGCCTCTGTTTTGGTGGCAGGTAAACTCGCTTATGAATCTGTGCTTGTCAAAACTGTAACGACAATCCAGTTCATGTGTTCATTGGGGAGCGCTTTATTGCGGGGACCAGCGATGCGTGACTCGTCAACCCGACGAGATCATAACAAAACAATAACCACAGCCAGAAGAAGAGATGAACACAGAGGGAGGACACCGTAGGTGGTGACCACCCAGAGTCCTGCTGCTACCCATCACCACGTGGGGGCGCACCCCCCCCCTCCTCCCCCTCCTCCCGTGCCACCTCCTGTGTCTCCCGTGTTACTCCCTACAGGGGGCGGCTCTCTGTCTGCCCCCACCACCACCACAGGCTGCTTTCTGTTAGCACAGGCAGCCCTTCTCCCCCTGCCTGCTGCCTGCTGCCACACCAGGCTTTAGTTGTTTGTGTAGGCGCTACCACCACCCAGATATAGCACCCTGGTGTCTGTGGGGGGAAGCACTCAGGTGGTGGGACCACAGTCAGGGCAGGTAGCTGGCCGCACATATTATATATATGTATAAAGGACAAACTCATGAGATGTGTTCTCTTAATTTTATTGTTTCTCATTCTCTTTAGTTTCATTATCCACTGCAAAAAAAAGGACTAGTTATTGGCTAGAGGACGATTGAACCGATCATGGTAACCTTGAAGGCAGACGGTGAGGCCCCTTGTTTAGAATCTGGGAACTAGGATATTACTCCCCCTGGTGTAGGAGGTCACGTGTATATTGGGGCACACACACACACCGTAGACATTTACATGAATTGTCACCACTTACTATATAGAGTGGGAAGTTAGGGACTGACAGGTTATACTGAGTATACACAGTAGTATATGGGTAGCGAGTATGGAGAGCGTGGGGCCGTGATAGGGACTGACAGGTTATACTGAGTATACACAGTAGTATATGGGTAGTGAGTATGGAGAGCGTGGGGCCGTGATATGGACTGACAGGTTATACTGAGTATACACAGTAGTATATGGGTAGCGAGTAAGGAGAGCGTGGGGCCGTGATATGGCTCGTCGTGCGTGGTGAGAAGGAGGCTGGTCCTGTTTCGCTAGGAGTTGTTTCGATGCGTAGCTGAAGCCTACTTCCTGAGACTGGGAAGTGGCTTCAGACTGACTGACTGTGCAGTGCTGGTCTGCTCGCCGCACCCACACGCCCCACCTGGGGCTGGGTGTCAGGTGACCAAACAGGGCGATGGTGGACCCAACACCAACTGGTAGACATGTCAAATTGGGTCTGGGTTCTGTTTTCACATTTTCACGTCATGAGGTTGGATCACAGCTTGTCACCCTGTCCACCCGAGGCACCACCATCCCCCTCCCACTGCCAGCACCATCTCTAACCAGGACTAACGGCTTTTGTACCTGCACGCACAGGGAGCCAGGCACCCCCACACCAGCTGTGTACAAGGCTAGTAATGAGAGAAGGAAGCACCAACTCACAGTGTGAGGGTTTATCATGTCTGAGGTTAGTGTAGGGGCAGGTTCAGCCCCAGCCTACACACCAGTTAGCGTTGGAAGGTTGATATAAATATCATTAAGGGTGTCACACCGTGTTCTGAGACTGTTCATCAAACACTGTTGTGGCTGTAGGGTGGCAGGTTTGGTTTGTGGTTGGTGTGTTCTGGGTTGGCAGTTAGTGTATTTTGTGTGGTTGAAGCAGGTTTTGTAGCGGGCGGCTGGGAGGGAAGTGTGCTGTGCCTGCTGAGTGCTGCCAGGCATGTCTCTTTACACACGGCGTAGCAGGCTCCTCTCCTAGTTAGCAGACACTCAAAGTGTCAGCATACAGGGCCCTTACCCGGCACCAAGGTTACCAAGGTTGGGGGAGCGCAGCCAACACCCACGACAACCGTTTCATCTTTCTGTTTGCGGCCACTACCGGTTCAGTTCACATCATCTAGGAAATCATACACATCGTGTAATTTACAGATTCACCAATGTTGATTGTCAATTTGACACGTTTCTCCTCTTTTAATTTAATTTATGCGTTGTTGATTCCCGATACAAAAAGACTTTATGGCGTATCTACAGTAGCATCATGTAGACTGGCTTATTGTAATGCTGTGATGTTCATCGCTTTTAGGTGGAACCGAAATCCAGATGATCAAATGTCATTTTAGATGTATATGTATGCAGAATATCTCTCTATATTGCATGTATGGCAGACCTTAATTGTGAGAAGAGACATTTTGTGGTGTTGAGGTTTTTAGCCGGTAGTCCGGCTGGAGGGTAGGAGCTTCTGATGCCTGCCTTAATGACCGGATGCCTCCTTGATGACGGCGGGGGCCTCTGGTGTCCTCCTATTGCACTGCGCTTCCCTCCTCACCTAGAGCTGTCGGCACCACCTCCTACTCTCCACAACACCAGCCTACACGCCTACCTAGTAGTCCACCAAGTGTCCCGCTTTCTACTGTTACCCCAGTCACAGACTCGTTCCATAGTTTCATCAACACATAATACTGGTACTATCTAACCTGCATAGCGAAGGAGAAGAGAGAGAAAAAGTCACTTGATTCTACAGGGCCCACCCCTTGGTTTGTTTTTCACTCGACGGTGGGTCCGTCTGCTTATGATATCCTGTTGGTGTTATTTACATGGATGTGGAATGCCTCGCCCAGGTGCATTATTATTACTACATTGAGTCGTCATTGTGCAATGTTGTCGGCCAACTTAGAATGGCTGCTTGATAATTTCATGGAAGCAAAGCAAATCAAATACCATAATGTAAAACATGACAAATAGATGCACCGGTCAGTTGTTGGCCTCTGATGGCTTTTGATTGCACCAACTGCTTTCCTCAGTTTCTCAATTCTGGCAGACCTCGATGTAAAACGGTGAACGGCGGTGCAAATATCGTTGGCCTTCGCTGTATTCTCTACTTATTTATAAGTGTACAAGATGTGAAATTTAAATCGCATTCTCTCAGCACTGGGTGAAGGGACTGCAAGTAAAGTCTATGTTCAAAGAGAATAATCATACTGCTAAAGTAGCCAGGAAAGAGTTGCACACCAGTGCTGGGAGAAGGGTATTTGCTTCTAGGGAAGTGCACCTTGTATCGTAAGCTTTGGATATGGACCGAAATTTGTCCCAACATTAAAATGACCCTCCCGTTTTTAATAGATGTTACATATGCCAATGAAAACCTAGCTGATAGCACAACGTAATAACGATGATCACAATAATGATAAGGATAGAGAGCAAACGACAACAGCAAAAACAGAACCAAAGACAGGCGACTCAGCATTGGGCCACAAGGTGCACTTCTGGGGTTAGCAGCGCTGTATTTAATCATTGTACATTCAATGTAATAAAAGTGATATTTATGATGGAGAAAAAGAGCAAGTTATTATCATTATTCTACCCAACACAATAATGGTCGAGACAACAACAGCCTGAGTTCTGGAGTGATGATGATGATAGAGGCATATTATGTGATAATAACAAACTTAGTGCGTTGTGTCGAGGTTGGAGGCGCCCTGTCAGTAGACTGTGGTGCAGCATGTGACAATGTGTGCATGGGTGGTGGCTGCTGCTGCTGCTGCTGCTGCTGCTGCTGCTGCTGCTGCTGCTGCTGCTGCTGCTGCTAGCAGGGGGTTGCCTCTAGCAGACAGGAAGCTTGCTCCTCACCATGTTGTATGAGACGGCACTTGAAGATGAGGATGATCCAGAACACAGTGCTATTATGGTAATTATTATTTAATGCTCAAATAAAATGTTGGGAAAATAAAAGTGATCCTGGTTGTGTTGTTTGTTCATGGGAATTAAGTGAGCTATTACTAAAGCCAATTAAAGAAATGCTGCTAGAGTAATGATGATGTAAGAACAGCCCCATCTGATTGCTGAACAATACGTACTACATTACTAAATAGAGTAAGGAGCTGGTAGTTCAATCACCAACAAAGGGAGCAGGAGATGAAGGTAGCAAACATGCAGCAGGCATGTAGGAGGGATGCATTAAATAGTGTCTCAGATGACCACTGGCTGGCAGCACCGCAACACAACAGGTAGGTCTGCTATCTAGCTTAAACTCTACAACATTTCTGTGTAGAATTTCATGTTTTAACAAAGTGTGACTCCTCAAAGAGCCCCTACTGTAAACTCCATGTGTCTGGGAATGATGAGACCAGAGTCTGGTGTAGGGTTTAATATAACGCAGGTAAATCTGCTGACACTGTCCCTGGATGTGTTTTGAATCATGGTAAGTTTAGTTAGACAACTTGTGGGAGAGAGAGACTATGTTTGCCATGCATGTCGTCTGCACTGGATGTGGTGTCTCCACCTGGTATTGGGCAGGGGAAGCATCTGTGCCACTGGATTGAGGTCCACAGTAAAGGTGCAGGTGTTGACTGATTGGTTGATAATGTGGCTAAATGGATGTGCAGCAGGAGAGGGGTTTGCCAGAAATGCTGAGGGAGGGAATATTAAATAACGGCTGTGTGATTATTGACCAGAGGTTTGGTAGGTTGGTTGGATTTTTTAAATTTCACCAGTTTATTCACTTTAGACGCTCAGCCGGTTACGCACTCTTGCCGCACATTTACTAAGGCACTAGTCTGGGATTATGTAACACACAGGGATTCAGTGCGTCTCTGGCTACGCGTGGGCGGTCAAATTTCTCAGATCGGAGCATTATTAAGGAAGCTGGTCTTGTACAGTGTGTTTGCCATGCATGTCGTCTGCTGTTGTTCTACACCTCTGCAGTCAGACTGAAGGGCCAGGCCTCTCCTGGTTTGCTGATAAATGTACTTATACTTGTTGGATGCATCTGGGCCAGAGGGGCCTTGCCAGGGGGTGGGGAGGGGAGGGAACATTTTTTGTCTGATTATTGGACAGAGCTGTGGCAGGTGGGTTGAATATTTTAAAAATTCATCAATTTATTTGCTTCTTCTATTAAGACGCTCAGCGGCTAGGACATTTACCAAGGGGTTGTGGTGAAAGGGAGTCACACAGTGCTACACTGAACTCTGACTGAAAGGTGATTCCTACACTTTGACCTCAAGTCAATACTTTAGAAAAAACTTGTAAAGGGTGACTCCTTCACTTGGACCTGAAGTGGATACCCTGAAAAAATGTCTTGAAAAGCTACATTCCGCCACTAGCAAACAATCGCCCTTATGGTTGCCGTGGTTAGGAAAGTAGTAACAGCTCGTCTCTCTGCATCAAGCCTTGTTGCCTGCGGTCCTGGCTACATGTCAGTGTTAACGGCTTTGCAACAAAACCATAAATAAGGATCCTACTGGGGGAACCCACCACAAAGTTGGTTTAAAAGTCCTAAATTTTGTCCATTTTCACCACCTATGTCACCCGTTTTTTGTCATCATGGTAAGGGACTGTTCATCATCACATGGGACAATTTGGCTGCATTCCCACACCTCTGGCTTACGTCCCAGCTTTTACAGCTAGTCAATCAGACAATTATTAACCCTTCCGGGAACTTTATTGCATGTCGTAACCCTTTAAGGACGGCATGTCGCTAAAATATGACAGTTGTAGTCATGATGCAAGAATGCAGCCCCGGTGAGTAACTCCTCGGTGTTGCATTGGTGCACCATGCCAACCCTTTGGGAGTGTCTCAACCCCTTATGGGTCGTCATGATGCTTGAATTCAACACTGCACTGTAAGAAGTTACTGTATTTAAACAGCACAATGTGCTGTACATTTACAGAACTTTTTGCTGTAGTTGGTATTACAGCACTATTTGCTGTATAATTACAGCATTATGTACTGTAAATTGGGTCTTTGGCAATGTTGCTGTACATTTACAGTACATTGTGCTGTAGATCTCCGCTGCTGGGTGGCAGCAGTAGACTATTTCTGTATTAATTATTCCACCCAACCCTTTCCCGAGTCAAATAAAGCCTCACAAACTCTCCAGACATCGTAGAATAAGAATGGATGCAGTTATCATTAAGTGTATTGATATTTGCATAATTGTGTTGAATAATACAAAAAAACAGCAAAAGTATAGAATAGACAGCACATTGGTGGGAAAAGTTAAATGCTTAACTGCCCAGACTGGGGAAAAGCTGGTATCACATACGGTTCAGCTGTAATGAAGCAGGATTAAACCATTACATTTTGTAGTGTGTATTATCCTAGCTGTGACTGAATTATTATACAGGAAAGTACTCTCCATGCATGCGTATAAATTGATATAAATTGATGAGAACAACAATATGAAACCTACAGTAGAAGTTGCTGTAACTTTACAGCACCCAGTTGCTGTACATGTACAGCAAAATCTACTGGAACAAAAGTTGCCAGCAACTTTTGCTGTAGATGCACACTAGAAGTTGCTGTAAATTTACAGTAGAAGTTGCTGTAAATTTACAGTAGAAGTTGCTGTAAATTTACAGCAAGTCAGTTGCTGTACACCTACAGCAAAATCTACTGGAACAAAAGTTGCCAGCAACTTTTGCTGTAGGTGTACAGTACTTACTTCTTACAGTGTGGCGAGTTACTTGCTAGGGCTGCATTCATGCATCATGATGACCAAGTCATTGCACTGTACAGGATTGCTGTAATTTGATGTTTTGAGTATGGTCCTCCAAAGCCATAGATCTGTATTAAGAATCATACATGTCACCAATTCCATTGCCACCACCCTTTATATGTGGAATTAGATGTAGAATTTCATTCCTTAAACCCTGAGTGGATCCGGCTGTAAACCCCAGAGCAGTAGGCATGAACCTGCTGACATCTTGACAGAATGTGTTCCAAGATGACACCCTCTGTTTTGGTGGCAGGTAAACTCGCTTATGAATCTGTACTTGTCAAAACTGTAACGACAATCCAGTTCATGTGTTCATCGGGGAGCGCTTTATTACGGGGACCAGCGATGTGTGACTCGTCGACCCGACGAGATCATAACAAAACAATAACCACAGCCAGAAGAAGAGATGAACACAGAGGGAGGACACCGTAGGTGGTGACCACCCAGAGTCCTGCTGCTACCCGTCACCACGTGGGGGCGCACCCCCCTCCTCCTCCTCCTCCTCCTCCTCCTCCCCTGCCACCTCCTGTGTCTCCCGTGTTACTCCCTACAGGGGGCGGCTCTCTGTCTGCCCCCACCACCACCACAGGCTGCTTTCTGTTAGCACAGGCAGCCCTTCTCCCCCTGCCTGCTGCCTGCTGCCACACCAGGCACCTTTAATTGTGTGTGTAGGCGCTACCACCACCCAGATATAGCACCCTGGTGTCTGTGGGGGGAAGCACTCAGGTGGTGGGACCACAGTCAGGGCAGGTAGCTGGCCGCACATATTATATATATGTATAAAGGACAAACTTATGAGATGTGTTCTCTTATTTTATTGTTTCTCATTCTCTTTTGTTTCATTATCCACTGCAAAAAAAAGGACTAGTTATTGGCTAGAGGACGATTGAACCGATCATGGTAACCTTGAAGGCAGAGCGTGAGGCCCCCTTGTGTAGAATCTGGGAACTAGGATATTACTCCCCCTGGTGTAGGAGTTCACGTGTATATTGGGGCACACACACACCGTAGACATTTACATGAATTGTCACCACTTACTATATAGAGTGGGAAGTTAGGGAATGACAGGTTATACTGAGTATACACAGTAGTATATGGGTAGTGAGTATGGAGAGAGTGGGGCCGTGATAGGGAATGACAGGTTATACTGAGTATACACAGTAGTATATGGGTAGTGAGTAAGGAGAGCGTGGGGCCGTGATAGGGACTGACAGGTTATACTGAGTATACACAGTAGTATATGGGTAGTGAGTATGGAGAGAGTGGGGCCGTGATATGGACTGACAGGTTATACTGAGTATACACAGTAGTATATGGGTAGCGAGTAAGGAGAGCGTGGGGCCGTGATATGGACTGACAGGTTATACTGAGTATACACAGTAGTATATGGGTAGCGAGTATGGAGAGCGTGGGGCCGTGATATGGCCCGTCGTGCGTGGTTAGAAGGAGGCTGGTCCTGTTTCGCTAGGAGTTGTTTCGATGCGTAGCTGAAGCCTACTTCCTGAGACTGGGAAGTGGCTTCAGACTGACTGACTGTGCAGTGCTTGTCTGCTCGCCGCACCCACACGCCCCACCTGGGGCTGGGTGTCAGGTGACCAAACAGGGCGATGGTGGACCCAACACCAACTGGTAGACATGTCAAATTGGGTCTGGGTTCTGTCTTCACATTTCACGTCATGAGGTTGGATCACAGCTTGTCACCCTGTCCACCCGAGGCACCACCATCCCCCTCCCACTGCCAGCACCATCTCTAACCAGGACTAACGGCTTTTGTATCAGTGACTGCACGCACAGGGAGCCAGGCACCCCCACACCAGCTGTGTGCAAGGCTAGTAATGAGAGAAGGAAGCACCAACTCACAGTGTGATGGTTTATCATGTCTGAGGTTAGTGTAGGGGCAGGTTCAGCCCCAGCCTACACACCAGTTAGCGTTGGAAGGTTGATATAAATATCATTAAGGGTGTCACACCGTGTTCTGAGACTGTTCATCAAACACTGTTGTGGCTGTAGGGTGGCAGGTTTGGTTTGTGGTTGGTGTGTTCTGGGTTGGCAGTTAGTGTGTTTTGTGTGGTTGAAGCAGTTTTTGTAGCGGGCGGCTGGGAGGGAAGTGTGCTGTGCCTGCTGAGTGCTGCCAGGCATGTCTCTCTACACACGGCGTAGCAGGCTCCTCTCCTAGTTAGCAGACACTCAAAGTGTCATCATATAGGGCCCTTACCTGGCACCAAGGTTACCAAGGTTGAGGGAGCGCAGCCAACACCCACGACGACCGTTTCATCTTTCTGTTTGCGGCCACTACCGGTTCAGTTAACATCATCTAGGAAATCATACACATCGTGTAATTTACAGATTCACCAATGTTGATTGTCAATTTGACACGTTTCTCCTCTTTTAATTTAATTTATGCGTTGTTGATTCCCGATACAAAAAGACTTTATGGCGTATCTACAGTAGCATCATGTAGACTGGCTTATTGTAATGCTGTGATGTTCATCGCTTTTAGGTGGAACCGAAATCCAGATGATCAAATGTCATTTTAGATGTATATGTATGCAGAATATCTCTCTATATTGCATGTATGGCAGACCTTAATTGTGAGAAGAGACATTTTGTGGTGTTGAGGTTTTTAGCCGATAGTCCGGCTGGAGGGTAGGAGCTTCTGATGCCTGCCTTAATGACCGGATGCCTCCTTGATGACGGCGGGGGCCTTTGGTGTCCTCCTATTGCACTGCGCTTCCCTCCTCACCTCAGCTGTCGGCACCACCTCCTACTCTCCACAACACCAGCCTACACGCCTACCTAGTAGTCCACCAAGTGTCCCGCTTTCTACTGTTACCCCAGTCACAGACTCGTTCCATAGTTTCATCAACACACGATACTGGTACTATCTAACCTGCATAGCGAAGGAGAAGAGAGAGAAAAAGTCACTTGATTCTACAGGGCCCACCCCTTGGTTTGTTTTTCACTCGACGGTGGGTCCGTCTGCTTATGATATCCTGTTGGTGTTATTTACGTGGATGTGGAATGCCTCGCCCAGGTGCATTATTATTACTACATTGAGTCGTCATTGTGCAATGTTGTCGGCCAGCTTAGAATGGCTGCTTGATAATTTCATGGAAGCAAAGCAAATCAAATACCATAATGTAAAACATGACAAATAGATGCACCGGTCAGTTGTTGGCCTCTGATGGCTTTTGATTGCACCAACTGCTTTCCTCAGTTTCTCAATTCTGGCAGACCTCGATGTAAAACGGTGAACGGCGGTGCAAATATCGTTGGCCTTCGCTGTATTCTCTACTTATTTATAAGTGTACAAGATGTGAAATTTAAATCGCATTCTCTCAGCACTGGGTGAAGGGACTGCAAGTAAAGTCTATGTTCAAAGAGAATAATCATACTGCTAAAGTAGCCAGGAAAGAGTTGCACACCAGTGCTGGGAGAAGGGTATTTGCTTCTAGGGAAGTGCACCTTGTATCGTAAGCTTTGGATATGGACCGAAATTTGTCCCAACATTAAAATGACCCTCCCGTTTTTAATAGATGTTACATATGCCAATGAAAACCTAGCTGATAGCACAACGTAATAACGATGATCATAATAATGATAAGGATAGAGAGCAAACGACAACAGCAAAAACAGAACCAAAGACAGGCGACTCAGCATTGGGCCACAAGGTGCACTTCTGGGGTTAGCAGCGCTGTATTTAATCATTGTACATTCAATGTAATAAAAGTGATATTTATGATGGAGAAAAAGAGCAAGTTATTATCATTATTCTACCCAACACAATAATGGTCGAGACAACAACAGCCTGAGTTCTGGAGTGATGATGATGATAGAGGCATATTATGTGATAATAACAAACTTAGTGCGTTGTGTCGAGGTTGGAGGCGCCCTGTCAGTAGACTGTGGTGCAGCATGTGACAATGTGTGCATGGGTGGTGGCTGCTGCTGCTGCTGCTGCTGCTGCTGCTGCTGCTGCTGCTGCTAGCAGGGGGTTGCCTCTAGCAGACAGGAAGCTTGCTCCTCACCATGTTGTATGAGACGGCACTTGAAGATGAGGATGATCCAGAACACAGTGCTATTATGGTAGTTATTATTTAATGCTCAAATAAAATGTTGGGAAAATAAAAGTGATCCTGGTTGTGTTGTTTGTTCATGGGAATTAAGTGAGCTATTACTAAAGCCAATTAAAGAAATGCTGCTAGAGTAATGATGATGTAAGAACAGCCCCATCTGATTGCTGAACAATACGTACTACATTACTAAATAGAGTAAGGAGCTGGTAGTTCAATCACCAACAAAGGGAGCAGGAGATGAAGGTAGCAAACATGCAGCAGGCATGTAGGAGGGATGCATTAAATAGTGTCTCAGATGACCACTGGCTGGCAGCACCGCAACACAACAGGTAGGTCTGCTATCTAGCTTAAACTCTACAACATTTCTGTGTAGAATTTCATGTTTTAACAAAGTGTGACTCCTCAAAGAGCCCCTACTGTAAACTCCATGTGTCTGGGAATGATGAGACCAGAGTCTGGTGTAGGGTTTAATATAACGCAGGTAAATCTGCTGACACTGTCCCTGGATGTGTTTTGAATCATGGTAAGTTTAGTTAGACAACTTGTGGGAGAGAGAGACTATGTTTGCCATGCATGTCGTCTGCACTGGATGTGGTGTCTCCACCTGGTATTGGGCAGGGGAAGCATCTGTGCCACTGGATTGAGGTCCACAGTAAAGGTGCAGGTGTTGACTGATTGGTTGATAATGTGGCTAAATGGATGTGCAGCAGGAGAGGGGTTTGCCAGAAATGCTGAGGGAGGGAATATTAAATAACGGCTGTGTGATTATTGACCAGAGGTTTGGTAGGTTGGTTGGATTTTTTAAATTTCACCAGTTTATTCACTTTAGACGCTCAGCCGGTTACGCACTCTTGCCGCACATTTACTAAGGCACTAGTCTGGGATTGAGTAACACACAGGGATTCAGTACGTCTCTGGCTACGCGTGGGCGGTCAAATTTCTCAGATCGGAGCATTATTAAGGAAGCTGGTCTTGTACAGTGTGTTTGCCATGCATGTCGTCTGCTGTTGTTCTACACCTCTGCAGTCAGACTGAAGGGCCAGGCCTCTCCTGGTTTGCTGATAAATGTACTTATACTTGTTGGATGCATCTGGGCCAGAGGGGCCTTGCCAGGGGGTGGGGAGGGGAGGGAACATTTTTTGTCTGATTATTGGACAGAGCTGTGGCAGGTGGGTTGAATATTTTAAAAATTCATCAATTTATTTGCTTCTTCTATTAAGACGCTCAGCGGCTAGGACATTTACCAAGGGGTTGTGGTGAAAGGGAGTCACACAGTGCTACACTGAACTCTGACTGAAAGGTGATTCCTACACTTTGACCTCAAGTCAATACTTTAGAAAAAACTTGTAAAGGGTGACTCCTTCACTTGGACCTGAAGTGGATACCCTGAAAAAATGTCTTGAAAAGCTACATTCCGCCACTAGCAAACAATCGCCCTTATGGTTGCCGTGGTTAGGAAAGTAGTAACAGCTCGTCTCTCTGCATCAAGCCTTGTTGCCTGCGGTCCTGGCTACATGTCAGTGTTAACGGCTTTGCAACAAAACCATAAATAAGGATCCTACTGGGGGAACCCACCACAAAGTTGGTTTAAAAGTCCTAAATTTTGTCCATTTTCACCACCTATGTCACCCGTTTTTTGTCATCATGGTAAGGGACTGTTCATCATCACATGGGACAATTTGGCTGCATTCCCACACCTCTGGCTTACGTCCCAGCTTTTACAGCTAGTCAATCAGACAATTATTAACCCTTCCGGGAACTTTATTGCATGTCGTAACCCTTTAAGGACGGCATGTCGCTAAAATATGACAGTTGTAGTCATGATGCAAGAATGCAGCCCCGGTGAGTAACTCCTCGGTGTTGCATTGGTGCACCATGCCAACCCTTTGGGAGTGTCTCAACCCCTTATGGGTCGTCATGATGCTTGAATTCAACACTGCACTGTAAGAAGTTACTGTATTTAAACAGCACAATGTGCTGTACATTTACAGAACTTTTTGCTGTAGTTGGTATTACAGCACTATTTGCTGTATAATTACAGCATTATGTACTGTAAATTGGGTCTTTGGCAATGTTGCTGTACATTTACAGTACATTGTGCTGTAGATCTCCGCTGCTGGGTGGCAGCAGTAGACTATTTCTGTATTAATTATTCCACCCAACCCTTTCCCGAGTCAAATAAAGCCTCACAAACTCTCCAGACATCGTAGAATAAGAATGGATGCAGTTATCATTAAGTGTATTGATATTTGCATAATTGTGTTGAATAATACAAAAAAACAGCAAAAGTATAGAATAGACAGCACATTGGTGGGAAAAGTTAAATGCTTAACTGCCCAGACTGGGGAAAAGCTGGTATCACATACGGTTCAGCTGTAATGAAGCAGGATTAAACCATTACATTTTGTAGTGTGTATTATCCTAGCTGTGACTGAATTATTATACAGGAAAGTACTCTCCATGCATGCGTATAAATTGATATAAATTGATGAGAACAACAATATGAAACCTACAGTAGAAGTTGCTGTAACTTTACAGCACCCAGTTGCTGTACATGTACAGCAAAATCTACTGGAACAAAAGTTGCCAGCAACTTTTGCTGTAGATGCACACTAGAAGTTGCTGTAAATTTACAGTAGAAGTTGCTGTAAATTTACAGTAGAAGTTGCTGTAAATTTACAGCAAGTCAGTTGCTGTACACCTACAGCAAAATCTACTGGAACAAAAGTTGCCAGCAACTTTTGCTGTAGGTGTACAGTACTTACTTCTTACAGTGTGGCGAGTTACTTGCTAGGGCTGCATTCATGCATCATGATGACCAAGTCATTGCACTGTACAGGATTGCTGTAATTTGATGTTTTGAGTATGGTCCTCCAAAGCCATAGATCTGTATTAAGAATCATACATGTCACCAATTCCATTGCCACCACCCTTTATATGTGGAATTAGATGTAGAATTTCATTCCTTAAACCCTGAGTGGATCCGGCTGTAAACCCCAGAGCAGTAGGCATGAACCTGCTGACATCTTGACAGAATGTGTTCCAAGATGACACCCTCTGTTTTGGTGGCAGGTAAACTCGCTTATGAATCTGTACTTGTCAAAACTGTAACGACAATCCAGTTCATGTGTTCATCGGGGAGCGCTTTATTACGGGGACCAGCGATGTGTGACTCGTCGACCCGACGAGATCATAACAAAACAATAACCACAGCCAGAAGAAGAGATGAACACAGAGGGAGGACACCGTAGGTGGTGACCACCCAGAGTCCTGCTGCTACCCGTCACCACGTGGGGGCGCACCCCCCTCCTCCTCCTCCTCCTCCTCCTCCCCTGCCACCTCCTGTGTCTCCCGTGTTACTCCCTACAGGGGGCGGCTCTCTGTCTGCCCCCACCACCACCACAGGCTGCTTTCTGTTAGCACAGGCAGCCCTTCTCCCCCTGCCTGCTGCCTGCTGCCACACCAGGCACCTTTAATTGTGTGTGTAGGCGCTACCACCACCCAGATATAGCACCCTGGTGTCTGTGGGGGGAAGCACTCAGGTGGTGGGACCACAGTCAGGGCAGGTAGCTGGCCGCACATATTATATATATGTATAAAGGACAAACTTATGAGATGTGTTCTCTTATTTTATTGTTTCTCATTCTCTTTTGTTTCATTATCCACTGCAAAAAAAAGGACTAGTTATTGGCTAGAGGACGATTGAACCGATCATGGTAACCTTGAAGGCAGAGCATGAGGCCCCCTTGTGTAGAATCTGGGAACTAGGATATTACTCCCCCTGGTGTAGGAGTTCACGTGTATATTGGGGCACACACACACCGTAGACATTTACATGAATTGTCACCACTTACTATATAGAGTGGGAAGTTAGGGAATGACAGGTTATACTGAGTATACACAGTAGTATATGGGTAGTGAGTATGGAGAGAGTGGGGCCGTGATAGGGACTGACAGGTTATACTGAGTATACACAGTAGTATATGGGTAGTGAGTAAGGAGAGCGTGGGGCCGTGATATGGACTGACAGGTTATACTGAGTATACACAGTAGTATATGGGTAGCGAGTATGGAGAGCGTTGGGCCGTGATATGGCCCGTCGTGCGTGGTTAGAAGGAGGCTGGTCCTGTTTCGCTAGGAGTTGTTTCGATGCGTAGCTGAAGCCTACTTCCTGAGACTGGGAAGTGGCTTCAGACTGACTGACTGTGCAGTGCTGGTCTGCTCGCCGCACCCACACGCCCCACCAGGGGCTCGGTGTCAGGTGACCAAACAGGGCGATGGTGGACCCAACATCAACTGGTAGACATGTCAAATTGGGTCTGGGTTCTTTATTCACATTTCACGTCATGAGGTTGGATCACAGCTTGTCACCCTGTCCACCCGAGGCACCACCATCCCCCTCCCACTGCCAGCACCATCTCTAACCAGGACTAACGGCTGTATGTACCAGTGACTGCACGCACAGGGAGCCAGGCACCCCCACACCAGCTGTGTACAAGGCTAGTAATGAGAGAAGGAAGCACCAACTCACAGTGTGAGGGTTTATCATGTCTGAGGTTAGTGTAGGGGCAGGTTCAGCCCCAGCCTACACACCAGTTAGCGTTGGAAGGTTGATATAAATATCATTAAGGGTGTCACACCGTGTTCTGAGACTGTTCATCAAACACTGTTGTGGCTGTAGGGTGGCAGGTTTGGTTTGTGGTTGGTGTGTTCTGGGTTGGCAGTTAGTGTGTTTTGTGTGGTTGAAGCAGTTTTTGTAGCGGGCGGCTGGGAGGGAAGTGTGCTGTGCCTGCTGAGTGCTGCCAGGCATGTCTCTTTACACAGGGCGTAGCAGGCTCCTCTCCTAGTTAGCAGACACTCAAAGTGTCATCATACGGGGCCCTTACCACACAAAGTGTCAGCATACAGGGCCCTTACCCGGCACCAAGGTTACCAAGGTTGGGGGAGCGCAGCCAACACCCACGACGACCTTTTCATCTTTCTGTTTGCGGCCACTACCGGTTCAGTTAACATCATCTAGGAAATCATACACATCGTGTAATTTACAGATTCACCAATGTTGATTGTCATTTTGACACGTTTCTCCTCTTTTAATTTAATTTATGCATTGTTGATTCCCGATACAAAAAGACTTTATGGCGTTTCTACAGTAGCATCATGTAGACTGGCTTATTGTAATGCTGTGATGTTCATCGCTTTTAGGTGGAACCGAAATCCAGATGATCAAATGTCATTTTAGATGTATATGTATGCAGAATATCTCTCTATATTGCATGTATGGCAGACCTTAATTGTGAGAAGAGACATTTTGTGGTGTTGAGGTTTTTAGCCGGTAGTCCGGCTGGAGGGTAGGAGCTTCTGATGCCTGCCTTAATGACCGGATGCCTCCTTGATGACGGCGGGGGCCTCTGGTGTCCTGCTATTGCACTGCGCTTCCCTCCTCACCTAGAGCTGTCGGCACCACCTCCTACTCTCCACAACACCAGCCTACACGCCTACCTAGTAGTCCACCAAGTGTCCCGCTTTCTACTGTTACCCCAGTCACAGACTCGTTCCATAGTTTCATCAACACACGATACTGGTACTATCTAACCTGCATAGCGAAGGAGAAGAGAGAGAAAAAGTCACTTGATTCTACAGGGCCCACCCCTTGGTTTGTTTTTCACTCGACGGTGGGTCCGTCTGCTTATGATATCCTGTTGGTGTTATTTACGTGGATGTGGAATGCCTCGCCCAGGTGCATTATTATTACTACATTGAGTCGTCATTGTGCAATGTTGTCGGCCAGCTTAGAATGGCTGCTTGATAATTTCATGGAAGCAAAGCAAATCAAATACCATAATGTAAAACATGACAAATAGATGCACCGGTCAGTTGTTGGCCTCTGATGGCTTTTGATTGCACCAACTGCTTTCCTCAGTTTCTCAATTCTGGCAGACCTCGATGTAAAACGGTGAACGGCGGTGCAAATATCGTTGGCCTTCGCTGTATTCTCTACTTATTTATAAGTGTACAAGATGTGAAATTTAAATCGCATTCTCTCAGCACTGGGTGAAGGGACTGCAAGTAAAGTCTATGTTCAAAGAGAATAATCATACTGCTAAAGTAGCCAGGAAAGAGTTGCACACCAGTGCTGGGAGAAGGGTATTTGCTTCTAGGGAAGTGCACCTTGTATCGTAAGCTTTGGATATGGACCGAAATTTGTCCCAACATTAAAATGACCCTCCCATTTTTAATAGATGTTACATATGCCAATGAAAACCTAGCTGATAGCACAACGTAATAACAATGATCATAATAATGCTAAGGATAGAGAGCAAACGACAACAGCAAAAACAGAACCAAAGACAGGCGACTCAGCATTGGGCCACAAGGTGCACTTCTGGGGTAAGCAGCGCTGTATTTAATCATTGTACATTCAATGTAATAAAAGTGATATTTATGATGGAGAAAAAGAGCAAGTTATTATCATTATTCTACCCAACACAATAATGGTCGAGACAACAACAGCCTGAGTTCTGGAGTGATGATGATAGAGGCATATTATGTGATAATAACAAACTTAGTGCGTTGTGTCGAGGTTGGAGGCGCCCTGTCAGTAGACTGTGGTGCAGCATGTGACAATGTGTGCATGGGTGGTGGCTGCTGCTGCTGCTGCTGCTGCTGCTGCTGCTGCTGCTGCTGCTGCTGCTGCTGCTGCTGCTGGCAGGGGGTTGCCTCTAGCAGACAGGAAGCTTGCTCCTCACCATGTTGTATGAGACGGCACTTGAAGATGAGGATGATCCAGAACACAGTGCTATTATGGTAATTATTATTTAATGCTCAAATAAAATGTTGGGAAAATAAAAGTGGTCCTTGTTGTGTTGTTTGTTCATGGGAATGAAGTGAACTATTACTAAAGCCAATTATAGAAATGCTGCTAGAGCAATGATGATGTAAGAACAGCCCCATCTGAATGCTGAACAATACGTACTACATTACTAAATAGAGTAAGGAGCTGGTAGTTCAATCACCAACGAAGGGAGCAGGAGATGAAGGTAGCAAACATGCAGCAGGCACGTAGGGGGGATGCATCAATTAGTGCCTCAGATGACCACTGGCTGGCAGCACCGCAACACAACATAACTTATACATTTCGGTGCAGTACTTCTCGTTTAAACAAAGTGCAACCTGAGAATCCTCAAAGAGCCCCTACTGTAAACTCCATGTGTCTGGGAATGATGAGGCCGGAGCCTGGTGTAGGGTTTAATATTCGTAAACCTGCTGACATTGTCCCTAAGTGTGTTTTGAATCATAATGTCAAGATTAGCTGGAGAGACACACTGTATACATATATGCCATGCATGGCGTCTGCACTGGATGTGGTGTCTCCACCTGGTGTTGGGCAGGGGAAGCATTTGTGGCACTGGATTGAGGTCCACACTGAAGGTGCAGGCCTTTGCTGGTTGGTTGATAATGCAACAAGGGACGAACTTGTGGAGTCACTAGACGCCACCCATTCTGTGCGTAATCTTAAATCGCCTTTTTTGGCTTAATCTTATTCCTTATTTGATACACATCTTCCTTATAAGATTACGGGTTGAATGTGTATTTGTCATACATATGTGCAAGAAGGGAAAAGAAGAGTGGGGGTTGGGGGGCGCAGAGCTCCCCATATCAACATAAAACACCATCCATATTAAGATTACGGGAAAAGTGGGCTTTTTAAGATTACAGGTTGTATGAGTGGCATCTAGTGACTCTGCAAGTTCGGCCCCACGTGCATTGATAATGTGCTAAATGCATGTGCAGCAGGAAAGGGGCCTTGCCAGGATTGCTGAGGGAGGGAATATTAAATAAGGGCTGTGTGATTATTGACCAGAGGTTTGGCAGGTCAGTTGGATTTTTAAAATTTCACCAGTTTATTCACTTCTTTACTTTAGACGCTCAGCGGTTGCACACTCTTGCCACAAATTTACTAAGGGACTAGGGTTGGATTGAGTAACACAGCGGGCGGTCAAATCTATCAGATCGGAGCGTTATTGAAGAAGCTTGCATTGTAAGTGTGTTTGCCTTGCATGTTGTCTGCTGTTGTTCTACACCTCTACAGTCAGACTGAAGGGCCAGGCCTCTCCTGGCTGGCTGATAAATGTACTTATACTTGTTGGATGCTTCTGGGCCACAGGAGCCTTGACAGGGGATGGGGAGGGGAGGCAAACGAGGTCTGATTATTGGCCAGAGGTATGGCAAGTTGGTTAGATATTTTAAAATTCATAAATGTTTTCACTTCTTCATTTTCGGGGGCTATGGACTCTTTCCACAGATTTACTAAGGGGCTGGGGTGGAATTGAGTCTTCAGGTACTCTCTTGCTACGCCTGGGCATTTCTCAGATGGGAGCATTATTTAAGGCACAGGGTTTGACTGAGTAGCAAGCCTATGCTTGGAGTAGATGACTGTTTATAAGATAAGGTATGGCACAGCTAGATGTCCACCATCTTCATACCCTAGATGGCCCTACTGTACCATGTATTTGGACATAGAGGGTAGCGCCATCTCGTTAGTAATATACAAACTGGTTAGTCCATCATCATCTTAATACTTCAGGTGGAGCCACGTGTCTATTGCTCAATACATGGTACAGCTATAGGGCCATCTAGGGTATAAAGATGATGGGCATCTAGCTGTGTCATACCTTGTGCTATATACAGTCATCTACTCCCAGTATAGCCAGGCTGTTCAGTTTAAACCTGTGATTTAAGGGGGGCTAGCACAGAGCGTAGGAAAGACTGGTACCTGCCCTCAAAGATTTACAAAAACACAAGGGAACAAACAGAGCTCTAGCGGCCTGATTGGTCAATCAGTGACAGGTAGTCTTCACGGTGCTAGCCACCCTTTAAGGGAGCTGGTCTTGTACAGTGTGTTTGCCATGCATTTTGTCTGATCTCGTTCTACACCTTCAGCCCGTGGTAGGGTAACATCTTTATTTCTCAAAATTGACAGTAGCTGTTGTCTCTCATTACGCCTTCTTGGTCACTAATATCGGATAATAGCAGATAATGTATGTTAAGTTAATGTATGTCAGTGCTAGACTGCCACAGACTGGGGTGTTTTGCCTGGCTGTTGATATCTACTTTACATGCAACAAAACTTGTACTGACTGTCCTAGAACACATAGGAAGGCTAAATTAAACTTCTTGAAGATCTTGACGATATTGAGTGTGAGGGTGAATCTGTCCATGCATGCAGTCTGCTCTGAATGCATTGCCTCCATCTAATGTTGGTGTCGGCCTGTGTATATTAAAGCAATATTAGAACATCACTACATGGAATAATACACACAGTTAACCTTATTTAGTCGTTATGCACTTGTTTGCAACTCAGCCGCATCACATTTGGCTATTGCCTCTGAAAAACAATCAAGCATCTAAATCTTTACCAAACCTCTCTTCAGTGCACAAAATACAATAGGCCCCCTCTGGCATTTTTGATAAAATGTGGCATAGCTAATTACACAATTGTACAATTTTGTGCATATTTAAATTGGTGGATTTGGTCCTTTAATCCAATACTGTATGAATATTTGCTTTGTTCATATTTCCGTGAATTTCTTAATTCCACGAAAAGTGTGAGTATAATCAATGATAGGTGAATTACACAGCTAGAGTCTATCCCAAGTTTCATCTGAATACCAGCTTTCTGTGTGTGGCTATACCCGACCTACCAGCTAAACAGCTTATAATCTCTGTCAGCCTCACTGCAAGAACAGAGACAGGGTATACAGCCTCTGTCAGCCTCAACGGGAGCACAGAGACAGGGTATACAGCCTCTGTCAGCCTCACCAGGAGCACAGAGACAGGGTATACAGCCTCTGTCAGCCTCACCAGGGGCACAGAGACAGGGTATGCAGCCTCTGCCAGCCTCACCAGGAGCACAGAGACAGCCTCTGTCAGCCTCACCAGGGGCACAGAGACAGGGTATGCAGCCTCTGTCAGCCTCACCAGGGGCACAGAGACAGGGTATACAGCCTCTGTCAGCCTCACCAGGAGCACAGAGACAGGGTATACAGCCTCTGTCAGCCTCACCAGGAGCACAGAGACAGGGCATACAGCCTCTGTCAGCCTCACCAGGAGCACAGAGACAGGGCATACAGCCTCTGTCAGCCTCACCAGGAGCACAGAGACAGGGCATACAGCCTCTGTCAGCCTCACCAGGGGCACAGAGACAGGGTATACAGCCTCTGTCAGCCTCACCAGGAGCACAGAGACAGGGCATACAGCCTCTGTCAGCCTCACCAGGGGCACAGAGACAGGGCATACAGCCTCTGTCAGCCTCACCAGGAGCACAGAGACAGGGTATACAGCCTCTGTCAGCCTCACAGAGTCATTGTGTATTTGTAGATTATGAGACAATTACAAAGACAATGTAAATCCCTCCTACCACTAGGTCCAGAACCATCACCTGTCCGCCTTCATGCCAACTTAATTACTCCCCCCCCCCCCCACTGAGGTGTCACCTTGCTGAGAGACTGCCACCACCATGTGTACAGTAACCATGGTAACAGGAGGAGGCAGGCATATATACAGGGATATACTCGGCTGCTTGTACTTGGTGGTCAGGGGTCCACGGCTGCAGTTATTGATGCTACAAGGATGGAGCTGGTAGGAGGCAGACAGCACACCCCACTAGGACTGTGTTACCTGCTTATAGGTAGGTGTGTGTGTATGTGTGTATATATGCACAGCATAGCTTATAGGTAGGTGTATGTGTATATAGTACTGTAGAATTGTGTCCTTATAGGTAGGTGTGTGTGTATGTGTGTATATATACACAGTATAGCTTGTAGATAGGCGTATGTATGAATATGTGTATACTGTAGGGCTGTGTTACCTAGGTAGGTGTGTGTGTATATGTGTCTAATAGGTAGGTGTTGTGTATGTGTTTGTGTGTGTGTATATATATATATATATATATATATATATATATATATATATATATATATATATGTATAGCTTATAGGTATAGGTGTGTGTGTATGTATATATACACAGTATAGCTTATAGGTAGGCGTGTGTGTGTGTATTATCAAATGGTCTCAGTATATTACAGCATAATTGTGTTACCTACTTATGGGAAGGTGCATGTACACTGAGACCTTTATAGACATGATGCCTCAATGCGTCACTGCCTGCAGGTGGATGTACCTGTACACACAGCCTCATGTACTAATTGGTGCTGCATTGTGACATCATGTAGACAGGGGGGCGGTCCATCACACAGTTAGCAAGACATACACATGACTCACATGCATAATAACCCTTTAAGAATAGCACAGTGCTTCAGTGCAGAGATAGATACAGAGAGACAGAGACACACAGACAGAGACAGCGAGTGTGGGACAGAGAGATCGAGATGGGGAATGAGGGGGACAGAGAGAGGGGGAGGGAAGGATCAGAGTGAGAGAGACAGAGAGAGAGAGGAAGAGGGAGAGACAGAGAGATCTATATTTGAAAGTATAATTGGTTGTTTGGCTACCTTTATCATACAGTATAAACTCATATTGGTAAGGTATCATTGGTTGTCATGGTTACCTTTGATTTAAATTAGATCTATATCTACAGGTATTATTGGTTGATTTTCATCAATTTTTACAGGGATCATTGGTTGTCATGGTTACACTAGTATACATACCAATTCTATATTTGCAGGTAGCATTGGTTGTCATGGTTACTTAAGTTGACATCTATATTTACAGGTATCATTGGTTCCCTTGGACACCTGCGCCTGATCTCCATATTCCGTCGCCATGCGGGTTACCATGGTAACCACAGAAACACCTACTTGCTGCACCTGTCCCTCGGGGTGGCTAACCTGGGGGTGGTCGGGGGCTTCCCCTTCCCAGGCCTCTCCTACATGGCCGGACAGTAAGTCACATTATTCCTCAATCTTATTGGAAGTTTTACAGTTTCAGCCTTTTCAGATGATTCTCTCAGTGATGACGCTGATACTATTTAGTATTATGTGTACATGTATGTAAGTTCCTGCATTGTGGTCAAACAGACAACTTGAGGCACAATGTGACTCATAGACAGTGTGTAAAGGTAGTGTTTGTGTAGATGGCTGAGTGAACCTCCTTCATGTGAACCTTACTGATATCTATTACATACATGTACAGACCTGTAGCAGCTAGCGGCTTCACCTCCAGGGTAAGACATCATGGGAAGCTGGTATGATGCATTAATGCAGCTTTGACAAGGTACACATTGGGAGTCCAGGGACAGATGTACACCCTGCACCAAGGGTTAAAGGAGCAATATCACCACTCGCGGTGCTACCCCATAGCAGACTAGAACAGTACTGGAAATGTGAATGGGACACGCTTGGTGATTGTGCTGCTTTAACTCTACTGCCATAAAGGCACACACTGTAACAGAGCCTGGTGTCAAACTGCCGCCACCCCCAGTCTGTGTGTAGAGTTACCTGCCCCAGACACCTGCCACACCTCACATAGCACCCCCCCAGTCTGTGTGTAGAGTTACCTGCCACACCTCACATAGCACCCCCCCCCCCAGTCTGTGTGTAGAGTTACCTGCCCCAGCCACATGACACACCTCACATAGCACCCCCCCCCCCCCCAGTCTGTGTGTAGAGTTACCTGCCACACCTCACATAGCACCCCCCCCCCCCAGTCTGTGTGTAGAGTTACCTGCCACACCTCACATAGCACCCCCCCCCAGTCTGTGTGTAGAGTTACCTGCCCCAGCCACCTGCCACACCTCACATAGCACCCCCCCCCCCCCCCAGTCTGTGTGTAGAGTTACCTGCCACAGCCACGTGCCACACCTCACATAGCACCCCCCCCAGTCTGTGTGTAGAGTTACCTGCCCCAGCCACGTGCCACACCTCACATAGCACCTCCCCCCCCCAGTCTGTGTGTAGAGTTACCTGCCACACCTCACATAGCACCCCCCCCCCCCCAGTCTGTGTGTAGAGTTACCTGCCACACCTCACATAGCACCCCCCCCCCCCAGTCTGTGTGTAGAGTTTCCTGCCACACCTCACATAGCACCCCCCCCCAGTCTGTGTGTAGAGTTACCTGCCACACCTCACATAGCACCCCCCCCCCAGTCTGTGTGTAGAGTTACCTGCCACACCTCACATAGCACCCCCCCCCCCCCAGTCTGTGTGTAGAGTTACCTGCCTCAGCAACGTGCCACACCTCACATAGCACCTCCCCCCCCCCAGTCTGTGTGTAGAGTTACCTGCCACACCTCACATAGCACCCCCCCCAGTCTGTGTGTAGAGTTACCTGCCCCAGCCACGTGCCACACCTCACATAGCACCTCCCCCCCCCAGTCTGTGTGTAGAGTTACCTGCCACACCTCACATAGCACCCCCCCCCCCAGTCTGTGTGTAGAGTTACCTGCCACACCTCACATAGCACCCCCCCCCCCAGTCTGTGTGTAGAGTTACCTGCCACACCTCACATAGCACCCCCCCCCCAGTCTGTGTGTAGAGTTACCTGCCCCAGCCACCTGCCACACCTCACATAGCACCCCCCCCCCCAGTCTGTGTGTAGAGTTACCTGCCACACCTCACATAGCACCCCCCCCCAGTCTGTGTGTAGAGTTACCTGCCACACCTCACATAGCACCCCCCCCCCCCAGTCTGTGTGTAGAGTTGCCTGCCCCAGCCACCTGCCACACCTCACATAGCACCCCCCCCCAGTCTGTGTGTAGAGTTACCTGCCACACCTCACATAGCACCCCCCCCCCCAGTCTCTGTGTAGAGTTACCTGCCACACCTCACATAGCACCCCCCCCCCCAGTCTGTGTGTAGAGTTACCTGCCACACCTCACATAGCACCCCCCCCCCCCCCCAGTCTGTGTGTAGAGTTACCTGCCACACCTCACATAGCACCCCCCCCCCGCCCAGTCTGTGTGTAGAGTTACCTGCCACACCTCACATAGCACACACCCCCCCCCCCCCAGTCTGTGTGTAGAGTTACCTGCCACACCTCACATAGCACCCCCCCCCCCCAGTCTGTGTGTAGAGTTACCTGCCCCAGACACCTGCCACACCTCACATAGCACACCCCCCCCCCCCCCAGTCTGTGTGTAGAGTTACCTGCCACACCTCACATAGCACCCCCCCCCCCCCAGTCTGTGTGTAGAGTTACCTGCCACACCTCACATAGCACCCCCCCAGTCTGTGTGTAGAGTTATCTGCCACACCTCACATAGCACCCCCCCCTCCCCCCCCCCCAGTCTGTGTGTAGAGTTACCTGCCCCAGCCACATGCCACACCTCACATAGCACCCCCCCCCCAGTCTGTGTGTAGAGTTACCTGCCACACCTCACATAGCACCCCCCCCCCAGTCTGTGTGTAGAGTTACCTGCCCCAGCCACCTGCCACACCTCACATAGCACCCCCCCCAGTCTGTGTGTAGAGTTACCTGCCACACCTCACATAGCACCCCCCCCAGTCTGTGTGTAGAGTTACCTGCCACACCTCACATAGCACCCCCCCCCCCCAGTCTGTGTGTAGAGTTACCTGCCCCAGCCACGTGCCACACCTCACATAGCACCCCCCCCCCCCCCAGTCTGTGTGTAGAGTTACCTGCCCCAGCCACCTGCCTCACCTCACATAGCACCCCCCCCCCCCCAGTCTGTGTGTAGAGTTACCTGCCCCAGCCACCTGCCACACCTCACATAGCACCCCCCCCCCAGTCTGTGTATAGAGTTACCTGCCACACCTCACATAGCACCCCCCCCCAGTCTGTGTGTAGAGTTACCTGCCACACCTCACATAGCACCCCCCCCCCCCAGTCTGTGTGTAGAGTTACCTGCCACACCTCACATAGCACCCCCCCCCCCCCCCCCAGTCTGTGTGTAGAGTTGCCTGCCCCAGCCACGTGCCACACCTCACATAGCACCCCCCCCCCCAGTCTGTGTGTAGAGTTACCTGCCACACCTCACATAGCACCCCCCCCCCCAGTCTGTGTGTAGAGTTACCTGCCCCAGCCACGTGCCACACCTCACATAGCACCCCCCCCCCCAGTCTGTGTGTAGAGTTACCTGCCACACCTCACATAGCACCCCCCCCCAGTCTGTGTGTAGAGTTACCTGCCCAAGCCACGTGCCACACCTCACATAGCACCCCCCCCCCCCAGTCTGTGTGTAGAGTTACCTGCCCCCCCCCAAAATCTGTGTGTAGAGTTACCTGCCCCAGACACCTGCCGCACCTCACATAGCACCCCCCCCCCAGTCTGTGTGTAGAGTTACCTGCCACACCTCACATAGCACCCCCCCCCAGTCTGTGTGTAGAGTTACCTGCCACACCTCACATAGCCCCCCCCCCAGTCTGTGTGTAGAGTTACATGCCACACCTCACATAGCACCCCCCCCCAGTCTGTGTGTAGAGTTACCTGCCACACCTCACATAGCACCCCCCCCCCCCCAGTCTGTGTGTAGAGTTACCTGCCACACCTCACATAGCACCCCCCCCCCCCCCCAGTCTGTGTGTAGAGTTACCTACCACACCTCACATAGCACCCCCCCCCCAGTCTGTGTGTAGAGTTACCTGCCCCAGCCACGTGCCACACCTCACATAGCACCCCCCCAGTCTGTGTGTAGAGTTACCTGCCACACCTCACATAGCACCCCCCCCCCCAGTCTGTGTGTAGAGTTACCTACCACACCTCACATAGCACCCCCCCCAGTCTGTGTGTAGAGTTACCAGCCCCAGCCACATGCCACACCTCACATAGCACCCCCCCCCCCCCAGTCTGTGTGTAGAGTTACCTGCCACACCTCACATAGCACCCCCCCCCCCCAGTCTGTGTGTAGAGTTACCTGCCACACCTCACATAGCACCCCCCCCCCCAGTCTGTGTGTAGAGTTACCTGCCACACCTCACATAGCACCCCCCCCCCCCAGTCTGTGTGTAGAGTTACCTGCCACACCTCACATAGCAGCCCCCCCCCCCCCAGTCTGTGTGTAGAGTTACCTGCCACACCTCACATAGCACCCCCCCCCCCAGTCTGTGTGTAGAGTTACCTGCCACACCTCACATAGCACCCCCCCCCCCCCCAGTCTGTGTGTAGAGTTACCTGCCACACCTCACATAGCACCCCCCCCCCCCCAGTCTGTGTGTAGAGTTACCTGCCACACCTCACATAGCACCCCCCCCCCAGTCTGTGTGTAGAGTTACCTGCCCCAGCCACCTGCCACACCTCACATAGCACCCCCCCCCCAGTCTGTGTGTAGAGTTACCTGCCCCAGCCACATGCCACACCTCACATAGCACCCCCCCCCCCCAGTCTGTGTGTAGAGTTACCTGCCCCAGCCACCTGCCACACCTCACATAGCACCCCCCCCCCCAGTCTGTGTGTAGAGTTACCTGCCACACCTCACATAGCACCCCCCCCCAGTCTGTGTGTATAGTTACCTGCCCCAGCCACCTGTCACACCTCACATAGCACCCCCCCCCCCCCCCAGTCTGTGTGTAGAGTTACCTGCCCCAGCCACATGCCACACCTCACATAGCACCCCCCCCAGTCTGTGTGTAGAGTTACCTGCCCCAGCCACATGCCACACCTCACATAGCATCCCCCATCCCCCCCCAGTCTGTGTGTAGAGTTACCTGCCACACCTCACATAGCACCCCCCCCCCAGTCTGTGTGTAGAGTTACCTGCCCCAGCCACGTGCCACACCTCACATAGCACCCCCCCCCCCCAGTCTGTGTGTAGAGTTACCTGCCACACCTCACATAGCACCCCCCCCCCCCAGTCTGTGTGTAGAGTTACCTGCCCCAGCCACATGCCACACCTCACATAGCACCCCCCCCCCCAGTCTGTGTGTAGAGTTACCTGCCCCAGCCACATGCCACACCTCACATAGCACCCCCCCCCCAGTCTGTGTGTAGAGTTACCTGCCACACCTCACATAGCACCCCCCCCCCCCAGTCTGTGTGTAGAGTTACCTGCCCCAGCCACATGCCACACCTCACAAAGCACCCCCCCCCCCAAGTCTGTGTGTAGAGTTACCTGCCACACCTCACATAGCACCCCCCCCCAGTCTGTGTGTAGAGTTACCTGCCACACCTCACATAGCACCCCCCCCCCCAGTCTGTGTGTAGAGTTACCTGCCACACCTCACATAGCACCCCCCCCCCCCCCCCAGTCTGTGTGTAGAGTTACCTGCCCCAGCCACGTGCCACACCTCACATAGCACCCCCCCCCCCCAGTCTGTGTGTAGAGTTACCTGCCGCACCTCACATAGCACCCCCCCCCCCAGTCTGTGTGTAGAGTTACCTGCCCCAGCCACTTGCCACACCTCACATAGCACCCCCCCCCCAGTCTGTGTGTAGAGTTACCTGCCACACCTCACATAGCACACACCCCACCCCCCCCCAGTCTGTGTGTAGAGTTACCTGCCCCAGCCACGTGCCACACCTCACATAGCACCCCCCCCCCCAGTCTGTGTGTAGAGTTACCTGCCACACCTCACATAGCACACACCCCCCCCCCCCCAGTCTGTGTGTAGAGTTACCTGCCCCAGACACCTGCCACACCTCACATAGCACCCCCCCCCAGTCTGTGTGTAGAGTTACCTGCCACACCTCACATAGCACCCCCCCCCCAGTCTGTGTGTAGAGTTACCTGCCACACCTCACATAGCACACACCCCCCCCCAGTCTGTGTGTAGAGTTACCTGCCACACCTCACATAGCACACACCCCCCCCCCAGTCTGTGTGTAGAGTTACCTGCCCCAGCCACGTGCCACACCTCACATAGCACCCCCCCCCCCCAGTCTGTGTGTAGAGTTACCTGCTACACCTCACATAGCACCCCCCCCCAGTCTGTGTGTAGAGTTACCTGCCACACCTCACATAGCACCCCCCCCCAGTCTGTGTGTAGAGTTTCCTGCCACACCTCACATAGCACCCCCCCCCAGTCTGTGTGTAGAGTTACCTGCCCCAGCCACCTGCCACACCTCACATAGCACCCCCCCCCCCAGTCTGTGTGTAGACTTATCTGCCACACCTCACATAGCACCCCCCCCCTAGTCTGTGTGTAGAGTTACCTGCCACACCTCACATAGCACCCCCCCCCCCCCCAGTCTGTGTGTAGAGTTACCTGCCCCAGCCACATGCCACACCTCACATAGCACCCCCCCCCCAGTCTGTGTGTAGAGTTACCTGCCCCAGCCACATGCCACACCTCACATAGCACCCCCCCCGTCTGTGTGTAGAGTTACCTACCACACCTCACATAGCACCCCCCCCAGTCTGTGTGTAGAGTTACCAGCCCCAGCCACATGCCACACCTCACATAGCACCCCCCCGTCTGTGTGTAGAGTTACCTACCACACCTCACATAGCACCCCCCCCCGTCTGTGTGTAGAGTTACCTGCCACACCTCACATAGCACCCCCCCCCCCCCAGTCTGTGTGTAGAGTTACCTGCCACACCTCACATAGCACCCCCCCCCCCAGTCTGTGTGTAGAGTTACCTGCCACACCTCACATAGCACCCCCCCCCCAGTCTGTGTGTAGAGTTACCTGCCACACCTCACATAGCACCCCCCCCCCCCCAGTCTGTGTGTAGAGTTACCTGCCACACCTCACATAGCACCCCCCCCCCCAGTCTGTGTGTAGAGTTACCTGCCACACCTCACATAGCACCCCCCCCCCAGTCTGTGTGTAGAGTTACCTGCCACATCTCACATAGCCCCCCCCCAGTCTGTGTGTAGAGTTACCTGCCACACCTCACATAGCACCCCCCCCCCAGTCTGTGTGTAGAGTTACCTGCCCCAGCCACGTGCCACACCTCACATAGCCCCCCCCCCAGTCTGTGTGTAGAGTTACCTGCCCCAGCCACATGCCACACCTCACATAGCACCCCCCCCCCAGTCTGTGTGTAGAGTTACCTGCCTCAGACACATGCCACACCTCACATAGCACCCCCCCCCCCAGTCTGTGTGTAGAGTTACCTGCCACACCTCACATAGCACCCCCCCCCCCAGTCTGTGTGTAGAGTTACCTGCCCCAGCCACATGCCACACCTCACATAGCACCCCCCCCCCAGTCTGTGTGTAGAGTTACCTGCCTCAGACACATGCCACACCTCACATAGCACCCCCCCCCCCCAGTCTGTGTGTAGAGTTACCTGCCCCAGCCACATGCCACACCTCACATAGCACCCCCCCCCAGTCTGTGTGTAGAGTTACCTGCCTCAGACACATGCCACACCTCACATAGCACCCCCCCCCAGTCTGTGTGTAGAGTTACCTGCCACACCTCACATAGCACCCCCCCCCAGTCTGTGTGTAGAGTTACCTGCCACACCTCACATAGCACCCCCCCCCCCAGTCTGTGTGTAGAGTTACCTGCCCCAGCCACATGCCACACCTCACATAGCACCCCCCCCCCCCAGTCTGTGTGTAGAGTTACCTGCCCCAGCCACATGCCACACCTCACATAGCACCCCCCCCCCAGTCTGTGTGTAGAGTTACCTGCCACACCTCACATAGCACCCCCCACCCAGTCTGTGTGTAGAGTTACCTGCCCCAGCCACATGCCACACCTCACATAGCACCCCCCCCCCCAGTCTGTGTGTAGAGTTACCTGCCCCAGCCACATGCCACACCTCACATAGCACCCCCCCCCCCCCAGTCTGTGTGTAGAGTTACCTGCCCCAGCCACATGCCACACCTCACATAGCACCCCCCCCCCACCAGTCTGTGTGTAGAGTTACCTGCCACACCTCACATAGCACCCCCCCCCAGTCTGTGTGTAGAGTTACCTGCCCCAGCCACATGCCACACCTCACATAGCACCCCCCCCCCCCAGTCTGTGTGTAGAGTTACCTGCCACACCTCACATAGCACCCCCCCCCCCCAGTCTGTGTGTAGAGTTACCTGCCACACCTCACATAGCTCACATAGCACCCCCCCCAGTCTGTGTGTAGAGTTACCTACCACACCTCACATAGCACCCCCCCCCCCCAGTCTGTGTGTAGAGTTACCTGCCACACCTGACATAGCACCCCCCCCCCAGTCTGTGTGTAGAGTTACCTGCCACACCTCACATAGCACCCCCCCCCAGTCTGTGTGTAGAGTTACCTGCCACACCTCACATAGCACCCCCCCCCCCAGTCTGTGTGTAGAGTTACCTGCCACACCTCACATAGCACCCCCCCCCCCAGTCTGTGTGTAGAGTTACCTGCCACACCTCACATAGCACCCCCCCCCCCAGTCTGTGTGTAGAGTTACCTGCCACACCTCACATAGCACCCCCCCCAGTCTGTGTGTAGAGTTACCTACCACACCTCACATAGCACCCCCCCCCCCCAGTCTGTGTGTAGAGTTACCTGCCACACCTCACATAGCACCCCCCCCCCCAGTCTTTGTTGTTGAGTTACCTGCCACACCTCACATAGCACCCCCCCCCCAGTCTGTGTGTAGAGTTACCTGCCCCAGCCACATGCCACACCTCACATAGCACCCCCCCCCCCAGTCTGTGTGTAGAGTTCCCTGCCACACCTCACATAGCACCCCCCCCCAGTCTGTGTGTAGAGTTACCTGCCACACCTCACATAGCACCCCCCCCCCCCCCAGTCTGTGTGTAGAGTTACCTGCCCCAGCCACGTGCCACACCTCACATAGCACCCCCCCCCCCCAGTCTGTGTATAGAGTTACCTGCCACACCTCACATAGCACCCCCCCCCCAGTCTGTGTGTAGAGTTACCTGCCACACCTCACATAGCACCCCCCCCCAGTCTGTGTGTAGAGTTACCTGCCCCAGCCACGTGCCACACCTCACATAGCACCCCCCCCCAGTCTGTGTGTAGAGTTACCTGCCACACCTCACATAGCCCCCCCCCCAGTCTGTGTGTAGAGTTACCTGCCACACCTCACATAGCACCCCCCCCCCCAGTCTGTGTGTAGAGTTACCTGCCACACCTCACATAGCACCCCCCCCCCCCAGTCTGTGTGTAGAGTTACCTGCCCCAGCCACGTGCCACACCTCACATAGCACCCCCCCCCAGTCTGTGTGTAGAGTTACCTGCCACACCTCACATAGCACCCCCCCCCCCCCAGTCTGTGTGTAGAGTTACCTGCCACACCTCACATAGCACCCCCCCCCCCCCCAGTCTGTGTGTAGAGTTACCTGCCCCAGCCACGTGCCACACCTCACATAGCACCCCCCCCCAGTCTGTGTGTAGAGTTACCTGCCCCAGCCACATGACACACCTCACATAGCACCCCCCCCACCCCCCCCCCCCCCCCCAGTCTGTGTGTAGAGTTACCTGTCCCAGCCACGTGCCACACCTCACATAGCACTGATTGATTGATTGCTATTTTATTTCTGATTATCCTGAGGAGATACATATCCGTTCTAGAATGTGTTGTATTCCAGCACTGTTCAGTCTGTCAACCTAAATGTTGTTATGTCTGGCACTAGATTGTGATGCACCTTGATAATAACTGAACATGACACTTAAGGCAGCCTGTGTTCTGCAAAGGGTAAGATACACTAATGAGGTTTGTAAAGGGTTAAAGAAACTAATGAGTTGTAAATGAGGCAAGAACCAGGCCTCATGACATCTGACTCTACCACCAAGGTTCTGATACACCATGAATGCCTCTCAGGTTACATTGATTGCTTTAATTAAACCAAATTAAACCATGCAGAAATGAACCCTCACATCAAAAATCTGAATGAAGCCCTGAGTGCAGTACTTATGTAAGTGTTGTGAGTAGAATTGGCAGTTCTCATCAACTCATGATAATTTGGTCAAATTGGTCAAATCAAAACGAAACAATACCTACACACTTTGGTAGTACTTCATATTTCATTCTTGATAAGGCCAAAAAAAAGAAAAAGGTTTTTAGGTAACTTGGGAGGAAAATGGAGGGTTGGTAGGTCGGATTTCTTTTTTCAACTCCTTTTTTAAACATGAATGTACTAGCCAACTTTTTTGAATACCCTAAAATTGACCCAAAAAGGTGAAAATTCGAAAATGTCTGCATTGCATTGCATGAAAAAACGTAGGGTCGGCCCTGTTTTGATAGTGTCGGTCGGGTGACCTGAAACATATATAATTTTTTTTGCCTAATGATAATTCCCACAGCCTGACTTTGGGGCCCGGTTACATGTTATAGACAATTGTCTGCTGACCCTGGCTGAAACTTTATTTTTCTGAACAGACATATTTCAGGTTCACAATAAAATGTTGTAATTTTCTCTCTCCACCTATAAGGGCATGGCATTATTGCTGTATTATTACTGGCTGGCTGTTTGGTACCATCGGCTGGTGTCTCTGCACCTGTGTGTGTGTGTGGCCATGTGTGTGTGTGTGTGTGTGTGTGGTGTGTGTGTGTGTGTGTGTGTGTGTGGTGTGTCTGGTGTGTGTGTATGTGTATGTGTGTGTGTGTGTGTGGTGTGTGTGTGGTGTGTGTGTGTGGTGTGTGTGTGATGTGTGTGTGGTGTGTGTGTGTGGTGTGTGTGTGTGTGGTGTGTGTGGTGTGTGTGTGTGTGGTGTGTGTGTGGTGTGTGTGTGTGGTGTGTGTGTGGTGTGTGTGTGTGTGGTGTGTGTGTGTGTGGTGTGTGTGTGGTGTGTGTGTGTGTGTGGTGTGTGTGTGTGTGTGGTGTGTGTGTGTGTGGTGTGTATGTGTGGTGTGTGTGGTGTGTGTGTGTGTGATGTGTGTGTGTGTGTGTGTGTGTGGAGTGTGTGTGTGGTGTGTGTGTGTGTACTGATGTTGCTGTATTATTTCTGTGTTACAGCTGGCTGTTTGGTACCGTCGGCTGCCGTCTCTACGCCTGTGTGTGGTGTGTGGTGTGTGTGTGTGTGTGTGTGTGGTGTGTGTGTGTGTGTGTGTGTGTGTGGTGTGTGTGGTGTGTGTGTATGTGTATGTGTATGTGTGTGTGTGGTGTGTGTGTGTGTGGTGTGTGTGTGGTGTGTGTGTGGTGTGTGTGTGTGGTGTGTGTGTGTGGTGTGTGTGGTGTGTGTGTGTGTGGTGTGTGTGTGGTGTGTGTGTGTGGTGTGTGTGTGGTGTGTGTGTGGTGTGTGTGTGTGTGGTGTGTGTGTGGTGTGTGTGTGTGTGTGTGTGGTGTGTGTGTGTGTGTGGTGTGTGTGTGTGTGTGTGGTGTGTGTGTGTGTGTGGTGTGTGTGTGTGTGTCTGTGGTGTGTGTGTGTGGCCATGTGTGTGTGTGTGTGGTGTGTCTGTGGGTGTGTGTGTGTGTGTGGTGTGTGTGTGTGGTGTGTGTGTGTGTGGTGTGTGTATGCGTGGTGTGTGTGTGTGGTGTGTGGTGTGTGTGTGTGTGTGGTGTGTGTGTGTATGTGTGTGTGTGTGTGTGGTGTGTGTGTGTGTGTGTGGTGTGGTGTGTTTGGTGTGTGTGTGTGGTGTGTGTGTGTGGTGTGTGTGGAGTGTGGTGTGTGTGTGTGTATGTGATGTGTGTGTGTGTGTGTGGAGTGTGTGTGTGGTGTGTGTGTGTGTACTGATGTTGCTGTATTATTTCTGTGTTACAGCTGGCTGTTTGGTACCGTCGGCTGCCGTCTCTACGCCTGTGTGTGGTGTGTGGTGTGTGTGTGTGTGTGGTGTGTGTGGTGTGTGTGTGTGTGTGTGGTGTGTGTGTGGTGTGTGTGTGTGGTGTGTGTGTGTGGTGTGTGTGTGTGAGGGGAGGGTGCTGTACTGATGTTGCTGTATTATTACTGTGTTACAGTTGGCTGTTTGGTACCATCGGCTGCCGTCTCTATGCCTGTGTGTGGTGTGTGTGTGTATGTGTGTGTGTGTGTGTGTGTGTGTGGTGTGTGTGGTGTGTGTGTGTGTGTGTGTGTGTACTGATGTTGCTGTATTATTACCGTGTTACAGTTGGCTGTTTGGTACCGTTGGCTGCCGTCTCTACGCCTGTGTGTGTGTGGTGTGTGTGTGTGGTGTGTGTGTGTGTGTGTGTGGTGTGTGTGTGTGTTTGTGTGTGTGTGTGTGTGTGTGTGGTGTGTGTGTGTATATGTGTGTGTGTAGTACTGATGTTCCTGTATTATTACTATGTTACAGTTGGCTGTTTGGTACCGTCGGCTGCCGTCTCTACGCCTGTGTGTGTGTGTGTGTGTGTGTGTGGTGTGTGTGTGGTGTGTGTGTGTGTGTGTGTGTGTGTGTGTGTGTGGTGTGTGTGTGTGTGTGTGTGTGTGTGTGTGTGTGTGGTGTGTGTGAGGGGAGGGTGCTGTACTGATGTTGCTGTATTATTTCTGTGTTACAGTTGGCTGTTTGGTACCGTCGGCTGCCGTCTCTACGCCTGTGTGTGTGTGTGTGTGTGTGTGTGTGTGTGTGGTGTGTGTGTGGTGTGTGTGTGTGTGTGTGTGTGTGTGGTGTGTGTGGTGTGTGTGTGTGTGGTGTGTGGTGTGTGGTGTGTGTGTGTGTGTGTAGTACTGATGTTGCTGTATTATTACTGTGTTACAGTTGGCTGTTTGGTACCGTCGGCTGCCGTCTCTACGCCTGTGAGGGGATGGTGTTTGGCATTGCGTCCATCCTGATGCTGACCCTGCTGGCTGCAGAGCGGTATCTGGTCCTGTACAAGCCTGACCTCAGTGAGTAAAGCCAGATTAAGGCTGATCCTAATCCTGCCAGAGCTACTCTGATACAACATAGCTACAATGATAAACCATCCCCCATACCTACACTGGTAAACCATGCTGCCATACCTACACAGGTAAAACATTCTGTAGCAGATGAGGTGTATTATTGACCAGTGCACTTTGATATAAATGACTCACAACCATCGTAGAACTCTTAATGTATACAGCAGTAAATCGCCAGTTGGCAGCATTTTTAGAATAGATAATCCTCAATTTAAGTGCTATTTTTGTATAACCATGTTGACTGTGTATGAATACCTGGTTACAGTGAAGGGAGTAAAGCGGCAGCACTACTTGCTGGCTGTAGCAGGCGGCTGGGCCATGGCCTTGTACTGGGCTCTCCTACCCCTGTGGGGCTTTGGCAGGTAGGTGCAGGACTTGGTATTGTTATATCATGAAATTACCCTCAAAATGTCTCATCTGTCTATAATAATAATCACTTGACTAGATATGTTCTACCCACAGCAATAGTCAGTCTACTTATTTTTAAATGGTTTGACGAAATATTAAGTAGGGTAGGCCTAGACACTGAGCCTCATATTTTGCTAAATGTGAATTACCAGCCCCCGTATTTCCTCAAACTTCTGTATTTCGTGAAAACTTCACTTCCGGTCTGGCGTAAGGATACCTAAGGTCAGCGGGTCAAAGTCGCCGATTGACCCTAAATATAAACTATACCGTACCCGCAGCGGCCGAGTCTAGTGGTTAGGGCGGCGCACTCTCATGTGTGCGGCCCGGGTTCGATTCCCGGGCGGTGCGTGATGTTCAAATCCCGGACAGGGCAATGACTTGTAGATGGTGTCTTTCCTATATTTTTTTCTTTTGTGCCAATCCGTCAAGGGTTTTTAATAGATCGTATCAACACTTAAACTTAACCAATATTCACGGTATTAGACTCGCTAGGTGCAGAAATGTTTGCTTTATTAGGCCCCTGTTTCCCAGCCCTCCATCCCCCCCTACTTTTTCTGAAAAATCTGAAAATGTCAACCCTTATAAAGGGTTTCAATGAAATAAAGGGACTTTCGAGGTCAATCTGTTGGGCAAATGCAGAACTTAAACAAGTCCTGTATACTTATTCCTCAGAATGAATATCGTACAATTATTTCACACTAAGGAGGGCCTGATTAATTTCCATACAATGAAGATAATCATTGAGATGAGCGATTTCCCTCATTATAATTGACTGTCAATTTTTGGTTTTTATTGTATTCACAGATACATATTAGAGCCCTCGGGTGCGTCGTGTGCTATAAACTGGCACTCCCCTGACTCGTACTACCCCTCCTACATCATGCTGGTCAGTGTCTGGTGTTACCTCATCCCCTACGTCGTCATGACAACCAGCCTCGTCATGGTGTCCCGTGTAGACGAGGGCCTCACCGTGGACGACTTCCGGTCTGACGTTCTCCTCACCAGCACCGACCTCATTGTGGTGAGACATTCCTAGTGTTTAAATCTGTAGAGGCAGCATTTTGATGCATTGTGGTGAGTGGTTTAACCCTGTGTAGGCAGCATGGTGCTTTAATGCATTGTGGTGAGTGGTTTAACCCTGTGTAGGCAGCATAGTGCTTTAATGCATTGTGGTGAGATGTTTAACCCTGTGTAGGCAGCAGACTGCTTTAATGCATTGTGATGAGATGTTTAACCCTGTTTAGGCAGCATGGTGCTTTAATGCATTGTGATGAGATGTTTAACCCTGTGTATGCAGCATGGTGCTTAAATGCATTGTGATGAGATGTTTAACCCTGTAGAGGCAGCAGACTACTTTAATGCAGTATCTCCTGTACATCAATACAAACGTTTGAAAGATCAGCATGATGCACCAATACAGTACCAGACACTTATCAAGGCTGTGTTGGTTCATTATGGATTTAAAGCCTCAAAACATAATGCCATCCAGAACAGTTAAATGATAAATTTAAAATTATGGAAATATTCAAGGAAATATATTACATAAGTCAAAGTTGTGAAATATCTGACAGAATTCCTGTGTTGAAGTAACAGCTTGTGAAGCACCTTTTCTCTGTAGCTAAAACAAAAGTTTCTTAACTGTTCCAGATCTAATAACTAAATATAAACTGTTCCAGATCCTGCGGCGGCTGGGACTCCTGTCCTATAGTGGACAGCCTATGTGTAATAACTAAATATAAACTGTTCCAGATCCTGCGGCAGTTGGGGCTTCTATCCTATAGTGGACAGCCTATGTATAATAACTAAATATAAACTGTTCCAGATCCTGCGGCAGTTGGGGCTTCTATCCTATAGTGGACAGCCTATGTATAATAACTAAATATAAACTGTTCCAGATCCCGCGCCGGTTGGGGCTCCTGTCCTATAGTGGACAGCCTATCTGTAATAATTAAATATAAACTGTTCCAGATCCCGCGGCGGTTGGGGCTTCTATCCTTATTAACCTGGACACCCTATGCCTGCGTGTGTCTACAGTTCATGTTCCGTGACCCGGCGCTGACCTCCCACCTCACCGCCTCACTCGCACCCCTCTGCGCCAAACTGGTGACTGCCCTGGTGCCCTTCTTGTACGGAGCATCCAGCAACGGACTCGGTGAGGCCATCGCCAACAACAAACCTAAGAAGCAGTAGACCCAGTGATGGACAACAACAACAACAACAAACCTAAGAAGCAGTAGACTTAGCGATGGACAAAAACAACAACAGAAGCTGTAGCAGCATTCTTCCTGTACTCAACATATTAATGTCTCTGAGTGTGGTGATATTTCAGGCCAAAAGCAGCAATTGATGTTACAGTGGTCCTTAATAGTAGGGTACATAGAGCAACCAGGCACCACATTCTCAGCCCTGTAACATTTAATACCGTCCAACATTATGTATGATTCAATGTGTATTCGGTTATGTAGTACTTATTTCATTTACATATTACAGTCCTTATCAGTCTTAAAGATTAACATTTAATGCCGTCCAATATTGTGTTTGATTATAATTATGTGTATTAGGTTATGTCATGCTCATCTGATCTACATATTACAGTCCTTATCTGTCTGCCTCATCCTATTCACTTCAGTGTTGTACAAAGGTTCGGGTCTTCTTCCCGGGTGTATCTCGTTGTAACTAAATGTATCCTGTGCAAAACTTGCGCTGCGCTCAGATTATGTGTCTATAATATAGGTCAATATATTCATACCATATAAATTACCTACACCTGTCATTATGTCATCTTATTGTAAATGGCAATGGTAAAAGCCATACTGAAAATAGCTACAGTCCCTAGACTTTGGCTCTGTTTGATGATTTCAAACTTACAGCAAGATTTAACACTCCCCGAGCACTTTGATGCCGGCATAAGGGCAACTGGACAATAGGAATCCCAGCTAGGAAGAATATGTTAAAGTTGAAATAATGTCTTTAACATAATACTATGTTTAGCCATGATAGGAAAATAAAAAAAATATTCTGAAACATAATACATTTTGTTTACTGGGATCACACCTGCACTGAATGACATCTGATGTATCTGTTTATCATCAACAATAATGGAGATCCCATTTCGGCAGTGAAGTGCTTGATTTCAGACACATGTGCTATTTATGCAATAAGATTAGATTGGAAAGTTATATAACTTCATTTGATACAATAAAGACCTGTCACTATGTTGTATAATGTATAGCCACTACAGTAATTATGTTGTTCTATGATCATAAAGGGCAAATAAAATTGCTATGTCTGGAAATTCCAAAGCCTACTTTAATGTGTTCCAAAACCCTCCATATATTAGGGTCATGGCACACGTATGTTTGTATGCATGGTGAGTAGACCAACCAGGCTGCAGTAAATCATCACGATGACAAAGCACTTTGTGCAGCAAACACTATAGAGCCTTTACAGGGTTAGCCGCGTGAGTAGTTGGAGAGCTTGTATGACAACAGTTAATGCAACCTCACTGCACGGGGGATAACCTAAATGCATTTATTTGTATAATCTAGTGGGAAAATAGTCGACTGGTGCATCCAGACAAATTATTACAAGTGGTAGATGTATTCTTTATTGATTGAATCACTCGTCGTTATTCAATTTCATGATATTCAGTTCTGTGGTAAATGGCTGTTTCTGCATCATGTCCACAAATCAACATGATCATTGAGACATTGCACAGAAAATACGGTACAGTCCCTGACGTTGGCTGTGTTTAATGACTTTAAGCTTACAGCATGATCTAACCTCTCCAGAGCACTTTGATATCCACATACAGGGAGATGGACACGAATCCTTGAGGACTCCAAGTCAACAGAAATTTGTTATTTTAGGTCAAAATAATATTTGTAACGTAACACAACATTTGACCCGTAACACAACATAATAGGAAGCCATAGAGAAACATTGTAAAACATATATAATGTCTTTTAGTTACTGGGATCACACCTGCATGGCCCAACAGAACTGAATGACATGTGATGTTCTAATCTGTTTATCATCAACAACAAATGGAGTGAAGAGCTTGATTTCAGCAGACACCTTTGGTGTGTGTGCAATTACATTACGAGGTGAAAAATTATTTATTCTAAGGCCACACCAAAAAAAAAAGTTGGTCAATGGATTTCGCGCACCTTATTTTCGGAAATGGAATTTTTTTTTTTTTTTTGAAAAAATAATTGTCAATGGATTTCGCTCGCCTCATTTTTTTCAAAATTGAGAATTTTTTTTTTTTTTTCAAATTTTCTTCCAGTAATTCCCCCAGATCAACCAATAAATTTTTATGTTAGGGGTCCACTAAGAACTTTGTCGGAGGCTGGTTAAAAAAAAAAAAAAATTGTCCCTCGCTCCAGTTTTCCAACCACAAAATCCATTGACAAAAAAAAATTCTTAAAAAAAAAAAAAAAGAAATTTCGCTCGCTCGCACCATTTTTTGAAAAGTGAAATCCATTGACCAACTTTTTTTTTTGGTGTGGCCTATACAATAAAAATCCACCATTATGTGTATATCATGGTGTACACAGTGATATAGGTGTCAACAGCTGCACTAACATCATGGTGTACACAGTGATATAGGTGTCAACAGTTGCACTAACATCATGGTGTCAACAGCTGCACTAACATCATGGTGTACACAGTGATATAGGTGTCAACAGCTGCACTAACATCATCGTGTACACAGTGTTATATCAACAGCTGCACTAACATCATCGTGTACACAGTGCTATAGGTGTCAACAGCTGCACTAACATCATGGTGTCAACAGCTGCACTAACATCATGGTGTACACAGTGTAATAGGTGTCAATAGTTGCACTAACATCATGGTGTCAACAGCTGCACTAACATCATGGTGTCAACAGCTGCACTAACATCATGGTGTACACAGTGTTATAGGTGTCAACAGCGGCACTAACATCATGGTGTACACAGTGTAATCGGTGTCAGTAGCTGCACTAACATCATGGTGTACACAGTGTTATTAGGTGTCAACAGCTGCACTAACATCATGGTGTACACAGTGTAATGGGTGTCAACAGCTGCACTAACATCATGGTGTCAACAGCTGCACTAATATCATGGTGTACACAGTGTTATATCAACAGCTGCACTAACATCATGGTGTACACAGTGTTATGTCAACAGCTGCACTAACATCATGGTGTATACAGTGATATAGGTGTCAACAGCTGCACTAACATCATGGTGTACACAGTGATATAGGTGTCAACAGCTGCACTAACATCATGGTGTCAACAGCTGCACTAACATCATGGTGTACACAGTGATATAGGTGTCAACATCAACAGCTACATCATTGTGTGCTGGGTTATTGTAACAATTACATCATAGAATGGCTCATCATAGTAAAAGAGTAAGATCATACATGCCTTTGAATTACCGTAAATTCCGTGGAGGCGTAGAAGCAGCAGCCAAAATGTGAGTCAGATCAGTGTATGAGACTATCAGTGCAGCTTATATGATTGGCTCCAAGTAAAGGGCCGGCTGATACAACTATTTTTGCTACTATAGTACAGTACCAAAGTAGCCATAATCATACCCTATGCAGTCTATATTAAAAGCTTTTCGCCTTGCAGGACATTCAATCCTACAAATATATCATTCTTCAGACCCGGCTATATGTTTACAGCCCGAATACCCGGGGGAAATGTTTGTAGCTAGAAATGTAGTATACAGCAATGAATTACATAGGAAATCATGATAATTACAGGTTATTGGTATCATTAAACAACTTTTACAATTGTAGTTTGTATGATTTTGTATAACTTTCTCCAATTTCTCAAATAGTCCAATTTACAAGTTGTAAAACCTGCATGTAGGCTAAGAAGACAGCCAGCCATTGAGACTGGCATAGGTAGACTTTTGGCGGACCAGCGGGCTTTCAGCCGTATTGATTTCCTATTTTCCAAAAGTCAAGGAGTGGCCTATATGCGCAAATCCTGCGTACATACAAAATAGTTCATTCAAACACAGAGAGAAGTAAAGGTGTCAACTGTGTCTCCCACGTGGCTCTTGTAAAATAGAGCGTCAAACATCTAATGACACTGCTTATATGAAGAGTCAACTCAAGTTGACTCTCCACTATCAGTGTCAACTTGAGTTGACTCTTTACTATCAGTGTCTATAGCAGAGTCAATAACTGTTTGACACTCCATTTTTGCCAGAGCCATGTAGGAGACACAGTTGACACCTTTACTTTTCTGTGTGAAGTCCCACTTGTTACTTTTCAGACAGTTCAGGGCAGCATTTAAGGAAGTCCTCTGTAAATGCTGCAAGAAAGCTGCAGCAGCTAATGCAGGACCAGTGGCTGGCCGCCGTATTGAAGTAACTACGCCACAGCAGGCTGCAGTTTCAGGATCGGGGACTCCTCGCGGCATTGAACACACCCAGACTAAGATGGCAGGGACTTCAGGATCGGGGACTCCTCGCGGCATTGAACACACCCAGACTAAGATGGCAGGGACTTCAGGATCGGGGAATCCTCGCGGCATTGAACACACCCAGACTAAGATGGCAGGGACTTCAGGATCGGGGACTCCTCGCGGCATTGAACACACCCAGACTAAGATGGCAGGGACTTCAGGATCGGGGACTCCTCGCGGCATTGAACACACCCAGACTAAGATGGCAGGGACTTCAGGATCGGGGAATCCTCGCGGCATTGAACACACCCAGACTAAGATGGCAGGGACTTCAGGATCGGGGAATCCTCGCGGCATTGAACACACCCAGACTAAGATGGCAGGGACTTCAGGATCGGGGACTCCTCGCGGCATTGAACAGACCCAGACTAAGATGGCAGGGACTTCAGGATCGGGGAATCCTCGCGGCATTGAACACACCCAGACTAAGATGGCAGGGACTTCAGGATCGGGGACTTCTCGCGGCATTGAACACACCCAGACTAAGATGGCAGGGACTTCAGGATCGGGGACTCCTCGCGGCATTGAACACACCCAGACTAAGATGGCAGGGACTTCAGGATCGGGGAATCCTCGCGGCATTGAACACACCCAGACTAAGATGGCAGGGACTTCAGGATCGGGGACTCCTCGCGGCATTGAACACACCCAGACTAAGATGGCAGGGACTTCAGGATCGGGGACTCCTCGCGGCATTGAACACACCCAGACTAAGATGGCAGGGACTTCAGGATCGGGGAATCCTCGCGGCATTGAACACACCCAGACTAAGATGGCAGGGACTTCAGGATCGGGGCATGGCCCCAGCATTGAACAGACCCAGACTAAGATGGCAGGGACTTCAGGATCGGGGCATGGCCACAGCATTGAACAGACCCAGACTAAGATGGCAGGGACTTCAGGATCGGGGAATGGGCGCAGCATTGAGCAAGCACTGGCTAAGATGGCAGGGAATCCAGGACCAGCAAACCGCTCCAGCATTGAACAGACCCAGACTAAGACAGGAGTAGTGTCAGCCTGATACCCTCACAGTCAGAGGCCACTAACGACATGGGCCTGAAACCTTGCGATCTAGAATACGCTATGTTTTGGAGATCATGATGGGTATTTTGCACATTTTGTCACCATTCTTTGCTTTTTCCATTATGTTTTTTACAAGTGCAGTCGCATCTTAGGACTTTTTCCAGTACAACTACAAGTATGCAGACACCAAATTCACTTACATCATATTTTATGTTTGTAAATGGCTTAGTGTTTACTGCAAATCCCGAGTTCACAATGATGTCAATTTTTGTCCAATATTTTAAGATTTGTTTGGATGGAGGAGTAATGTTTTAACAACAAGCAGATATCTTTGGTCTCCCCCTATGAGAAGGGTCCAAATCCTTTTGCTCTACTCCCTTTGGGTTCAAATTGATTTGGCCTACCCCTTTCAGCTAAGGCAAGGCGTGGGCTTCTCTCCAGCACAGCTATACGTATTATATGGATAAGTATGCACACACCAATTTGATGTACCGTAAATTCTCGCGTATAAGCTTAACTCACGCATAAGCCGCACCCCTAACTTTGACAAATTATATAAGCCGCAGAGGGGGTCTGAAAATTGTGATTTTGGTACTGTAGTATACTAATAAAAACTCTCGTATAAGCCGCACCCTATATAGGCATGTTTGGTATCAAAAGAAAGCTGAGTCTGACTCGCGTACAAGCCGCGGATTCTACTAGAGAATTTACGGTACATCATATTTCATAATCACAATATGATTTTATATTAGTTCAGTATTAAATGGGCAAAGAGAAAATGCATGAATGTTGTTTTATGAATTACAGGCATGCTGGGGTCAGAAGCAGTCCTGTGCAATGATGACCGTACTGGGGGTTTCAAAAGTTATTTTCTATATTTGATTAAATGTTACTTCAATATTGTAAGAATATTGACAATATCAACAATCTAATAGTAATACATTGGTGTTACTTCTCAGATTTCAAACGTTGATACCAATTATATAAACCAAGTGTAGGTAACATGTGTATGTTGACTTTTGTGAGGCCCAGAACAGACAGAACAGACAGTGTGTCAGTGAAGCCGTCCCAGCGGCATCAACCACAGGCACCTGCCTTTTGACGGCATAATTTACCCTGTGTTGTTTTAGTTGGACCAAGGAGGCCATTTTTTGCTGACATACATTTACAGCTGGTCATTACTATTTTTAGGGAGTGATTAGTATCTAGCAACAGGGGGGGGGGGGGGTTGGTGGATTTAGGAGGTGGCCTGAAAAGGTGACAAAAATGAACAATAAGAAAAACGCATGTTACTACAGATCATTGGGGGGGGGGGGGGGGGAGGGTAAAGAGTTTATGTACCTTTGAAGGTGAGTGTGACTGCTTGAGAGGAGGGAAGGATGCTGGTGGATGTGCAAGGTGATTTACAAACCACCCACCTGTTATTAAATAATGACCAGCAGCTCCGCTGCCGGAAATATTGGCGCGGGAAAATAGTGAAGACAGCGTTCGTCTGACCTACAATACTGCATGGCGGGAATGCCTTAGCATATCGCAAATAGGATCGCAGTGACGTAATATTTTCAATCTCCAACTCTGAGTCCAAGGTAGAACTTATGTTGGGGCCAGCTTGGGGCGCGGTGCATCGCTAGGTAGCGACCTGTATTACTGGTATGTGTAATCACTCCCTAAATACATCACAAAGAACTACACAATTTAACACATGAAATGAACGTAATGGTCATATGTATACAGTGTTCCCTGTACTATGATGACTACAATAAACACCTTTAAAGCACAAAGCTGACTTTTTGTGTGTAAAATAGATGTATGTCAATCACCAAAAATGTTTGTCTCTACAAATAAATGTCTCTGTACATCTCTGTGTGTGTGTGTGTCTGTCTGTGTGTCTGTGTGTGCCTCTGTCCATCTATGTCCATCCCTGTCTGTCTCTGTCCATCTATGTCCATGTTTTTGTCTATCTCTGTCCGTCTGTGTCTGTCTCTGTCTGTCTCTGTCCATCCCTTCCATCCCTGTCTGTCCCTATCCATCCCTGTCTGTCCCTGTCCATCTCTATCTGTCTCTGTCTGTCTCTGTCCATCCCTGTCTGTCTCTGTTCATCCCTGTCTGTCTCTGTCCATCTCTGTCCATCCCTGTCCGTCTCTGGCTTATCAGCTAGTACATGTATAACAATTTTCTTCAGGGAAGTGTTTCTTCAAACTATCCGTGGTACCTACTTAAATAACATTGTGAGGGGGGGGGGGCTATATCCCTATAGTAGGCTACACTACCATAAATCCTTTCATAGAAGCCGCGGCTAGTACGCCAGTCAGATCGCCAGCGTAGCGTCCTTCTGAGAGTTACAACCTGTAACTACATTGGGTCAGGCACCCAGACTTCTGGTGACCAGGTGGACAGGGGACCAGCCTGACGTCTACAACAAGCATGCCACAAGATCTAACCCAGAATGGGTCGTACTGCCCGTCAGTGCTGCCACCTGTACTCTTGTTGGGACATTAACCTTTATGATAAATACTCAGTCCCAAATAGGGTAGCTTCACCATAAGTCGGCCACCCCTCTCCAGGGAGGACAACAGTCAGTAATAAATGTTGAATGAACACTTGTCCCAGTTAACAAAACGTTATTTTTGCATCGAAATAACGTTTTAAAACTTTGTATATATATAACATTATGCCATAGTGAGGAGCCTTAGAGAAACGTTATAAAACGTCATATTATGATGTTACAAAATGTTGTATAACGTTTTTTTGTTTACTGGGGTATCTGGTAGAATAACATGGATTCTACTAGTTGGTACTTTTAGTTAACATCCTACTGATTTCACCCACCGTGGAGGGGGGGGGTGAGGGGGGGGTGGCCGACTTGGGGTGAACCTACCCTACATCTATTTTCCCAGCTGTAAGGGAGTGATCATTTTTTATCAACAGGGGGGGGGGGTTGGTTCGGGGGGGGGGGGGGGGGCGTAAAAAAATTTGGACCCCTTGACCAGGGGGGCTGTAAACAATTTGGACCTGGGGGCGGGTCAAAAAAATGTAACCTGTTTTTGGCCAAAAAGCCTGCACGTTACTGCGCGCGTGACGATTTATATAAAAACTATTCATGCGCTCCACACGGAAATCCCCCCCGGTTGTTAAGAAATTATCACTCCCTAAGTTGAGGCATAGTTGGGTTTAGTGTATCTTTGTAGTACCAGATGGCACCACCCGTGCAGCTCCTGTACACAGGACGCTCTCGGCCATCAGAGGGGGCCGCGATGGGGGATCCACATGTCGTCATGTCAATTTTAAGAAATGCTCATGTCGCCATATCGATTTTTAAACGCGCCCCATGTCACTATCCAATTATTCTATGTAAATGAACCCCTGTTTTTTTTGCAAATAAAAAACCATCTCTTTTGAAATATGCAAGAATATGACCCCTATATTCGCATTTTCCCTGACAATGATGGTGTCATGCAAGAGCTGAAGTGTGGGGGCCGGCAGACTGTAGCCCTCCCCTTACACCTGTCCCACGCGCCATCCTGCCACAAGAGGGCACTTGTAACCACCACTGTGACCTTGAACTTTAGGCAGTCCCTGCAGTTGGCTTGTAACCAGCAAACAGGAACCAGAACTAGAAAGTGTGACGGGAGAACTACCATCATACATTCTGGCTCTAAGCTACAAGCAGGGATTGCCTAAACCAAGCAAAATTCAAGTTCAAGGTCATGGGGATAGTTACCAGAGCCTAACAGTCGAAGTATCTGGTAACAAGAGTACCCTCCCCGCGGAGTCTTTCAGGGCCCCTTTTCCCAGCCAATACCAGCATACCGAGCCTTAAGGGAACAGTCATATATCTTCCAATGCCCAGTTTATTTTTGCAATTGATGACTTGTGTGCCATTGTCCACGGGTGTCTGGGCGCTTTTTATTGTTTAGCACTGTGTCAAGGCCGGTGTCCAGTCCAGATGTTATTCTAGTCCCCAAGTGCTTAAAGAACATTGTGCGGCGGGGGGCAAGTCATAGCCATAGTAGGCTACACTACCGTAAAACCTTGCGTAAAAGTCACAGCGAGTACATGAGTCAGATCACCAGTGCGGCTTATAGGATCAGCCCAAAAGTCGGGGTGCGGCTTATACGCGAGTTTTTCCCAATCCTTATTTCAAAATGACCCTGACTGACACCTCCTGCTACCACTGCATGGGCTTAGAACAACACCCCAGCCGTAGCTTTAACACCCACATGCCCATTGTGAACACCCTCCACCCAACTCACACATGTAGTCTTAATTCACAGGCCATTGGCACGGAAAGTTGTCACTCTACCCCCTCCCCACCAATATTAGGGGTGCGGCTGGTACGTGAGTTTTTCCCAGGGGTCATTCAGAGGGCCTCTGCAGCTTATGGCTGTGTCTCACAACCTTGGGCCAATGTTTTTGTCTCTGACCGGGTGCCGTCTCTGACCAGGTGCCGTTTGACCAGGTGCTGTCTCTGACCGGCTTGATTTGATAAGGTCCAAATACCAACAGCAGGAGGCTAATTATAATTATGATTATGATTATATAACAACCGCCATAACGTTTTTCCAAATCCTTATATATATGAGTATAATTCTTATAAAACCATTGATGGAGAGAATGGTGCGGGAGAGATTGGTATACAGTATGGAATCCAGGCGCATTCCTACGGCTATACCACCCTCTCCAAACCAATATGGCTTCAGAAGATTCATGTCTGCACAACAATGCTACTCGGCAAAGCTTGATCTGGTTCATCAGGCCAAGAGTGCCGGGAGAAAATGCGTTGTTGTGTACCTGGACCTTGAAAAAGCTTTCGAGTTAGTTGACCACGTCGTTGTCCTACACTCGTTAGCCAAAAGAGGTGCCAGGGGAAAACTTCTAAGCTTTATACAAAACTACCTAACTGGACGCTCTGCGAGAGTAGGCTTTCAGGGAACTCTCTCTGACTACTTGCCACTTCACGGAGGCGTTCCCCAAGGGGCAGTCCTTTCCCCCACAATCTTTAACTCGGTCATGTCAGAACTTCATGAAATTGATATTCCGCATACCAAAATCCTTTCATTTGCGGACGACGTAGCGTTGGTCATAACGGCTAACGACGATATCGTTCAGAAAAACCCAGAACGCTTTAAACCTGGTTTACACTTGTTGCAATCACTTGGGACTTAAAATCTCAATGGCAAAAACCAAGGCCATGGTGTACGACAAGCAACCTATTAACAACCCACTGTCCATCGCAGGGCAGGAAGTAGCATGGACTCGTTCTTTTAAACACTTAGGGGTAATATTTGATAGCCAATTGACCTTTACCCCCGAAATAGAGTACTTGAATAAGAGAATGAGAGACAGGCTAAACGTCATGCGATCCATATCAGCCCCCACTTGGGGTATATCTAGAGCAAACCTGATGCTATTCTATACCCAAGCAATCAGGTCCATTGTCGATTATGCGGCCCCTGCTCTATTCACTCAGAGTAGGCACGCCCATTCCAGAGACGAAGATATCTCCAGAAGAATCAAAGCTATGTCAAAACTGGAGGGGATTCAAACCTCTGCAATAAGGATTGCCCTCGGAGCATCCAGGTACACAAAGATTACCTGCATGCAAAGAGAGGCCGATCTACCTTCAGTAATTGACAGGGTTGATTACTTGGGCCAATCCTTTCTTCTTACGGCAGGCTCCGGTCTGCGGTCGGACTTTGGATTGGCCAAAAGGGATCACATGATGAAAAGAGTAGACGAGCAACACCAACCTACCACTAGTTTATCCAGGAGATATAGAGTGCTATGCAGCACCACGCTTGATGCTGCTGGCACTCTATTTGAATCACCCTGCATGATACTGCAACACCCATTCTACGAGGTCCACGCTTCCTTTCATGTGGAGAACCACTTTAAGAAGAGTGAAACCTCGCCTATTGTTCTTAAAAGCGGAAATAGAGGCACTATCCACCTCCTTCCCTGATGCAAAACATATATATACACAGACGGCAGTGTCAATCCCATTACTGGATTATGTGGCTCCACGGCGGTATGTTTGGAAGATACTATATACATGACTAGAGTATCAGACAACTCAACCAGCATGGCCACCGAGTTACACGCTATTAAAACGGCACTGGAGAAATGGTCAAATGACAATTTGGTCATCCATACTGATTCCCTAAGCTCCATCCATTCTATTAGGGACACCCAAACTCCTCACAGAATGGCTCGGGTCATACAACAAATGATCAACAGGAGATCCACAGCTCAGCACACTACTGCCATTCACTGGATACCGTCCCATGTTGGCATTAGAGGCAATGAAATGGCAGACGAGGCAGCCAAGGCTGCTTCTGCCATTAACCAAGACAGACCGGTCTACGGGTCAATATCGGGAGGGCAAGCAAAAACCGCATTAAAAACATGCACTTGCCCTCCGAATGATAGAGACCAGACAAGAAAGAGACCGGGTGGATAGAATCAAAAATCCAACTTCCCAATCTAGAAATTGGTTGGATTTTCTTCTTCCACAGATCCCAAGGGTGTCACCCACCCTTCCCAGGTACATCCGACACGCCTTAACACGACTTAGGCTTGATTATAGGAGAAAGGAGGACATCCCCCATAGGTCCCTTTGCTCCTGTACCTGGGAGAATTTCTCTGCGGTCCACATCCTTACGGGTTGTACGGACATGGATTACTCCGCCTTCCTCGAGATGGGAACCATCCAATCTGACACACCAATAACCTCGGAGGAGGAAATGGCTGTGCTCATCTTGAGGACACCGGAGAAATTCCACTACAAACCCTTGGCCAAATTCCTTAGGGACAACCGCCACTACATGTACTAGAGACCTACATCCCTCACAAAACTAATTTGTGGGCAGGTGTAGGCACATAGTACCCTAAATAGAAATGGCACCGCCATACACTCTCACCTTTCACCCTTGAAAGGTCCTCTCCCTTGAGGTGCTCCACTTTTTATTATCCATGCGGAAAAAATTCCGCATAGATACAAAACCATACTAGGTAAAACCTAGTCCCCTTTTAAAAGGGCTACACTCTGTATGCATTCCATACAGAGACACTAAATAGCTACTTGGTTCAACCAAGGATTTACCTTATTATTCTCCTGGCTATGCCAGAAGAACTTCACCCTCATTAGGAGGTCAAACAACCAACAGAGAACTGTTTTCCTTCCCTTTGTTCTTTTTCCCTTACTTTTGCAGACATGTTTTTTCCTTTGACGAGCGACTCAACGATACGGCATCATTATTTCATCAGATCAATCTCTCTCATTGAACTCATTCATCAAACCTCGCACTCCGCTCATCCATTGGCGTGGCTATTCCCGGGTCTTGAATGCCTGTCACCACCTTCGGTGGCTTCAAAAGATATCGTATCGTATCGTATCGGGTGCGGCTTATACGCAAGGTTTTACGGTAGTAGGGACCTGACTCCAAGATATCTGGAGACCAGTCGTTCATCAAGGGGTGACATTATCTACTTCCCGCCATCATCTCCGTCAAATTATGTAATTTGATATTTTTTAACATTTCAGAGATTTCAGAGATTGCATTCTTAATGTTATTTTCCAGTGAACATGAATGATTCAAGGCCAGTGCAGACGGGGCCCATAGGATCTGGCAATATCAAACATGTTTGATCGTCCTACCTCGATTGGGACAGAGCTTTTCCCTGGTTACCGATTGAGTCAGCTGATCGGATCAGCCCATCTGTGGTAGCCTTTAGCGTATAGAAGAAAACTTCGTCCAGATGATACAAGTTTTTAAACATAACATAAAACAAGAAAGCTCAGTGTGGACTTTCTCCCTGATCACACCACCTCTATCAGTCCCCCAAGGAGGCCCAACATCTGACCTGTTCATGGTCTCGTCTTTAAGGACCGTTAACGTTATCAGCATCCTACAGTTTAAGAGTTGATGCTATCTGAAGGAGGTTATTTATACCTGTTGTTATCTGCCGTCTGTGCCGCCCCGAGACCTCTGTCTGTACGCATGCATTAACCATATTCCCCATTAGCAAGATGGTCAATGTACAGCGCCATGTCGTCTGGTACCAATGGTATTCCCTCTGCTAACTATAGCAGCCAGCTAATTAGCTGAAGCTGGTTCCTGTCCTAAATCTTGAGTTTTAGGGGCCATAAACCTTTCAGTTATAGCCCTCTATTTTGGGTCATTATGTCATCTGTTCTGATAGGGGGGTTGGTTAGGGCACTGGCCTACTAATCCAGGTGTCCTAATTTTGAATTCATGCCAAATTATTTGGTTCACACACCATTTTGAAATGCTTTTTTGTTTGGTGAGAAATTGTGATAGTGTAGGGGATCAGTGGTGGATCAGTGATCTCCGTACCCGAGTGGGTGGCTCGCTCGGGTAGATGGACAGCCAAGGAACTGTGGTGTAGTGGTTAGCATTCCTGATTCCGGATAGGGCAGAGTTCGATTCCTGGCAGTCCTATAAAATGCTTTTCACCTATACGTGACCCCCACAATAGTACACAATTTGGTTGTAAAGTTCCTTACACAAGATAAACGTTTATAGGGTAAGCTAAAACTATTTTGTTTCTTGATTTTTAGTTTTTTCTTGACTCTTTTTTGTAAATACTATTACTATTTTTGACCAACTAGAAAAGATGGTCAGTTAACCATGCAGCCTTGGCATGGATTCAAACCCAATCTGGACAGGTGACATAAGGAATATTCAACTACAACTCATTTAAAAGGTTATGACCCCTAAAACTGCTGATTTTGGACATCCAAGGAACCAGCTTCAGCTTCAGGTCTCACAAGGTAGAATCGCTACGTCCTGCTAGTGTGGAATAAGACAGCATAGAAGTTTTATGTGTTATGTTCTTCTTTGTCATGAGAATACAGCCCTTGTGAATAATTTACCAGCTTTCAAACATCGTTCTAAATCTATATAAGGTTGATACTCTCCAAAAGAAAAGGCATGATGCACCAATGCACTACTGGCAAGTCACCCACCAGCAATGCACTGGTGCATCATGTTGAGAAATCTTGCTTTAAAGCAATATGTTGTTCCTTATTATATTGAACTGCCAAACCACTTAGAGTTATGCACTGTGCATGCTTTTGTAATTACTAAAAACATATAATTCAAAATATGATTACGAACTTAATACTTTCCAATAACAATGGACTACATGTACCATATACATCATTTAGGAATGCTCCAAATTAACAACTCATGTGTACTATAATCCTTTGAGAACACACCAATTATATCTCTGCATACAGGGAGCCTTAAGGAGTTGAATGTATCTTATCAAGTTCACTTGTCGTTGTTTGTGTTATGTGTGGTACAGTGTGTTGGTTATAGGTCCAGAACTTTCAGTGCGGTACCGTCAATCTGTTAACCAGCATGCACTGAAAATGTAAACTTGTCTGCAGACTCTTTTAAGTGACAAGGAAGCAGGTCTTCTAGCTGGAGTTGTCAGATAGAAGACCCACTTGGCATTTTGTCAGCATGATGTATATGAATGTGGGGCTGGCAAGCCTATTTGCTGGGCCTGCATTCAATCATCATGCTGACAAAATGTATAAAGCACATTTATAGTGGTATGCAGCTGTTAAAGGGTTTTCCAGAATTGTGAGTTTGACGACCCTAGACTTGTCACTTGGATTGGGCTATGCCTGGCCTAACATTGTTAGTTAGATCAGCCTAGTGTCGTCTTGTGGGATGGTAACCTGGTAGGTCCTTAGGTGGACAACCATTTACTTGTTTATTTTATGAGAGTTACTAAGAACACCCTAAAGTCTTCTTATAAGACGACTATTTGACAACTTTAGATGCTTTGATTTTATCAGTGTGGTGGACAGAGCCTTTCCGGCCCGTAGCCTCAGAAATGTAAGGCCTGCACCAAAATAAGCCGGCCTCATCTAATCATTTTCATGAAGAAGATATCATATAATGTGGTAATAGTGAATGTTATGACTGTGAACCTAGACATTTTGTTGGCATAAAACTTAGTGGCTAGAAAAGTGTATGATATGCACACTGGGGAGTTAAAGTACACATGGAATTGATCTAGATATTATATCCTTTTCCTTAATCGTTACACTGGTTAGACATTCACTAAAGATATGAAATCTTTGATTTTAAATTTTGCCAATATGTAGAATATACTCCTCTCCCCCTGGAAATTATTGTTCCTCCATTCTCCCCTCGGGATTCTCCCGCCTCCTAAATTTGCACACCCTGGAATTCTCTCTCCCCAACCACTTCGAATTCTTCCTTTATGAATTATCCGCTGAATTTCTCCTCCCTTGAATCCCCCTTTGGAATCATCCCGCCTGGATTTCCTTCCCACTCCCCCCCCCCCTTGTTTGGCCCACGTACCACAATCTGTTTACATTACGTACACAGCCCTAACTCTAAGAAGTTGTCCTAAGCTGCATTTCTCCCCTTCCAGCTTTAATGATCCATCCACAAACTGCATTATGTCGGCACTCCACTCTGAAATAACGCAAAAAATAGCTTAACTCTAACGAATTGTCCACAAATTACGGTATTGTTTGCATTCAATTTTAACAAATTGATTATCTGCAAGTTACCAAACCAAATTTTCCACCACTTAGTACTTATATAAAGTTGGTGCGCCAAGTTATGTCTCTGGTTAAAGAGATGTCCACACAAGATCCCCGTGTATTAGGGCGGAGGGCGCCTTCTGGGCAGAAATCTGATGTCTCAACCTACGTTTTGTCGCACACGCTTCTCTAGAGTTCACTGTAAATAGTAAGTGTAGGTACACAGTGGAATCTACTGTAGTTTGTCAGCACTACTGTATATTTACAGTAGATTCTACTGTTTACCTGTTTACCTACAATAAACTGTATATCTACTTTAGATTCTACCGTACACCTATAAAAAAAGTGTTGGATGCAGATTAAACGCCATTTGCGAACAGTGAGGACAAATCACAATTAGTAGACAGTCTGTTAGAGTTGGACAAGGACTAGACGTGATCCCCACAGATGGTGGTACATGTACATGAATTAACGTGCCCAGTACCCGTCCTCACTTGTTGCCCTTAATGAGGTTTAATCTCTAACTGTTATCTTGACGCTGTTGGTGTGTGTGCCCTCAGTAACGCAGTACGTGTGTACTTACCTTTAACATTTAACTTTGTAACATGCATTTTCTACCTGGTTTGTATTCTGTAGTCTGTTCGTCAAAAAAGCCCATGTTTGTCGTATCTTGTGTAAACTGCTTTCATTACCATAATTACATTATCACGACATATTTTCCATTTTACTTTGTATTAACAAATGTGTATTTGGATGAATTGATAATGTTTGATGCTTTTGACACTTATTGGCTTCGCTTATCCACTTTTTGTACATTCTGAGGAGTTCTATTAAACTATTTTCAAAACTTAACCTGTACAGAGAAAAGAAACAGCGTCAAAAGGGAGTCCAGGTTGCCTGTATAGAATGACTCCCCTCTCTAGGGGAGCCAGTCGACTCCCTGACTGACATAAAGAAGTCACCTGGGGGAGTCTCACAGCTCCCTGACTCAACTAAGAGAGTCACATAAGGACCTGGGCTCCCCTAGAGAGGGGAGTCATTCTGCAGGCTACGTGGACTCCCTTTTGACGCTGTTTCTTTACTCTGTGTGCTGCTGTCTTGTCTATACGTGTGTCCACTGGTATATCTTATATATATTAAAACCGTACCATCATGTTTAAGCGCCCCGGCTCTTGTAACTTTGGAGCGCTGGTTATCGCCAGCGCTTATACAAGACCGGCACTTGTACAAAACCCGACACTTAAACGTGACGTTACGGTAGGTGTCTGTTATAACAGGGATTCTATGGTGAGCTGCACCGGTGAATCATGTTTACAAATGTTGTCTTGAGGCGTCAAGGGTGAAACAATGCATGTAAGATATTATATCATCTCCAATTGGTGATCTAACTCTTCCCTATTCAGTACCGTCGCGACAAAGTCCTGGGATCTCTTCAATTTTGCTTATACAAGACAGGCACTTACTGAAGATCATGTTTGAGTGCTTAACAAACATTTGGAGGCCCCTATACCCCCGGCACTTATAGAAGACCAGCACTCTTTTAAGACTGCTGCCACTTTATCGGGACGGTACGGTATACACCATACACCATTTTATGATGACTTCTAAAAATACAATTGATCATATAATACATAAAACCTTAAGTTTAGGTACAAGTTCATCTTTAGCATCATGATGCACAAATGCATTGCTGCATTGGTGCATCAACCCTTGGGGTCGTCATGATGCATGAATACTGCACTGACAAGTCACTCTCCATGTATGTGTGCATGCATCATGTCCCACATCAAGGACACACAGTAAAGCAACCCAACAACCAACCAATTAAAGCCCTCTTCAGGCGCTAAAGAGCAACTTTAAAACAGGTTATCTGTGCTCCATTTTGCCTAACCTGTATCAAATTTAACTAAGTTATTATTCCTTTGGTATTCAACCATGAATCTACAGATTAGGCAATGGATTTTTAAATCTAAAGATGAGTTGGATGAAGGTCTCAAAACTTTCTATAGTCTGTATGCCTTTCTCTTTGCATTCATTGAACAAATATTATATTTCCTACTTAATACTTTTATTAACAACTCGGTCTCAGATCTGAGGGAAGTATGTACAGATTTAACTTTAAGATTACTGAGGTACATGAGAGATAAGGTCCATGTTTGTCTCATGACTCATACCTGTAGGTAATCAATACAAGTCAAGATGGTGAGCTGACGTTAGAGACAGACGCATGTAGTGTGGGTGCACCTCGCCACGTCCGGCAGTTAGCGTGTGGCATCCACCCGGACAAGACGCTGCACATCTACACTCCGCTACTTCGTATCAAGACACCGCCAATCTGCACTCCTGTGTATCAAGATCTACTCTAGTCTCTACACACCACAGTCGGACCCGCACCACGCCTTTCCAGGTAAATAACTGTTGATAATTTAGAGTGTATATTCTATACACAGTGTCTTTTGTATAGGAACCCATTTATGTGCCTCTACATGGGTAAAAAAATAAACACGGCGACACAGCCCTTTTAAAAATCAACACGGGTGACACGGCCTTTTTAAAAATCGACAGACACAGACAACTTTATAAGGTCCTAGTATGTAAGTAGTATAGTATGTATCGGAACGGGACTATAGTTAAGTACTGTTTATTACTCAATCGATATGCAGCCAATCAGAGGCCTCCATTTGGTCACGTGACCCGTTGCCATGGTAACGTGACCTACTTAGGGCTCTCAGCCAATCAGAAGCCAGCATTCTGGGTGACCTACTGACCTACTTAGAAGCTCTCAGCCAATCAGAGGCCGGCATTCTGGTAACCATGGTAACGTGACCTACTTACGTCACGTGACCTACTTCGGCTCAGCCAATCAGAAGCTGGCATTCTGGTAACTAGGGTAACGTGACCTACTTAGGGTTTGTTTGTAAACAACACCACGTGGCTCTCTTGTTTGTAAACAACACCACGTGACACGTGACTGTTTGTAAACAAACAAACGAAAAAAAAGTTATGTAGCTTGTATTATAGAAATAAAAACACAACAAGATAATTTCTTTTCTTTTCATTTTATTCTTTATTTTCATTTCAATCAGAAAAAACACACAAGTTTATGCTTTTTTAGCTTGCTTCTTCGATTTGCAGCAACTCAACAGGCCGCAAAGTCTCACGCCGCCGTCACTCGCACCACCACACCCCGGACGAGTTCTCTCCAATACACATTGCACGACTTTGGATAAATCCAACACCATTTCGGCAAGGCAGAGAATCTTTGCTTCCATGAAACGGCCGCCATCGCAACAACCCGTCACAACAGCATCATCGATAGCTTCTGACTCACGACCCGGTCGCTCAGCTTTGGGATTCTGCTCATGCGCATGACGCACTTCTTGGGGTTTCTTGTTCGACATGCTTCAATTAGGAAATGAACGCAATGAGGTCCACAGGTGTCAGCAGAAGTGTCTTGTAGTTGAATGCGGTTTCTTTGCCACTTGAACGGAGCAGAGCGTTCCACGAAGGACAAGAACTCCGCACTCAGCGGCGGTAAGCCGAAAGAATCAAAGTAGTACACTTCACCCGTGCTCGACACGTAAAACGCCACCCAATGCTGACCTGGTAAATGTTGCGGATCTGTGTTGCTCACGAAACAAGTGTCTTTGATAGGGTGCTTCGGAATAGTGTCACAAGAGAAAACGCCCAGGAAACGATGTTTTGTGTGAACGTTTTCCTTCAACACTCTGCTTATTTCAAGCGTGTTCATACGATACGCCAAGTACCGCGGTCTTGTCTTCAGTTCATGTGGTAGTCGGTGATGGGGTGTCGATCTCGGGTCAGCTCGACGACGTTGTCGTACACCAAGTAGAGTAGCACGGTTGTTGTCGCTAGTAGCGCCGAGCGGAAACTGACTTCCACCCTCAGCTGACCCGCTCTTATAAGGTTCACGCGACACCCGTCGTGCGATCTGTCTGGGGTTAAGTCGAGGGGGAACACCGTGTAACCGTTCAGGAATTGATCGTATGAAATACCGCAGGAGCGCGCGCCTTCGTACATCCCCGTTTCCGTGTGTAGCGCCAAGTACTCTCTCACGGCCGCTTTGGTCTTAAAGTCGGGCACATACGCGTCGTTCGGCACTTTCTGATCGTTCACTATCACTTGAAGCGAGCTGATGTCGTAATGCTTCATCTCGAACGGGTTCTTGGTGAAGCTACCGTTGAAGGCGTCGTGGTCCAGGAAGCAAATCATCATCGACTTGGGAAGCTGGCCTGTGTTGGAGTGCGTGTAGCTGTGATCTCTGTTACCTTGAGGGATGGCGTACGTCGTCACTTCCACTCTGTTCACCGGGTAGTCGAAGGGTCCGTGTTCTATCACCGCTCTCTCGTGCGTTTCCGCTACAGCGTCCGCCACCAACACGCGTCGCACGTAGAGCTTTGCTTTGTAGATCTTCAAGCTGTAGCCTCCGTCAGCGGCGCACATCAGATAGAAAGAGGGCGCCGCCTGTTTCAGAGTGAGATTGATTTCCGTCTCTCCAACGATGAGCTTCGGTTGATGAGCCAGGTCAAAGTGCAGTCGCGCCATCAGCGAAAAGCGCTTGTTGGAGATTAGCTTCTTGCGCGCTTTGTACCCCGCATTCGCGTCAGTCAACGTGTCAAACTGACCGGGCGTATCTTCATGCCACCCCTGGGCGCTCATGACGCCGTCCTTCACGTCTTTGTTGTAGTTGAGTAACCCTTCCAAGTAAGCTCGGTAAGGGTAGGTCTCGGTGTTGCCAGACACTTTGAAACCGCCGATGGAGACTTGCACGTCTTTGAAGAGCGAGTGAGCCAAGTTGTTCACCGGAGCTACTGCGTCGGTGTCATCGATCGCCGTTCCGTTCGCTTTCAGCACTTGACATTCCAGATGAAGGTAATTCTCGTTGAGGTCTGTGTACTCTTGCGACTTGTTGATGGTGAAATTTATGTTACCTCCATCCTCTAAAGAGTTTTTTGTTTCTATCCCCAGGAAAGACGACTTTAAGATAGTAGTCTGAGTCGGCGCTACGGTGTGCAGGTCGAGCTCAGAGAGCGCGCACTCGTTACTGCTCTCGTGTACGTAAGCCATTGTGTTCTCTCTTCACGCGGCCGACAGACTGACGCCGACCGCCTCCAGTCTTTTTATTTATACCTGAACGCCTAGGCGCTTACCGGTCGAATACATCCCCTCTACGTCTCTTGCAAGAGCCACCACCCGTCTGAGGGGAATGCCCACGACGACGTTTCGACCCTTTCTTAGACGCGACAGTCGTCTTTCCTCCCGAGAACGCCGTACTCGCCAGTCTCTTCAGAGCGCCTGCGCCTCGGTCTTTCACGCTGCTCTTTAAAGTCCGACCCGCCAGCACATCTTTAGCTACGCCCACACCGGCGCGGAGCAGCGTTTTTCCCACCGACTTCAACAGCGGGGTAGCCGAGCGCATCAGACCTAACAGAGCGCCGCCCAAACCGTGCCCGCTCTGGAAAGAGCGCCCGCTGTACACGGTCACGCCGTTGCCCAGCTGCGCGTTGTAGTAATCGCTGTACCCTCTGCCGAAGTCGGTGCGCCTGGGTGGAAAGTACGGAACGCGTTGACGCATCATTTTTCTCTCTTTCAGCGCTCAATAGGTCTCAGATGAAGTGTCACGGTCACCTCGCCTCTACCGAATGGGATGGAATGACCGGATCGGTCTCTTAAATAGATGCCGACCTCGGTGAACCTCTTGGATTTCAAGGGGAAATAATCCAAATGGGGAAAACTGATAGCTTGCACGCCACCTCGACGCTTTCCGCCTCTGTCCACCGCCACGCAGCGCAACAGCGGCACTTGCATGTCGCCCACACGTCTCTCTTGGATCATGTCGGTGTATATGTACACAGAGTGCACGTCTCCGTAAACATCCATCGAGTAGGCGCCGGTAGTCGGCGACGCGAAACACGTCTTCTCTCCGAAGCCTAGAACGCATGCGAGATGCGGAGTCAGCAGGACAGCGCAGTGTCTCGGCGGTTTGATGGTGACGCGTTTCGTCTTGGCGTCGTACGATAAGATCCGCATCGGTTTGAGCAAGAAGCTCTCGCCCTCTAGTCTGTCATCTCGCATCGTCTCACTCAAGCGCTCGACTAGGGTGTGGTTGCTTCCGGTGAAAATAGGAGGTATCTGGAATATGTTTGGCATGAAACTGCGCACGCCCATGTGTTTCTCCATCTCTTCGATCATATGTCTTGCTTGATCGCTGATCGCCTTCTTCTTCACCGCCGGGGACAAGAACTTCTTGTATACGGCATTCGTCTGTCTCAAGTCGACCTCTCTCTTGAACCTTTTTGTTTCCGGTTTCAATTGCTGCTCTTCCGCCGTGTCTGATATCTCTTCCACCGTTACATAGCTCGCTTCCTTCCAGCTCAGCGGGAAGTCTGAGCTGAACGTTAGCTTGCTCAGACCGTTCGCGTTTCTCATTTCCCGCCAGGCCACCTGTGGTTTTTTTCCTTCGGCGAATTTAGTGTCTTTTAAAACCTGGATCGCCTCCTCTAGCGAACCCTTGGTGCGCAGAGGAACAACGATGATCAAGTCGTCGTCGTGCACGTTAGTCCATTCTGTAGGGAGGATGATCTCAGTCAGAGCCGCTTCGTACGCTTCGGGCAGAAGGAGCGGCGAGTCGAAGTGAGTTCGGAAAGACGTCAAGCTGTTGTCAGGATAATACTCCATAGAGCTGTTGCTAGGTAGAGTGATGTTCATTTTGTTACGTTATTTTTTTGACGGGGATCCACTCGTTGAACTTGTCGTCGTAACCTAACCAACGTACGAAAGCTAATTCTTTACCGTCGACGGTCTTGCGGCGCAACACCTCGTCTATCAGGTAGTTCTTGTCGTAACGACTCTTGTACACCTTCTGAACCTCTTCCGGGTAGAAGACGCCTTTTATCTTCTCGCCCTTGTCGTCTTTCAGCTCGAACCCTCTGCTTCCCAACGTTTTAGCAACGTCGACCACTTCCTCGCGCCAGTTTCCCTCGTACCCTTTGTCGAAGGCGCCTTTGGTTCTCAACATCCTCACTCTGTCACCCGGAGCGATGACGTCGACGGCGGACGTCTTTGTTTTTTTCTTCTTTTTCCATATTTCGTCGATTTGTTTGTTAGTTGGGAGATCTTGTCGGTAGAAAACCGTTTCGCTGTTTTCCGAGCTGACTTGAGCCGGCGCCATTTTCAACGTCTTGTGGTGAGTGCGATTGTAAGAAGACACTACATGGTGCAGTACGTCTACGTAGCGATACGTGCGCTTGTGTGTGAAATAACGCCACAGCTTCTCCTTCAGACTGCGGTTCAAGCGCTCCACTAGACTAGCTTTGATGTCGTCGTTCTCGCCAGTGAAGAACTCTATGCCCTCGCTCTTCAAGTGATCTTGAAAGATCTTGTTCAAAAACTCTTTCCCCTTGTCTGTCTGAACAGTGCGCGGTCGTCTCTCGCCAGGGCCTGTCATCTCTCGGAAGGCCTCGGTGACATCAGCGCCGCTCTTGGATTTAATGGGAACGGCCCACGCGTACCTAGAGAAAACGTCGATCGCCGTCACCACGTACCGGAAGCGGTCGTTGTGAGACGCCAAAGCTTGCATGTCCATAAGATCTATCTGCCACTGCTGATCGATTGCGCCGGTTATAGTCTTGTTCCTTGCGAATTTTCTCCGAATGGGTTTATGTTTAGTGTAGGCGTCCAGCGACACTAAAGCATCTCGGATGACGGCCGGGTTCAGGTGGCGAAAATGCTGTTTCTGGAGTTTAGTCACGCTAGTGAAACTGGAGGGCGCTTTGACGTCGGTATATCTAGCTACTACGCGCTTCTTTTCTTTTTCCTTCTTGGTCAGTCTCTTCACTGGTTTGCCCATCGCGGGTCTGTTGAGGGTGTGAAAGACGAGCTCGCCGCTAAGCGGTTGCGCCCTTTCCTTTTCTTACGTGGCACGCTCCTATAGGAAGTCGGAGTTTGGAAAAGTTCACGGTCGTCCTCCTCGTCGTCAGAGGATTGATCGTCCACCACCTGCAGAGAAGAGTCTGCTGCTGCTACTGCTGCTGCTGCTTCTCCTTCTTCCGATTCGAAGCTCGGTCGTTTCCGACCTCTGTCAGCAAGCCGTGTGTCCAAACTTTGGCCAGGTCCGCTCGCTTTATACAGATGGTTTCCGATCAAAGCGTCTGTGGTGGGAACCGCTTCGCGCAGCGCTTTCGTGAACGGCGAGTAGCCCGCCGGTCTGGGCGCCGTCTTCCTGAACCTGGCGGCGTCGTTCAGTAAGTCCACTATGTTGATGCGATGCTCAGGTGGTATTCTCCGACCCGACATCTCGCGCACCGCCCCGTCCTCGTTCCACTTGATCACTCCGGATTTCTCCAATTGTTTGTACAGCTCCACGGTCCGGCGGCGATTCCTCTTGGGAACTTGGTTCGCCAACCGCTCGAGTAGGGACGCGCTGGCCTCTTCAGCAGACTGACGGAGGTGAGCCGGGGGCGAAGAAGAGTAGGACGAAGAGATGTTGCTGTTGTGGGGATTCGCGAGAAAAAATTGCAATCTATTCAACAACCTTCGGTATTTCAACATTTTCTCGCGCGATTCCAAAGTGGGGTCGTTCAACACTAAATCCAAGTCCCTGTAGATAAACTGTAGCACCTGGTGCAAGGCCGCGTCGGGATGAAGGGACTGCTCTGCCTGCTTGTGGTAATAGGCCATGTCGGCGGGTAGGCGGGCGGCGGTGGCAGGAGCGGAACTCTCGTTCTTTTCAGTGCGCTCATCAGGAAGAGGAGGAAGGTTTGGAGCAGTAGAAGTACTAGCAGCAGCGACTGCAGTAGTAGCAGCGCTAGTAGTAGCAGCAGCAGCGGGCACATGATGAAGTAGACCTGCTCGTGATGATTTGTAGAGCGTCTCAGGATCCACGAGCGCTAAACGTTTGTAGTGTTGTTGCTGCTCTGAGTCCGTCATGGGGACGACGGTGGCAATGACGCTGGTGGTGGCGGTAGTGGTGGTGCTGTCGGCGAGTAGGTGTCGAATGACGTGTCTCATATACGGAGAATGCTCTTTATAAGCGGTAAGGCCATCCCTATGAGAGCCGGAATGAGGAAACCTCCCTCTTGTACCAAGACGCGTCTCTTTTTTTTGATGGGCGTAGATTTTTTGCCGACCTCCCTCAACACGTCAGCCGATTCTCGAAGCTTGTCCAGTTGTTTGTCGCTGAGCGGGATGTTCCCTACCAGTAAATTGTGACAGATCTCACTCAACGCTGCGATCAGCTCGTCGCTTCCAGAGTCTATTAGATGCGAGCAGTCCTTTGGCGAGCACTTAGCTAAGTGCTTGAGAGTACCAAAGTGTCTTTCGAGTAGATGAGAAGACATTTTTCTTTTGCTACTGCTTTCTGTTGTTCTTTTTTTTGTCTAGCGGTACGAACACTAGCTGAGAGTGTATGGCCGTCAAAGAGGAGCGTATTCTCAGATCGTCAGGTGTTGACTGCTTGAAGTCCAGGAGGAGGTATGAGTGAGGTCGCTTGAGTTCATGGGTAAATATACTAGAGAGAGCCGCCGCGTTGGACGGAAACACCTGGCGAGACAGACTAGCTATTTGCCCCATGTCGCGCGGGTTCTTGAAAACGATCATGTAGTGAGCGTTCAGACTCATAGTTCGAAAGTCGGGTGATTTCTGGAAGAGGTTCTGAGTGATGTATATGACGCTCACGTTCCAGTGATGCGAGTATTTAGTAAAGATGTCGGCTAGCACTTGCTGATTGGAACTGCTCATCAGATCGTCCAATATCAGTAGAGTGTGTGGTCGTAAAGCGTCTTCTGCTACTTCCACGTCTCCCGCTATAGACTCTTTGCTAGGAAGACCTTCTCTGAATTCCACACCGTACTGATTTTGCATTTTTTCAAACAGAGGTTGCCACTCGCCGTAATGGTAAAAAGTCTTTTCCACCGGCGGCGTGACCAAATTGTTCACGTCGCTCAGAAATTGATCCACCAAGCGCGATTTTCCACAACCCGACGGACCGCTAATGATACAACTAAAGGGTCCTTGTAGTCGAGCGTCGAAATGAATTTCTGTGAAGAGTTTGCTTTTACTACTGGACATTTTTCAGGACGCGTCAGAGAGCGGTTGTGTGTGTGACTGTCTGCTGTGTTTCTCACTCGAACGGTCGGTAGTGAATGGTTGTGGAGAAAAGTCAGCCGACCTTTTTATTGATACCGGCCGGTGTCACAGTAGCGGCGGCAGAAGTGACTTTTTTTCTTTTTTTTTTGCGATAAAATTCTATTTTCACTCAATAGTCATAAATGTTTGTATCAGACTCCAGAGGAGTCTGATACAAATATTTATTTTTTTAAAAAAAAGAAGAGAGAGAGGAGGAGGAGGAGGAGGAGGAGGAGGAGGAGGAGGAGGAGGAGGAGGAGGAGGAGATTAATTTTTTTTTTTTTTTTTTTTTTTTTGATCATTTAGGCAAAGCTCGTCGCTTTGCCGCTTTCTTTTCTATTTCTGTGTTGTGACAGGATCGTCTCGAAAAAGCAATAAGGTGTGTGAGCGCGGCGGTGACAAACACATATCGGTGCGTATGGTATGAAATAGTGCGTCCCTATCTTCTTCCATTCGGCTGCGTTGCAATAAGCGGGATAACAAGTGACGACGTCGAAACTTTTAGTTACCGTGTTCACGTCGGCCACAACGCGCGCCCACCGAGTGGGAGCTGCAGTCACTCCCAAGAATCCGATCGGTTTGCGGAATCGTTTCATAGCGCTTATTCTCACTATATAAGAAGAGGCGGGGTGAGGAGAGTGGCGGCGCTCTTTCTGTTCATGAAACGCCCAACGAGTGGGGGCGCTGAGAGCGGATATTATGCAACGGTAGAGTAAATACGGTTCTGAGAAGACGGCTCTCGGCCATGCCGCTACGTTTTCCTTTTCCGCTCTTGTATAACGACGATGGCGCTCAGCTTTGCATTTCTCGAGAATTTTGTACGCTTCAAAAGAAGCGTGAACCTCAACTACGTGACGCTCTCTCCTTTGAGATAAAAAAATAGCCGGGCAGTTGAGGAGGGCGCTTTGTTCGCGCGATCGTCTTTTAGAAACTCGCGCCCTCTGCCGCGCCATATTTCTTTCCTCCGAAACAAAAAAAAAGACTGAGTGAAAATTAAAAAAAAATTTAAAACAAAAAGCTCAAAGAAAAAAAAATAAGCAATAAGCAGACTCAGCTCGAAATTCCCTGCCGGCGTGATGACGGTGTCTGCAGGCGGTGGCGGCGGTCGGCTGGCGATGGGCGGTGGCGGTGTCGGCGGCGATGGTAGTAGAAGGGCGTGTGGAAAGAGAGAGAGACGCATCTCAGTCTTTTATAGGAGCGGCGAGTGTGACATTTTCAGCTGTCGCATGCTGACCTGCTGCTATCATAAGAGAAACAAAAGCCCTAATCACCCTTTTCAGCTGGATCCTTCCACCCCGCCAGACATGGATCCCAGATGGGAAGGCGGTTTAAAATTAAATCCGTGTACCGACTGTCATACAATAGGGTAATTAGTTGAACGCGTGTTACCTGTATAAAGGATTAACGGGTCATGGGCTCAGCGTGTGTATAGAAAAACAACTACAGGTAGCGTGAACAAAGCGACCCCCTCCCTTTCTGTCACTCTGTCTGTGACTAGAGGGTGCGCGTGTGGTAAGCGGCTTATATCTAAAGAAAAAAACAAATCACCCTCGCCTGTCGTCAGCAGACAGCCGGCCGGCGGCTGGAAAATGCGATTAGAGGGATGATGAGCCACGTAGTAAGCGACTTAAGGCTGATCTAAAGACCTGCCGTGAAGGGGCAGCTGGCCGGTGGCTTGAAAAAAGGCGGGGCGTAAGGGTATATAAGGGGAGTGAAACCACATTCAGCATCGTCATCATCGTTCACGCTACTACTACTACTACTACTACTACTACTACTACTACCACCACCAGCAGCGCGCCTCAATTTGCAGATCCTCGTGATGGAAAGTTGCTACCGTGACATGAAGCGGAATGACGAAGCGGCGCGCGAATGTGAAGCTGATGCTGTAGCCTCTGCTACTGCTGCTGCTAGTGCTGCTCAGCGTGCTACTGCTGCATTTACTGCGGCTGTTAGTGACGCGGGTCGTGATGACGTTGTTGTTGTTGCCGCTGCGGCTGTGACTGCTGCTGTTGCTGCCGCCGATGCAGCTACTGATGCCACCGATGCCGACGCTGCTGCTGCTGATGCTGTTGCGGCTGCCGATGACGCCGCTGATAACGCTACTAGTGCCCGCTCTGCCGCCCTTGCTACTGTCGCTGCTGCTGTTGTTGCTAATGCTCACGCTACTGCTGCTGCCGCTGCTGCTGCTGCTGCTACCGCTGCTGCCGAGGCTGCTGCCGCTGCTGCCGATGCTGCTGCCAATGCTGCTGCCGATGCTGCTGATGCTGCTGATGTTAGCAGTCGCGTCGACAAAGAATCGTCATTTGTCACTCTTAAAGCCGCTCCAGTGGAACGCGCGACGGGTAGTAGGGCTACCAACGCGACGGCCGGATGGTGCAAATGGTGTCGTCGCTTCTGCTCGTGCGCTTGCTTTTCTTCCGGTCCTACCTGCTGCTGCTACGGTATGATAGTGTTATAGTGTTTGAATGAGAACGCGCGTAGTTACACATAGACGCTGTTACAGATGTGCTTTTTTATTCGAAAATATAATTTTAACATAAGATGGAACTTGTTGTGTTTTTTTCTATATATACGTTGTTTGTTTACAAACAGTCACGTGTCACGTGGTGTTGTTTACAAACAAGAGAGCCACGTGGTGTTGTTTACAAACAAACCCTAAGTAGGTCACGTTACCCTAGTTACCAGAATGCCGGCTTCTGATTGGCTGAGCCTAAGTAGGTCACGTGACGTAAGTAAGTCACGTTACCATAGTTACCAGAATGCCGGCCTCTCATTGGCTGAGAGCTTCTAAGTAGGTCAGTAGGTCACCCAGAATGCTGGCTTCTGATTGGCTGAGAGCCCTAAGTAGGTCACGTTACCATGGCAACGGGTCACGTGACCAAATGGAGGCCTCTGATTGGCTGCATGTCGATTGAGTAATAAACAGTACTTAACTATAGTCCCGTTCCGATACATACTATACTACTTATGTACTATAAGCATGAAATTCGACGCAGTGACACGGCCCTTTTGCTAAAAAAAACGACACGGCGACACGGTCAAAACTGTGGGGACCCATATAGCGGCACATTTATGGAGATGTTTGTACTTTATGTTTTTTTTGGTTAGGCACTTTTGGAAAATACAATGTATGCTGCACTGAACTTAGATATACTGACAGGGATCCAGTAATAGTGGGCTGCCAATAGTTTATGCCCTTAGTTGTGCCCTTTTATAGTTGAATAAAGCACCTTTAATACAGCAACTTACTGTGCAGGTCTGTATTTATGCTGCATGACGATCGAAGGGCATTAAAGGGCATACTGCATTAAAGGGCATACTGCATTAAAGGGCATACTGCATTAATGCACTACACCCCTTAGAAGGGCGGCTAGCCCGGACCGTAGCAAAGACTGGTACCGCCCCTTAGAGTGCGGCAAAACCGCCGGCAAGAAAGGGACCTTTAGCGGCACCCTGATTGGTCAATCGGTGGTCATGTGACTTTCTAGGTCCCTATTCCGGTCGGCGCCATGTTGTTCATGCATGAGGGGGGGGGGGGGGGGGTCCTGAATATGGAGGGGGGGGGGGGGGGGCATCAAAGTAGGCCCCTACACCCTGCAGCGAACCGCTGGTCGCCCTTTAAACCACCACAGAGGTTTCACCACATGGGTGACTAGAACTGGACTAGAAATGTGACAGACATGGGGGTATTGTGTCGCCTTAAAGTTTAACTTGGTAAAGGTGTCTCAGACAGCCCTGGTCCCTCCTTCCCTCCCAGCCCCCACTCACTGTACATCAATCTCCCAGCAGATACTTCCATTTGTTTGTACCGGCACAACTGCCAAAACGCGGCGGATTTCCTGAAAACTTACCTACGCCATGCTTTTGAGATGCTCATTTATAAATTTAATTCTATTGATATATGTTAAGGGATAGATGAAGGCCAACTGCTTAAAATTATAGAAGTATTGGATATATATTGGATAAATTGGACATATTCCTGGGAACTATTTTTGGTGTATTGAGATGGCAGTGTGAGGTGGCTATAGGAGAGCAGACAAGTATTGTTTTCACCCCTTTTTCCACAGAAAGGTTGGGAGAGTCCGGGCCTTTTGGCAAAGTCTTATTTGAGACTGTGCTGGAGTGACTGTACATATCCCCTCCCCCTGTGAACTGAGGGAGGGGTCATTATTCAGGGGGGGGGGGTTGAGGAGGATTTGAGAGGGAGTCCAGTGGCGGATCCAGGATTTTCCAGAGGGGGGGGGGGCAAACCTGGCCAACCAGTGACTGTCTGTTCCAGCGCGCAAGCAAAGTGCAGCGCAAGCAAACCATACTAGGGGGGTTTAGGGGAATGCCTCCCTCCCCCCAAGAAAATGCTGATGGTCTGTATCTATATGGTATTGTCCCCTTCTCTCTTTTTTCCCCTCTTTTTTCCTCTCTTCTCCCCTTTTTTTTGGGAGGGGGGGGGGCAAGGCCCGTCGGCCCCCCCCCTGGATCCGCCAATGGGGTCTCCTATGGTTTAACCTCTACAGAGGGGAGGGGGTCATCCCTTTTCAGAAAAAAAAATATGCATGACACTAAAGGTTAAAGAGGTGGGGGATGGCTGGAAAAAGTTGGACCTTCTTTTCTGCGTACTTGTGTGAAAATCCTCTCTTGTTATTGAATAATGACCTCTCCCTAGTGTGGCCGTACCGTCCCACGCTGCTTTATCAGCTCCTTATCTCAGCTCCTTACTGTAAAGTTACTTATTTTCATGTGTATGAATTTCCGCAGACTTGCTAAAGAGTACAATTTCATGTGCATTTAAATTCACAGATTTTGGAGTATGGCAGTTGTATAACTATACTGGATAAATGTTTGTGCTGTACATATTGCAGGTTTTCATTTCAGCGAAATTCGCGAAAAATGTATAGCAGAAAATACAATAAGTGTAGAGTATGCGGTCCCTAACTGAGTGGCCCGGGTGCGGACCAGTTATTACCGTTAATTCCCGCGTACTACCCGCATCTCGCGTATAACCGCAAATCAGGAGCATCCTATAACCCATTTTTGAATGTGAAAATTTCAATTTTAGTACCGTTCTACCCCGCACCCTATATAGGCATGCTTGGTATCAAAAGAAAGCTGAGCTCAGTTCGCATAGTACGCGGGAATTTATGGTAGTCAAAAAAATGGTTTGTTTCAGGTAACATAGCAAGAAAATGTAGGGTCGGCAGATTTGATTTTTTTTTTTTTTAACTTTTTTTTTTTAAACATGAAAGTACTACTCAGCCTCTCCAAAGACCTGAAAATTGACCCAAAAATAAGGGGAAAAATTTCAAAATTGCATAAAAAAGCGTAGGGTCGGCCCTGTTTTGATACGGTCGGTTAGGTGACCTGAAACAAACCTTTTTTTGGCCTAATCACCAACATGGAAGCCGGGTGCAGTTCAGTACGAGTGTACAAAATGGATCGCATTGTTTCCCTCTAGATGAGTTAGAAATACTGCCACTGCCCCTGAAATCTGTTCATATTGACATATTGAATGAAACCTTTTTATTCCCTTATTCTGATATTCATGAAAACGCTGAATTCTAAATAAAATCTCTGTGTTTGTTTTGATCTTACAGTCACCATGGCAACAGGCGGTAGCCCCTTCCCCATCTGGGACAGACGTAACGTAGACCAGCAGGAGCTGGTAGACAACACTCCATGTAAGCGGCTACTGGAGAAGGCGGGGGTCGTGCTGCGGCGTAATCTGCGCACCGAGGATGTCCTGCCCCACCTCCTGCAGTTAGACGTGTTAGACCGGGTCGATGTGGAACACATCACGGTAGGTCTCACTTGAAAATTGAGATTAGATTATCAAAGTGATATCTGTTTGTAATCATAGTAGTCACTGTATAGATATGTGGTGGACCAACCATCGCTGTATAATCATCGTTCAACTCTTTAAGGCTTTATCACACAGTTCAGCCGGGCAGCGGGTGCAAAATTAGCAGTTTGTTTTCCTCTTTGTGGTCATTTATTCCACAAAATTGGGATAAAGGCCCCACACTTCAACTACCGGAAATTAAGGGATGTTGTAATACAACAATGACACAATCAAAGTGTAGTCTTTCCCCACATAGAGTTCTTATTAACCAAGTAGTGTAGGCATGATGAAATCTGGGTATCCCTGGGGTTGAAAAAAACTGCAGCTCATTAAATATGTGCATTCCTCTTACAAGCATATAGAACAGAAAAATTCACTATGCTATTACCGTAAAACCTTGAGTATAGGCCACAGCTAGTACGCAAATCAGATCGCAGGTACGGCTTATAGGATCAGCCCTGAGTCAGGGTGTAGCTTATACAAGGGTTTTTGCTACTATGATACAGTACACCATAATGAGATTGCTGGTGCAGTTTATAGGATTGGTTCAAAGTCTAGGTGAGCTACTACACGAAGGTTTATACAGGAGGTTTTACGGTAGTATGCACATGAACTATTCTAGATACGTAACATGAGATTTTAAAGACTACATTTTCTCTCGCAGCATGATGCGCCCAGACCCATCATCGTGGACAGACTGGTGGCGTTCCTCCAGACTTGTGTCATGTGGCAGCTCCACGGCCTGCTCCGTGCCTGTGCCCTCACCGGGCAATCGGGGCTTATACGGGAACTAGGACTAGAGCCTGGGGACTACATCACTGAGGAGAAGGAAGTCAAACGTGCGTCTTCTACTACCATGGGACCCCAGCAAGCAAAGGCTCCAGAGCACCCAGCACCGTCTTCAACCCTTCCTCCTAGTCAGAAACAGACCATGCCTGCTCAGCTTCTTAAAGGTATTCAAAATAAATACTTTTATATTGAACTTAAATCATGACAGCAGGTCTTTGACAAATTAAGTTGTACTGGCGCAAGAACTGTCTACAAAATTAGTAGGCTAATATCATAATTGTGAATTTGAAATTGTCAAAACTCAAGATATACCATGAAAATGGCCCTTAAGCCGTCAATGACTGTGCCTACCTATAAGCTGAACCCTGCATTGCCTTGTATGAATATATTTGAATTAAACCTTAGCTATTGTTGACAATAAATTGACTTTTTCATGTGTGTTAAGGTAAATATTAGACATTACTAATAATGATCTCTATCCGTGGTGCTTTTTCAGCTATCGTATACCACTGCAGGAACTGCAAACGCTGTCTTATGCGTCGTAACCTCTATGACGTAGGGAACAAGGACGCGGTCAGGGTCATAGACACCACCACGTGTTATATTAAGGTCAACCCTCTACGTGAAGGAGAACAGGGGTAAGTAAATAAATCAATGTTGCCAATTAATAATTAACCTTGCCAGGGCTGCATTCATACATCATGACAACCCTCGGGGTTGATACACCCAAGTAACACTTCATACAGCCCTATCATCTTGGCTCACACTGGTAACTATATGGTATTTATAGGCCCACAGTCTTCTGTGCTGTCCCAGTATAAGATAAACTAATACTTACCTACTCAGGGTCAGCATCATACATGAATGCAGCACTTTTCTACAATGAGATATTTAGCAATGTGCTGAACACTGTTTTCCTAAACATGATGAACGACAAAAGAAATGTAAAGCGTTTATCAAATTACGCAACTTATATAGTACTCAAGAATTGACCAGTGGCTCGTGTTGATTTGCAGGAAGATGACAGAAATCACAGAAAAAGACATCCTGCTGGCTCTCCCGGGTGAGGAACATCCCCGCGTCATCCGACTAGAAGGCCAGCCCGGTGTCGGGAAGACGGCGCTGACCCACCACATCGTCTACGACTGGAGCGTGGAGTTCCTTAGAAGGGTTGGTGAAGCGATTCCCATAGAAATAGGAGGAGACCTGCTGACTACTATCGTCCACATCCCAGCTAGAAGCATCAAGACTACGGTAGAGGACGCGATATATGATAATCTGAGATGTCCTGAAGAATACAAACCAATACTAGCGGATCACGTGAAAAAGGGGAATGGCACAATTATAGACTTGGACGGGATCGACGAGATTCGGAACAAAGAAGTTTTACAGAACGTCAAAACATATGTGAAGGAGAGGCAAATGGGTGGGGATGGGCCGCAAGTGCTGCTCACAGCGAGAACGGACTTATGTCCTATTGACCTTGAAGACATTGACCGGTTTGTTACAGTGAAAGGCTTCAGCATATCCCAAGGCTTTAGCTATATAAAGGCCTACTTGCAAGATAACCTAGAGTTGTGTCAGAAAGTTCTGAATTATGTGCAAACACACCAGCAGAGGTTGTTTGCTGTCCTCACCAACCCCCTCAGGCTGCACATCTTCTGTGCCCTGGTGTCTGAGGGGGAACTGGTGCTGGATGACAACGATGACCTTTGTATTTTAAAGTTGTTCACTCTGTTAGAGAAGTGCCTCATTAGGAGGGAAGGAAAGGAGGTGACAAAAATTCAACTGCACAACTTCTACCGGATGTGCCTACATGGTCTGATGAACGGGTTGAGGGAGTTCTCAGAAGAGTTATTGAAAAAATTCAACATAGCCGAGGCTTGCCACATCTTCTTCGCAAAGAAAGATATCACAACTGTCCTGGACAAACAAACATCATATACCTTCCCGCACGAAATGATGTTTGAGTTTTTTGCGGGAAGGTATATTGAAACTCTGTCCTTGGATAGCAAGAAGGCGTTACTTTTATCAGTCTGCTGTAAAGCTGAACTACGTAATCTCCAGAGGATTATCTTCGAGGTCATCCTTCAACAACAGCTGCACCAAGAAGAGCTGCTGCTGCTGATGTTACGTTCCATATTGTTACTCCAGCATGACCATCAAGTAAACCAAGGCATCCTCCAGAAAGTCAAGAGGCTCATCTCCAGGAATTCCAAAACACTCTTTGAGGAACTGACACTCCTAAAGGCTAAATTACAAGCTCCAAATTCAAACGAGGACTTAATTCCCAAACACATCTATCCATGGACATTCATGCGCACAAATCACATCTGTAAAATGATCAACAGAGCGTTCGAAGACAGTCCAGATGTCCTACAGAAGATGAACTGGTACGCAGGCCTCGGTAACGGGGTCTTCGGGCATGTGTCTGAATGCCTGAATTCCTGCAGTCCAGAACAAAGAGCGAACCTCTCCAGTAAATCGACAGAGCACCTACTGCCCTATGAGTACCAGGATCTTAAAGGGTAAGTAGGATTATTTTGCATTAGTTTCCTTGTGTCGTGCTTATGGCCCTATGTGTATCAGGATGAAGACGGGAAGTGATAATTCTACACCTTTTCCTTTTCCACTGACACGTCTTCAGTTGTTTAACATGTTAGTGTAGGGGCACGAATAATACGTGTACACATAAGGTCCGTGGAGTCAGAGCGGTAAGTGCCTCCAACGGACACTAGGTGGCAACACCTACGCCATGTCTTTTCGGTTATCCGGTAGCGGAGCCGGGCAGGGCACTCCAGACGGCGCTACGGAGGAGTGCCACGTCGACACTGCTTGGTCCGCGCTCAGGGTATATAAGAGGCCGAGGTTGGCTACCTCAGGGAGTTCGTCCCAGGACGAGCTCTGACCCACACCTTTCGTACCTTCGCTTTGATAGGGGCACCTACACCCCTCCCACATTATGGCTCCTGCACCAGCCATGCTGGCTCAGGGCCTGACTGTCCGGTATTGCTAAGACTTCAAACTATCGATAGAATCCTGTGTGTCTTCGAATGGTTGAAAGACCAAGTGAACCGAGTAGAAACCTTTGTGTACTTCTGAGGCTGTGATTGAATAAAAACCTGTTGCATTCAATCCGAATTTGGAACCTGTGTTCGCGTTATACGCATAAGAAACCCCTACATTGGTGCCGTGACCAGTTCGGGTGAAACACAGAATAGCACAGTCGGTTAGAGTGAACATGGCTGAACAGGCAAAGGGTGGAGCATCCCTTCATCCTATTTCGAGTCCGGATCCGGAGGTGGTAGCAGCCCTTGAGAAACACTATGGGCCAAGCCGTTCGAGTTCGACACCAGAACCAAGGAGAGGCAATCCTGATTCTATTCGGAAAGATCTGGGGTCAAACCTAGAGGATTCTTTGTTTGAAACTGGCGGTTCGAAGAGGCACATTGCTCCTATGCCAACACAGGGCATGAGCATGCTGCATGCTGAACGACACCAGCGGCAAGAGGTGACACGTCGTCACTTCGCCGAAGAGAAGAGTCGATTCGAGGAAGCAAGGATTGCGGAGATGGACAGGATGAATGCAGAGTTTGAAGCTTTGAGTCATCGGTTGGTACAGCTCCGGAACAAGAATGAAGAATTAGACGGGGCGACAATGGAGAAGCAGAACCGCTTAGACACAACAAAGGCGGAACTGGAACATATGGAAGACCAGTTCTCTCATCAGCAGAATGTCTTGCGGCGACGTACAGAGGCTCTTGAACAGTGTCAGGATAAGACCGTACAAGAATCACACGAGCTCCAGGATACGATCCGAGAGACAACCAAGGCGATGATGGAAGAAAAAGATCGTCTGATCCGGGAAGTGGAAGATTTACAGATGAAACGAGAGGAGGAGTCAACTTGAAGTGGCCATTCGGAGTTCGATCATGTCAATGGTGGCATCTACAACTCGGCGTCTGGTGGGGATGGTGCTACTGCCTCATCCGGAGGGAGACCGAAGCGAGTGACTATTGATGCAGGTGATTCGGATGGGAGATCTTCACGGCGTGAGCAACGCCCAACGTCATATGATGACGACTATTCGAATCCCCCCAGCCGTTCGAGCTCTCGAGAGAGACCAAGCCGTTCAGGTTCGAATGATAGATCTTCAAGATCTGATCCGAACGAGCGTTCGAGTGGCCCCTCAAGGAGGTCAGGGAGATCTCCTACAAATGCAGGTAGACGAGTCTCTCGACGCGAATCAATGTCCCCTGGGATGAAATTGATTTACGATTCGAACCCCTGCATTGCTGAATTGGGAGTTGACTGTGTTAGCAGACAGGCTGATAATGCTGATATCGTTGACTGGAGCATTAAGCAGTCTCTTCTGTTGCACAGAGACAACCACAACGCTGCTAGACGCACGGCAAGCACTCCGGTTCCGTTCACAGGCAGACAGCCATGGCAGGACTGGTTTGCAGACTTCATGGACAATATGAGGTATAATCGGTGGTCAGAGCAGGAATCGTTGGACGAGCTACTTTGGGCATTGAGAAATGGCCCCGGCAAGCTAGCTGTTTCGAGATGGAGAACGATGCATGGTGCCGGATCGTTAACCCAATTGGTGGAATGCGCCAGTTATCTGATCGGTAATGTGGGTAATGAGGATCCGCTTCGATTGTTTCGAAAACGGACTCAAAAACCAAACGAGTCGCACCGTGTGTTCGGTCTAGAATTGCAAGCTCTCTTACAAAGGGCTAGACCAAGATGGCAGTTAGATGACCCACAGTTCCTAGATGATTTGTTCTCGCAATTCATTGAGGGATTAAGGGATTCTGATGAACGGACCGCAGCATGTGATAGTTGGAAAGCTGGAACTTCTCTCACTGATTTGTTCATGGCCATAGAAGACTATGACAGAAAACGGCATCTGCTATCTTCGAGAGTACTTTCGAGAACTTCCAGTATGGTACAAGACCCACCAGCCTCTGATACAGAGGAAGGTGATTCTGGAAGGGAGGAGGAGATTGGCGCAGTTGCTCAAAAGAACAGCGGCAAATCTTATTCCAATTCGAATTCGAAGCGCTATCCGAAGGCTGACAGGAAAACACCACCTGTGACCCCAGGAGCTACAAGCGCACCTTCGACTACATCCTCAACTCCCAGTTCTATGGAAGAACTTTTGTTAAGGTTGACTGACTTGATGTCTGGAAACCAGCAATCAACAGGGAGGAATTCGAAGCCGAGAGTGGACAAGACCACTAGGAAGTGTTATAGGTGTCAGGCCCTGGGACACTTTGCTGCAGAATGCCCAGCTGAGAAGCCGGTACCAAAGCCTGAGGAGAAGAAAACGGAAAACTAGAGGGGGTTGCTCGGGATGGCAATGTAGTGACCCCTAAGGTGAATGAAAGATAGCTTATCACCAGCGGTGCAAGCGAGGAAGTCCGAGGTGCAGTAGAGATTGGAAACTTAGAGGAGGGGCCTGATCAGTCCCTTCTAAGTATGTCCAATGAACCCAGAGAAGTAGACATCCGAGGAGGAAGTACTGGGGAAGCGGCGAATTGGATACAGGAGCTGGAGGTAGTCAGCAGTGCCCGATTGTCCCCGGATCATCCTTGTTTGAAACACTTGAAACGACGGGGGGTAGATCTTGGCGTCACTAAGGATTTCGAACGCTTCACCGTCAACCCATCACCACTGGATGGGAAGAGGTGGTATTTGACTGTAGCAGTGAAGGGAAGGTCTGCGGAATTTCTAGTGGATACTGGAGCTAGTCACTCCATGATCTCTAAGAGATTCCATGACCTTGTAACTTCACAACGAGGGTAAAAGCTCATTCGGCCGACGGTAGCTGCATGCAGACGTTTGGTAAAGCGTTTTTCGAAGTCAATATAGGTGGACAGGATTATCTCCTGTCACCTACTATTGCTGATCTGAGTGATGATGGCATCATCGGATTAGATTTCGCTGCGTTGTACGGGGCAATGTTGGAACCTTGTAGGGGGATGTTAAAGATAGAACACCCGTACAAGGTGGCCGTGCAATGCGTGTTGAGGAAGGTATCTTCTGTAGCCTCGGTGGTACAGACGGTTAAGATACCCCCAGGACAGACATGTGATGTGCTGTTTTCGAGTGACAGTATCTTCCGAGATCAGATGGCGGTGGTTGAACCCGATGTGGTGAGACTTGCATCCATTGGACTCGAGAGTGCAGATACTTTCGTAGGCAGTGGCAGCAGGAATTTAATTCCTATTTCGAATCCTGGTGGTGAAGTCCGTTATCTGATGAAAGGTACTCCCGTGGGGCAGGTGATTGTTGCACAGGCAAGCACCAGTATACTCTCAGAAGATACCAAACCGAACCTTGAAGGGATGTTCGATTTGCGTCCGGAACTCCAGAAGTTGGTGGACGATTCGAGCCTGGTGACGGGGGACCAGAAAGATCAGTTGAAACGGGTATTGGTGGAATATGATGCAGCCTTCGGGGAGCCCACTGGTTTGGGGCGAACTGATATGGTGCTACATTCCATTGGAATGAAGGAGGAGGATCAGGAAAAGACAGCCTTTTCGAGCTATGTCGGTCTTTTCCAGTACAATGTGATGCCGTTCGGATTGTGTAACGCCCCTGCAACATTCGAAGCCATGATGGAATCTCTGTTGAGTGATCTGTTGTGGAAGGAGTGTTTGGTGTACCTGGACGACGTAATTGTCTTTGGGAAGACCTTCGAATCGTGCCTGGCTACTCTAGTCAAAATTTTCGAGAGGTTGATAACCAATGGTTTGAAATTGAAACCAAAGAAGTGTCACCTATTTAGGACTTCAATTAACTATCTCGGTTGGATAATATCCACTGAGGGAGTTAAGGCAGATCCTGAGAAACTAGATGTTGTGTCGGAATGGGAAAAGCCAGAGGGACCTAAAGACATACGGTCCTTTCTGGGCTTCTGTAGTTACTACAGGGACTTCCTACCAGGGTATGCCAGAATAGCTCAGCCTATGCAGGCTCTAGCTCACTGGACTCCGGGTAGAAGGAAGGAGCCTTTCCAATGGGGTCCGGAACAAGATCTAGCATTCAAAGCCGTGAAGAACCTATTTCGAACCACCCCAGTTTTGAAATATCCAACAGCTGATGGACATTTCATACTGGACACAGACGCCAGTAACGATAGTATAGGTGCTGCTCTGTCCCAGATGCAAGGGGGGATAGAAGTGCCACTGGCTTTCGCTAGTAATACCCTCAATAAAGCCCAGAGGAATTACTGTACCACTAAGCGCGAATTGTTGGCGGTAGTGGTATATACAAAGAAGTTTAAGCACTTCCTTTGGGGAGGTGACTTTACTTTGCGGACAGATCACTCCTCCTTAAGGTGGCTGCTGAACTTTAAGGAAGCAGAGGGAATGATCGGTCGATGGCTGACCCATTTGTCCGAGTTCGGGTTGGAAAATAGCCAAATCCAACATAGAGCAGGGAGCAAGCATATCAATGCTGACGCCCTTTCGAGAAGACCCATACGGAAATGTTCTAGAATGGATTGTAATGATTGTGGAGCCCATAACGCTGTAATAGCTGGAGTTCGAATGCCGTATGATGTAGGACATTCTAAAGCAATGGAATGGTCCACGGAAACTATCAGGCAATTCCAGAAGGGTGATGCTGTCATGTCAAGACTAATAGAACAGGTCTCCAGTGGTGCCCAACCACAAAGACCAGCCATTTCGATTGAGAACCGAGAAATGAGACAGCTACTTGCTCAATGGTCTGAGCTAACTGTTGTTGACGGTATCTTATGTAGGTGGAAGATAACACCGTACAAGACCAAAATTCGGCAAATCGTGATACCCACAGCTATGCGAAGGGATATCATGTATTTCGTACACGGACACCAGACCAGTGGACATTTTGGAAAGAAGCGCTCCCTTGCGCGACTCTCCAGAAGGTATTACTGGCCTGGCATGAGTAAAGATCTGCTTAGGTGGATCTCTACTTGTCCAGATTGTTGTCTGAGCAAACCAGGTGAAGGCCTGGGGAAATTGCCACTAACTCAAGAGCTTTGGGGAGTTAGATTTGCACGCATAGCGGTTGATATAATTAGTGGCCTTAAAACCACTCCTGATGGAAACACGTGCATGATGGTGATCTCTGACTACTATTCGAAGTACACTCGAGTGTTTCCTCTGAAAGATCATAAGGCTCATACATGTGCTCGTGCATTTGTAAAGGGCTGGGTGCTTCATCTAGGCGTGCCCTTGATGTTGCATAGTGACCAAGGCAGAGAATTCGAATCCGAGTTATGGGCAGCAATGTGCCATAACCTTGCTATATGCAAAACAAGAACGAATCCGTACAGGCCTCAGTCTGATGGTCAAGTAGAAAGGTTCAACAGAACCTTGATACAAGTCCTGAAGCCTCTGGTCAACAGTCAGATGGATGATTGGGACGAGCAATGCGAGTTTGTGGTACATGCTTATAATAGTACGGTGCATGCTTCCACCGGTTGTTCCCCCAATCTGTTAGTATTCGGAGAGGACTTGATTATGCCTGCTGACTTGGTGTTTGGCGTAGCTGGGATAAACGCTGAAACACCCTGTCAGGTGATGTTCGTAGAGGCATTGAGGGATCAATTCAAGTCCGCATACGAGATGGTTCGATGTGAGCTAAGCAAATCTGCTTCATGGCAAAAAGTGGGCTATGACGTGGGTTTGAAACTTAGGTCCTTTCGAGTAGGGGATGAAGTAGTTAGGCTACACGACCCCCTACAGCAGCTGAAGCTGTCACCCAACTGGGATGGTCCATTTACTGTGGTTCGGATTGTTTCAGAATCTACAGTGGTGATCAAATCCTTGTTGGGACGCTTGTATAGATCCAATGTAGCTCGTCTACGTCGGTGGCAGGGTGACGCTTCAGCGCATTCGAAGTCAGGAGAGCATTCGAAGTCAGGTGACACTGAGCGGAGAGCGACCACCCCGGAACGACGTGGTCCTGGTAGACCTAGGAAACTAGTTATACCCTCAGATGAGAAGAAACCTATGCCTCCTGGTATTGGTAAATTAAAGAGGGGCCGGGGTAGGCCTAAAAAAAATTTACCAATTCGAACTTCTAGCAAGAAGGATAAAAAATGCGTAAAAAAAGTCTCGGCAAATGAAGGTCTGAAGAGGAGGAGGGCTGTCCAATTGACTACTGGACATCCTGTCGAATCTTCCCGGACGACCAGGTCTAAAGAACCCAAGGTAGGGTTAAGGCGCAGTCCACGGCATAACCGGGGGACTGCTGTGACCTAATTTGTATACACAACAAGAAGTTTCGATCCCATGATGGTAGTACAGACCTAATTGCTGTCGAGTGAGCAGAACTAGGGCGGGTGTTGATCATGAACGTCCCTGAGGGTGGCAGACGGATCTATCCGGCGGGTATTCTTATGTTACCCGTAATGACATTTGCCTACACTCCTGAAGAATTCATGATTAGTGGTACCCCTGGTTCTGTGGAACTGACTCAATAAGGATTACACTCCGGTGAGCTACCCATTCGATTAGTGGCGGGAAACGCGAGCGTCTCCCGCCGCGTTATCCGTTAGAAAAGGGCTATCCGGTGAGGCGTGAACGCTGATTGGTTGACCTTTGCTCCCGCGGCGGGCGTGGCATCACGAGACAAGAAGGGCGGTCGCCATATTGGATCAGTGCCAAGAAGACGAGCGGACGCTGCAGGGCAAAGGAGGAGGAAGAGGGGTCTTGTTATCGACCAAAAGTCTCCAAAACCACATCATAACACACGCCAACCTGGTTAGTTCCCGCTCATAGTGTCATTTGGACACGCGGAGCTTCGTACTCCGCAATATCTTCGATTTTAAACTTCGTTTTCTTAGAAAACATTCGACTTCGATGGAGGAGCAGTACACCCCCGGTGAGGGCCTCCAGTCCGACGAGCTAGACTTGTTCGGGATGGATGATGGCCAATTCGATAATGCTCCGGAATCGGATTATGAATCCGCCTCCGAATCCACCGGGAGTGCAGTTACTGTCTGTGTGGCGGGGATCGGCTCCTATTCGACGGCTGAGCAGGATAGCTTGGCCATGCCACCCCCAGCGACAGTCAACATGGGGCCGTTGCCGTGGCGCAATACCCCAAAACGTGTGGCTTCGAAGGACATTGACAATTCCCCATCAACCCGGCTCATCGCAGCAGGTGATTTGGAGGAAGACGATATGCCGGAGCTAGAGGAGGTAAGTCAGAAATTGCCCATTCAAGCAGTGTCTGACGAGGAGATGGAAGACTTCGTACGAGTTTCGCTGGCCCAGCAACAACTTATGGAAGTGCTGGAGTGCGATCCGCCATTCGACACCTCGCTGCAGCTCCATCCCACACTCATGGCGATGGTGCTGGACAAGCTGGAAGAACACGAGTTCTACCACCACGAGGGGAGATGGCTAGAGAGCTACGAGGGAGCCATTCGGGGTGCCTACAAAAACGAGATCTTTGGACAGATCCTACTGAGATGTGGTACGAACTTTCGAAATCTCCAACGAGCTAAACAAATGGAGGAATCGGTGCCCTCGAGTGATGGGAGCACCACAAGTACGAAGGGGAAGAAAAAGAAACTCACCAAAACCAGAGGTAGTCGTAAAACTTCCAAAACTAGTACTCCTCCACCTACTCCGTCCATGTCTAAAGTATCCGAACCTGCCCTAGCTCAGTCCGAGTGCTCTTCGAGTACTTCCCATACAACGTCATTCGAAGAACCAACTACTACAACTGGGACTACTGAGTCTCAATCCGAATCTCTTCCGAAAGCCCCGGGACCTTCACCAGTCCCATTCGAAAAGGCTCCAGCTATCGTAGAGTTGACTCTGATGGAAATCAACTCGGATACCTCGGAATCGGTTGAGCAGGAAGCTCGGTATGCTCAGGTGGTCAGAGAGTCCGATGAACTCCGGGCAGCCAATGAACAGTTACGGTTAACCCTGGAAGCTATGCAAGCTGCCCCCAGAGTTCCACTCACTCGAGCCCAGTCCCGGAAGAACCCCAACCCACAGCAGAAGGGACGGTCCGTGTCCGACGCTTCGGATGTGGAGGAGGTCCCATTCGAACTTCCTAAGAGCCAGAAACGGAAGGCAAAGAAGAGTGAGGCACGACAGCCCTGTGTCCCTCATCCTTTGCCTCCCCAAACTACCGTGATAAACATGTCTCCAACTGTGAGGTTGGTAGATGTGGTATCCAGTACGGCTTCCACTCCTTCGACGCCTCCTAGGGCACCCGCCAAGACGCTTTCGACCCCTTCAACAACCCCGACCAAGACTCCGGTGCAGGTTGCCTTACCTGTATCCCCATCCACGTCCTCCGAATTGGGACATTCGAACACGTCACCTGTGGTTTCTTCGCCCCCTCCAGCTGCTGGGGCAAACGCCTCAGTAGATGTTCCTAGTTCTTGGGCGGAAGAAATGATCTGGCGCAATGCAACCGGGGGCTTCAAGAAATTTAGGCCCGAATGCATGGAACATTGCAAACGATCCAGGGATATGTATTCCTGTCCCAAAGCAACGGACTGTGAGGTGCTGTCTGATGACGAGGAATGGATGAGGTCCAATATGACTTCACCCAGTACCTTCGCATGGACAGAAAACTGGTTCAATCGGCTGCAGGATCGAAAACAGTTCCCCGAGTCCTACTACAACCATGAGGGACGCCCCAAAATTCGATGGGCTATGGCCCGGTACCAGGCAGGGGTAAGGGAGGATTGTCCGTTCGATTCCTGTCGCACCTACTTCAAACACGAGAACCGCCCCATGCCTACTCATCTTCGATTTATGCGGCATCTGGTCGAATGCCACATGCACCACCGTGCGATGTACATCTGCGCTGACACTGGCAAAGCAAACAAGAAGTGTTCGGGACTGTGGACCCTCCGAAGAGGCAGAATGATCGAACACCTGATACAATGTCATGGCCAAGCCATGATGTTGGCCAGGAAGAACGTAAAAGATCTCCATGCAACACTGGTGGCAGGCCTAGACAAAGTAAAATTCGACAGCATCACGATTGAGACCTTTCAGTTCGGAAAGGTCCAGGTGACCAGGAATTCGAAGCAGTCAGCTGTCTTCCAGCGTACAGATCGACGTGGTCGACTAGACCTGAACAGCGCCCTGTATAAAGAGTTGTACGACTGGAGAGCCGCCAACCCCCTTACGGGGAAACGAAGTGAAACCAGGAGTCCGGCCACTTCCGAACCTGACTGTAAGAAGGTCAAATCGGAGGTTCCGGCTCCAAGAGCTCCAACTGCAGCACAAGGGCGAGCGACAATGATTGAGCACTGGTCCCCACTGCAGGACTTGCGTCCTGACTATGGTCCAGACTTCTCGGCCCCCAAGGGTCGTTCCCAACTGCAAACCCTTCGTCCTCTGACTCCTGGTAACCTGGCTAGCAGGACTGAGTACCCTTCGATGGACTCCCCTGGTCCGGAAGTACAGACTGAGAGGGATCCGTACAAAAAACTCCCCACGGGTATCACTGTAGAGGATGCCCTTCGCCAACCGGACTCCCGGAACGTGGAGATGGGGGATTCGGATCACTTTGTGCTGCCTGGGAAAAAGGACTTGGTGGTGACGACCACCATCCACACTCCTCAGGCAGTAGAAGAGGTGAAACCGAAGGCTGACAGCTCTACAAAGTCGGTGGGGCGTAAAACCCCTGCCACTAGTGCGAATTCATCATCCGTGAAAACTGAGCCTGTGGTGGACCCGGTTCCAGTGACCACTTCGAACCCAGTTACCACCACACCAACGACAACTACTAGAGGAGGGAAAGCAGTAACTGTCGCTGACACCGTGCTCACCACTACTACCACCACAGCCACCGTGCCTTTCAGGCCCAACGTTCGTGAAGAACCGGCAGTTGATCCGGATAGATGGTATGACCTCATGATAAGTGGTGAGAACATTCGTCCGAGTGTGCGGTTTCCAAAGGACTACTTCGAGCCTGTGAAGGCTCCTGATGCAGTGTTGCATAAGGAGCTATATGAACGATGGCTGCATGAGCACCAAGCTGGCATGCAGCGATATGCCGCCTGTGTGGCAAGGGCATCAGCCGACTATGCCATCACCATGCAGGGCAAGGAGGTCGAGAGACTGAGGCAGATCTTCGAACAACAACGGATTGACGAACAGGCGGAGCCAGATAAGGTGATCGAACTCACCAAGCAGCTGGAACAATCGAAGAGGGAACTCACAACAGCCCGTGCCTTCCAAAAAGCTGCGGAGGACACATTGGACGATCAGGCCAAAACTTTGAAGGCGCTGAACGTTAAGTTCATTCGAGTATTCGGGATAGGACTCACCCAATGGAGTGGGTCCCTCAAAGAGCTCCAGGGCTTGGTGAAGGACGTATGAAATAATTTGAGTGTTCGTTTGTTCAGTTGTGTTTTTGATGACTTGTGCATATGATGTTTCGATGATATCTTAATAATTGTGTTCGTAATTATAAAACGTCCATGATTAAGGTCATGATTCGAGGAAAAAAACATAAACCAGGTGTGAAATGCATAATTGTCAAGAAATGTCTTCGTTGTCTAAAAAAAAAAATATATATGAAAAAGGTGTTCATACTTTAAGGAGTATAACTTATACTGTATACTATGATTCGAACCAAAACTGTACATAGTGTTCGATACCTACCTTTATCTCCAAAAATTTTCTTTTTGGACATAACAACTGGTATTCGGATTTCGAGAGTATATCTATTTTTAGGATATAGAGTCATATATCGGTTGCCTCATGTGGAGGCTAATATTACTACATTCCTTGGTTATAAGAGTTAATGTCACACCTATGTTGGTTCCATGTATTTCATAATTCCAATAGTTCACGTAATTACCTCTCCAGGGACGGTTCGCCCACATAAATATTTTCGAGCCATTACTTCTGTGTCATTCCATCCTAAAAAGTCACATATCGTGCACTCCTTACCTACCTTAATATAATTAATGTAGTAATCAATATTGTATCTCAACAAAAACCATACAGATCTGTGATCACTGTAGTTAGAAGTAGTATAGAACATATATATTCGTATATATTCATATCTTTATTAAATATGGATACTCACGTATCTATCTTGTCGTTATGGTGTTGGATCTGTAAGATCCCTGTTATGTACATAGAAATGTAAGTGTTGTTTGGTGTAACAGGTCAGTCTAAATCAAAAATTGTACTTTCTACATGTATGTATAAAACGTATGTCATACCTTTGAATGTACCCCGGTATTGTCATCATGTACACTGATATTATTCTCCTATATTCGAGTATATTAGATTATATCAGATGTATTTCGACCCTTGTTATAATCTGGTGGGGGTGATGTAGGGGCACGAATAATACGTGTACACATAAGGTCCGTGGAGTCAGAGCGGTAAGTGCCTCCAACGGACACTAGATGGCAACACCTACGCCATGTCCTTTAGGTTATCCGGTAGCGGAGCCGGGCAGGGCACTCCAGACGGCGCTACGGAGGAGTGCCACGTCGACACTGCTTGGTCCGCGCTCAGGTTATATAAGAGGCCGAGGTTGGCTACCTCAGGGAGTTCGTCCCAGGACGAGCTCTGACCCACACCTTTCGTACCTTCGCTTTGATAGGGGCACCTACACCCCTCCCACATTATGGCTCCTGCACCAGCCATGCTGGCTCAGGGCCTGACTGTCCGGTATTGCTAAGACTTCGAACTATCGATAGAATCCTGTGTGTCTTCGAATGGTTGAAAGACTAAGTGAACCGAGTAGAAACCTTTGTGTACTTTTGAGGCTGTGATCGAATAAAAACCTGTTGCATTCAAACCGAATTTGGAACCTGTGTTCGCGTTATACGCATAAGAAACCCCTACATTAGTTATCCCACAATTCTGAAATAGTAGGATTAATATGATAAAAATGTAATGCAATGCATATTCATTGTACTACTCTAGTCGATATAACTAGTAAACAACTCTATTTGAATATTCCTTGTGTTTGTGTTGCAGGCTGCACATGGTGCACACTGTAGGACTGTCCAGGTGGGCCGAAGTACAACCAGAACCAAAGTACAGCTGGTTGTCAGTCTATGCCTGGTGTCCTGGTGATGTACAGGAGGTGCTGTACAAGGTCAGGAGGTCAGGGTGCACTACTCCCCGTACAGGGCTGGATGTTGACCTCACTATGTACCAGGACACCTGGGGGCGGCCCGACACCACTGCCTTCTGTACCCAGGTATGGGATGAGCTGTACCAGGAGCTCACACAGTGGGAGCAGGGCTTTACTGACTGTCACTTTACACTGACACGGTCCACCCCCCTACAGGGCCTGCTGCAGTCTGAGGCAGGACACCTCCTGCACCAGGTATTCCATGGTACTATAGATATAGACCAGCTGCAGCAGGTCCGTACTGCAGCCCACCTACCTTACACACAGAGGTGTGTGAGGGGGGAGTCCTGTACTCTATACTACACCACCATAGTCATACCAGCAGGGGGAGACCAGGCTGCCCTCAGCAGGATGAAGGACCACATGTTGTCTAAGGGCAGACCAGAACTGGAAGATCCCACGTTTGTTACGGAGACAGGGGAGGAGTACCCCTGGACCTGAACACTGTCAGTGCAGCACTGACTCTACTCATGGTCTGTAAATACAGGAAGGTGTTTCCTCCTCAGACAGCATCTTTATCAACCCTTTAACCCTTTAAACTAAAAAAATGATGTTTGTCGTCATGATGCACCAATGCAGCCATAGCGAGTAACTCACTGGTGCTGCATTGGTGCATCATGCCGACTGTCTCAACCTCGTAGGGTCATGATGCATGAATGCAGCACTGGTGAGTTACTTACCAGGGCTGCATTCATGCATCATGATGATCAAGGGCAAGATGCATTAATATTATGCGATAATTATGATACTGTTATTGAGTTCTTGATATTTCTTTTCTGAGATAACCATTCGTTGTATGTTTACTTGGTAAATTGTGACATAATTACACCCTCAGCAGGCTAGTGTATGGTGTTACCATTGTAGACTGGGTATTTATATAAATGTGTACATTTTATGACATTTAAATTGTAAACGAATGTTTTCTAAATAACGTTGGCATTCAATGTGCAGGAAGTAGCACTCTGTCCCCTAAATATAAAATCCAAACACTTCATGGGATGAACTCAATGCGGGTTAGAGTTATGTTTATACAACCCGATTTCAAACGTGGGTTTGAAGGAGCATTAATTTATTTAGTGAACCTACAGTTTCGGCATAAATTTGCCTTCATCCTGTTTGTAAATACTTCTGATATAGAACCGTAACAGGTCTTATTTATACCGGTATTATTGTTGTATGTCTATCTGGTTATGGATGTCACTGAATGTCATACGTAAACAGGGTACTATCAAACCCTCATGTATACTGACAGTGTTTGTTACACCAACGTTATGTGCAGCAGTTACATTCCGATGTTATAATGACGTTATGTCGTTACCTATTTGTTATACACACAGGTTATATACAGGCATTTGCGTACCGACCACTAGACGAGGCTAGTGGTGGTAGTCAGGTGACCCCTCTTTACTTATACATATATAGGGGGCCTGCTTTCTGTCGTAAGATAACTCAGGAGGTGCTCCGGTACACGGGATTACACTAGTTACATTATGTAAGCACGCGGTTACCGACAGTATCACATTCTACTACTTGTGTATTCCAAGATACCAAGCCGTGTGTAAGATGATAAGGTGGAATAAAGTCGACGTCTATTACAGCTGTACTATCTGCTTTGTGGTCGTTGTCTCTTGTCGGGATATTTTCATAATTCTTCCATGTAAATGGAGCCGATGTACCACCCCTTAAGCTGGGAAGACTTTGAAGAGAGACAACATTCAAAACTTGTCATGATAACATTAAAAAGATATCCAGAAAATGTGTAAAGATAACGAATACATACAAGAGTTTTAGACAAACTGCTAGAGTGGCTCTTTGAATTAAAGAAATATAGGGGATGAAAAAAGTATAAGGCTGCCTCGAATATTTATAAGCCTGCCTGGTCAATTTTCCAATTTTCCAATTTTCCAATTTTCCAATTTTCCAATTTGAACCACATAACCAGTATATAGACAGAGCTGCACGGTAAAGTGGCCGAGTCAGTGCTTATTGCATGAGTGGTGCTAGGGCCGTATTGCAGGATGGCCGTAGGCCGAGTGCAATACGGCCATAGCACCACGAGTGCAATAACTACTGACGAGGTGACTTTTGAGTGACGCTCTGTGTTTATTTCAGGGTATATTAATCTAAAACATACATACAGTCCATGTTTGATTACTTCCACAGCATCTGTTAATTTCCGCGGCATTTGTTTACTTCCGTCGGCCGCCATTTTGAATTTCGCCCAGGTCACGTGACCCTCGGCAGCGTAGCGACCCCATGGCGACCCCATAGCGACCCCATAGCAACCCCCCACGACCCTTGGGAAGGTGCAATACGGCCCTAGCGTGCAATACGGCCCATGGTTATTGCACGCTACCCTCGGGAACGGCCCTCCCATTGATTTAACCTTGTTGTCCCGTATTCACCATGAAATAATACACTGTACCTGTCCTGCTGCAGGTATGTGTGTGACGCCCGTAGCTGGCAGCATACCAAGCACACAGAGAGAAGAAAGGGAGTCACCTGGGGGAGTCATATAGCTCTCTGGGTAATATGACTCCCCCCAGGTGACTCCCTTAGGTCAGCCAGAGAGTCACCTAGGCTCCCTTAGGTGACCTCGACTCCCCTAAACAGGGGAGTCATTCTGGAGGCAACCTAGACTCCCTTTTGACGCTGTTTCTTCTCTCTGTGCACTCACGTCCACTGTGACTTGACACTCTATTATCTATAGGACTGCTCAGACCATTTGTTATAAGGCCAAAAGAAAATTTTCAGAGAAGATACTATAAGACAGTAAGCTAATAGCTAATAGCTGTGCTTAGAAGTTTTCCTTTTGACCCGCCTTTATAGGTCCCACACCTACCTTAAAGTGGCATTCTCACCGAGCATTTCCCACTCATAATTCTAGTACTGTTCTAGTCTACTATGTGGTAAGTGAGAGTGGTGAGAATGCCCCTTTGAGAATGCCCCTTTAAAGGGGCATTCTCACCACTCTCACTTACCACATAGTAGACTAGAACAGTACTAGAATTGTGAGTGGAACACGCTCGGTGATTATGCCACTTTAACATGAACTGTGCACACTACAAGATACATCAACGTTTGATTACTTTCTGCACCAAGAGATGGGGGAGGCCCCTAAATTTGGCACAGTCACATGGCCTTTTCTTAAAATCGACATGCGACATGGGGCCTAGTGACATGCGATATGAGGCTTTAAAAGTAAGTGACAGGGGAAATGGACATTTCTTAAAAATCGACATGAGACACAAGCATTATTAAGCGACATAGCCATACAACATGGCCATTTCTTCAAATCGACATGCGACATGGGATCCCCCCCCCCCCCATCTATACCCCCCAAGAGGGCACGGGAAGTTTCAGCGCAGGGCGGCCCCTGCTCCAGATAGCGCTCAGAGATAACCAGGGAAAGGCCGCTTTATCTACCTCGATCACCGTCTGACACGCAAGGGGGTCGGTGGACAGGTTTAGGCGTGATGATTTGAATATTTCATAATGTTATATTCCTAGGGAAAGATCAAACGGGCATTTACTTTGGGATTCTGTTATATTTGATCGACATTCTCCAATATATACGTTATCTTTGTGGTGCTTCTACATGGGTACCCACAATTTTGACCATGCCAATTTTTAGCAAAAGGGCCGTGTCGTTGTGTCGATTTCTATGCATATAAAAACTTACAGAAAAATCTCCGTGGGTCGGTCTTTATCCTTGATTTTAAAGTGTCCGCCGATTTTTAATCCCCCCCCCCCCCGTGTCGCTGTGTCGCCTGTGTTACATTTTACCCATGTAGGGGCACTTAGTGGGATTTTGTGACTGGCGGAATCTTTGTAAAATTTGTTTTCAGTAGAACACAATGTAATTCTGAAAATTAGTCCAATAGGCAGAACAAATATGACATTATAAGAACTGATAATATAAATTTAACTGAACTGGGGGAGAAAAATCGATTTATATGCTTTTATGTAGCCTCTTTTGGTTCATCTGTTGCCAGTAAGCACTCAAGCCCATTTCAATGTGTCTACCACCGATCAACTAATGCCGTTTTGTGTATGGGGGAATCAAGAAGTGGGCTCTACCTGGTCACCTTTTATAATAGTGGGGGTCTAGATGGGGGTCCCCATGTCGATTTTAAGAAATGGACATGCCGCATGTCAATGTTGCTTAATAATGCTCATGTCCCATTTCAATTTCAAGAAACGCCCATATCCCCTGTCACTATCCTATTAAGCCTCATGTCCCATGTCACTAGGGACCACGTCACATATTGATTTAAAGAAAATGCCATGTCGCCGTGTCAAATCTAGTAGTCTACCCCCATAATTATATCAGCCGTCCTGCCAAGGAGCCCTGGTATCTGACCCGTTCAATAACCTAGAGTTGAAGTCAAGTTTTGTTATCTCAAGGAGGTTATTTATAGCGGCAGTTATCTTCACTCTCTGCACCCCCTCCCCGACCCCCGACCATAGACGTGCCTCTACATGGGTCCGCAGATTTTTGAGTGTGTCACTGCATCACTTTTCAGGGGAGACAGCGTGTCACTCTCTCACCTTTTATGTATATAGGAACTCATAGAAAACTCTCAGGGAGTCGTTTTTTACCCCTTATTTCCCTTTGTGCGTCGATTAAGATACTTAATAGGTGCGTGTCACTGTGTCACCTGTGTCGAATTTTACCCTTGTAGAGGCACACAATGTAATATGCTCTTTATTGTCAGAATGCATGAATGCTATCAGAGAACTCACTATGGGGAGGGGCGTTCTCACGTCATGCCTGAAGGTGGGAGGGGGGGACCAAACTTTGGAAAGTGTACATTTTTCATTCCCTCCGATGTGTGATCCAGAGAAACACCCAAAGGAAAAAAAGACAAATTGTATGCAGTATAATGTACCGTTGGAAAGCTAAAATCAACAGGAAAATGATGATCTACTTCTTATTGTAATAAAATAAAAATTCAAATTTTCTCAATCTTTGAAAGAAAAATCAACAATATCAGTTCACTAAAACATCATCGTTTTTCAATTGTTGGATCATCGACTTATTTCCCCCACCTACATTGGTATTTTCAGCGCATAATTGACAAAAAAGGGCCCTTTTTTTTTTTCTATTTCCTCCTCCATGCTTTTGAAATTTCCTGAGGTGTCCGTAATACCCCCCCCCCCCCCCCCACAAAAAATTTAAAAAAAGATAAAAAATCAAATGAAATAAAAAATACAAATAATGTGTGGCCTTGTTTCCAGAACGGGAGGCCAATATTCGTGATGAGGGGGACATTGTTGTTGTTTCAGTTACGCTGGTTCTCACTGCAGCCAGAGGGAACCAGCTACAGGCGCCATGACTACTGTAGATGTACATATTTTCGCACTGTACATATTTTCGCGATTTTGGCGGTTTTTAAAATGCGCGAAAATATGTCCAGAGCAAACATTGATACAGCATTGAATTAAGGAGCCAAAACTAGGAAATCCACGGATTTTGCTACCAACAAACTGCAGTTGTGACGTTCATGGTGTTCAAAGACGTCACCCAGTCAAAGATGTCACCCGGTCAAAGATGTCACCCGGTCAAAGACATACGTATACACCCTGTATAAGGCTCGGTCTCATGAGTTTGTAACAGTTGAAACGTCTTTGACCGGGTGTCGTCTTTGACTGGTGTAGTCTTTGACCTGGTGTCGTCTTTGAACGGGTATCTAGAAAAGGTTTTTTTCCATTTTTTTAAAAATATTATATATGTATATGATGTAATGTACTTGGTGGGACTTCTTATTGCATAATACTTTGGACAGTGCAGCTGGTTAAAGTTGAAGTAAGATACCCGGTCAAAGATGACACCCGGTCAAAAACTACACCAGTCAAAGACGACACCCGGTCAAAGACGTTTCAACTGCTACAAACTCATGAGATTGAGCCATAACCACTACTTATATATCGGCCCAACCATTGCTCATTGATGAGGGATTAAGGACTTGCAGTGAAGTACTCATGTTAACAACTGCACATGTGACATAGATGCACAATTACAATGAGAAAACAGTTAAATCTGTGGAACATAAAAGGTAACATAAATGCTATACATGGGAGTATATGATTGTTGGTAATGAAGGTAGCACTGTGTGTTCTGTATGCTCTGTTGGTGTCAGAGGAGTGGCTGCCGGTGGATCCCCGCAGCGAGCACTGCCACGGGTACTTGGTGCCATCTGTCACGTCATCCCCACCAATGATGTAGGGCAGGGTGGCCCCCAGAGAGGGCAGCACCAGAGTGAGGCAGAGCAGGAGCAGCTGGGGCGTCATGTTGACTGTTGTCAGTGTGTGTTGAGTGGAGGGACTGCCGGGTTTATATACTAACTACACCGGATCTGTCGGTGGGAACTCACCAGAAGTCACCTAGCTGATAATCAGGATATCCGACCATTGTGAAAATTAATTGTGGACGCTGCATTATATAGTAAACGTGGATAACCTTGATCTAATAAATAGCCCATGTCTTAATCTTGAATACCCCAGGACAACCTTCCATGTAGCTAGCCGACCAGAAACAGGACTTAGAATACAGTTGTACTCATTGTACAGACTCAGTGGTCTGTAGCTGTTGTAGAGTGCTCTATCATGGTCAGTCCGCCGTGCATCTCCCACTGAACACAGTGGACCAACGTTCATGGTGTTCAAAGACGTCACCCTGTCAAAGTTCTCACCCGGTCAAAGATGTCACCCGGTTAAAGACGTCACCCGGTCAAAGACGTCACCCGGTCAAAGAATGTCTAATTGTTACAAAGTGGTGAGACTGAGCCATAGTAATTTACTTGTAGGGCTCCAACTAGCCTAATTTCAAAGCTCTACATCATGTCTATCATATTATTAATACAAGACAATGATAGAACCCACTCGGCCCTGATGGCTTTGCCACCTTGGCCTCGTGGGTTGGTCAGGGGACCGATGCGACAAACCCATCTGTAAACACATAGACAAACATACACTGTGTTCGTAGTTGGACATGCAAGGACAACATCAAAAATTATTGGGGCAAAATATATTCAACGTCAAGATAGTATAGTATGTATTGTCTAGAATGCACTGTTTTCTATGAGAGGTGGCTCATTTGACTGGCAGCCATGATGGAGGGCATGATGCACTGGGGAGTAACTGACTGGTGCTGCATTGCTGCATCACCCTTCTGCAATGTATAAAGGGCCGCTAAGACGAGTCGTAGAAATGGGAAACTATGACCCTATTTTCAAAAGTTATGTATGCCAAAAAATCTGAAAATCATGCAATTTTGGCCTTTTTTCTAGTCGCAGCACTATTCCTGAGTTACTCACCAGGGACGCATGTTTGCATCATTGCAACAAAGGGCATAGCACTTCAACCATTAAGCGGCCGTTAAAGGGTTTATTATGTTGTTTATCCTTGACCTGACTTCAGTACAAGTGTATGTGTGCGATTGGAACTAATGTGTATACATGTATATCTCTAATGCCTCAAAACTGTTAGATTTTCACAAAAATGATACATAAATATATACCTGGTGAATAACTCCTCTGGGCTGGATTCATGCATTATGGTGACAAAATGGCATTAAAGTACTATGCTGCCCTTAGATGGTTACATGGTTGATAAACCATTTAAGGACGGCATATTGTTTTGATGCATCATGCCCTTGGTCGCCATGATCCATGACCGCATGTAAGCATCATGCTGGGCCTACGGGATTGCATCATATACACGTGTAAAATAAAGTCCTGAACGGTTAACCATTTAAGGGCTACATAATGTTTTGATGTGTTTGCACAGTCATCATGATGCAGGAATACAGCCCTGTAACTGGCATGTAAGCAGCAGGCCCACCCTACAGGGTTGATGCAGCACTAAAGGATGGGCAGCGTGCATGAATAAAGCCCTCAACCCATGCCTCATGCCGACAAACAGCATAGCACATTAACGCACTATGTGGCCCTCAGGCCTTTAAGGACCACAGTGTCATTTAATGCAGTATGCCCTTTGATATCATGATGTATGAATGTATCTCATGCATCAGGCCATCCCAATCCGGCTGATACACTACCATAAGGCCGGCATGATGCACCAATGCAGCACCGCAATATGCCGTCCTTAATGGGTTAAATGATTAGAGCGCCATATGTGCTTACACAGAAACTGTGTAGGTTTAAGAGGTTAGTGGCTATCCCGAGTTCGTCTTGCGCACATTAGTCAAAATGATCAACTTATAACCCTAACACCTTAGTCAAAATGACTAACCCTGATACACCTTAAAATATAAAGCCTAAGGTAGGTTTGTCAGTTTGACTAACCTGACAGTATTGACTAACACAGGTTGTTCATACAGGGAGCCAAAATATGACTATAAGGTTCAGGCATTTCTGGCTCCCTATACAACCAATCTGTGATAGTCAATGCTGTCAGGTTAGACAGGTCCAGCTGTCCTTAACCTCCCCCTTCTACACGGTCAGGTGTTGTGTCAGCCGGCACCTGGGAGTCCTGTTCTGCCTGCCACATGGTGATCCAGACGTTACCTGTACCCTCCATTCTATATGGGGTTCCAGGTAGCTTTTTCCTATTCACCCTTGGTACCGAATCTCGTCCCCAGGTCTCAGCCCGGTCATTTACCCTACTATATAAGGCAGCCCGTTCCACCTGATCGGGCTTCAGTCTTTGGTCCAAGCCCTGCTTGACCACTGATGCTTCGCATCCTCCCTACCCCTCATCCCTACCCGGGCTATGCCCCACCACTGCCCTACATGGAGGTCTCTAGCGAAACAGCCTCGCCGCGAGACCAGTCCAATTCCCCTTAATTTACGAGGTTCGACTCTTGATTTGGATCCACTGAGTGACATCCAGCATGAGTCCTGAACCAGTCCCAAACCTGCCCTTGACATTCCCGAATCTGTCCAAAACCAGTCCTGAGTCTCGAATGCGTCCTGAACCTATCCCGGACCACTCCCGGAGCACTCTTGTGTCATCTCATTGTGACCTAACAGTCCCGAACCACACTTATTAACTGGTTGTAAGCAGGATTCAGAAATAAACATTTGTTGTCTTAAACCGAAGCTGAACCGAGTTTGTTGATATCTAATCGACTACACTCTTAACCTCGTGGATTGTCAGTGTAGGGAGCTGCGTCCCTGCATACAGGTGTGGTACAGACCGGGTCAGTGCATCTCAGATGTACACAGAGATATGTGGCAGTGAGAGGTGGGGGGGGGGGGGTGGCAGCACCTCTAGTAACCAGGGTCCACTGACCAGGTTCATGGACAAAACTCCACGCCACTGACATACATGCATATCATACTTCCAGTAATGGGATACTGCGGATATTTATATAATAGAATAACTTCTTTTCACCATAAGCACCTACAGTTAACCCAGAATAAGTGTCTCAGCATATGTCTAAATGTGCGCTTAAAACATCATGTGTGCAACCTTCATGAAATCACTAAAATGGACTACCTGTCAGTCAGATACGACATGCAATTGCTATTATCATTGTACAAGTACCTGCATGATGATTAACATGACAACATTAGTTTAAGCTTGGAATTCCAGGAACCTGTGCAAGGGGGCAAGTGATACGCTCAACTGACACCGGACTGCTGGTATATCCGATCTCAAACCTTATGGGGTATAGAAAGAGCTCCCTATACTGAGCTATAGTTTTGTGGAACCACCTAGATGAGACCGAAAAAATCCAAAGACAATTTCCAAAATTTGGCCAAGCCAACAATAATCAAGCTCTTTGCAGAAAGGCAATGAGAAAAGGGTCTGTTTGTTAAGTCTGTATAAATACATACTCATTTCATACAAAATCTCCAGAACTATTGGTAATTCTAAATAATAAAATAACCAAAGTGTTGACATAGTTAAGGAGTCAACAACAGGGGGGAGGGGCTTATTTCATGAGGGCACACATATCAGTTGAAATTAACTTTCAGGTTGTGTTCTCTACCTGGATTTCACTTAGGCTGGAGCTGGGCTAAGTAGGCTAAGCTATAATCCGTTTCCATGGGCTCAGTGTGGGGTGCCAAGTGGGCCCCATGTGGGGCCAGCCCACCACATTCACTTTGTGGACTCAACACAACTTTTATGATAACTTTGCATACACCTTTCCCAAAAACAGTGGGTTTTATTTGGGCCTGGGCTAAGTTGGCTACTAATGTTCTGGTAAACTAGTGTAATAAACGCTACTTTGTTTCTCTATGATATTGGTAGAGTATCAATTAAAGAACAAAGTCGACACAGTTCGGATCAAGTGTTACAGGTTGCAAATCGGGTTTATTCAGAAAACCTAGACAAGCAGTATCTATGTGTGCGAACTCCCTATAGAGTTCGGAACGGGTCAGTAGGCTAATCAGCCGTAATGATCACGGGGTCTCCTCACCAGCGTGGCTCAGAGTAACCGACGAGTACCGCCAGATGCTGGGTATATATAGGCAGCCAGCCTGCGCGCGCACACGCAGACCGGAAGCCTATAGCGACCCCTGTCCATACCCCAAGCCCGGGGTAGGTGTCGCCACCTACCGTCGGACTGAAGGGTTCGGACTGAGCTCGCAACACAGCATCCAACAGCACTCGTCATATAACAAACCCGTATAACCCTAGCCCCTACACTAGGTACGTGGAAGGTACGTCTCTGGGATATCAAACACCACATGCTATTCATGAGATCAACATGACATGGTAATCAAACTTTAATGTGTCACCCAGTGTGCAAGATTAATTTTCACAATGGTCGGGTATACAGATTATCAGCTGGGACACTTCTGGTGTGTTCCCACCAGCAGTTCCGGTGTAGTTAGTATATAAACCCGGCAGTACCTCCACCCAACACACACTGACAACAGTCAACATGACGCCCCAGCTGCTCCTGCTCTGCCTCACTCTGGTGCTGCCCTCTCTGGGGGCCACCCTGCCCTACATCATTGGTGGGGATGACGTGACAGATGGCACCAAGTACCCATGGCAGTGCTCGCTGCGGGGATCCACCGGCAGCCACTCCTGTGGGGCCTCCATCATTAGTTCCACCTGGCTGGTCACTGCCGCACATTGCATCTCGTGAGTTCTGCCGTATACCGTAAAACCTGGCTGGTCACTGCCGCACATTGCATCTCGTGAGTTCTGCCATATACCGTAAAACCTGGCTGGTCACTGCCGCACATTGCATCTCGTGAGTTCTGCCGTATACCGTAAAACCTGGCTGGTCACTGCCGCACATTGCATCTCGTGAGTTCTGCCATATACCGTAAAACCTGGCTGGTCACTGCCGCACATTGCATCTCGTGAGTTCTGCCGTATACCGTAAAACCTGGCTGGTCACTGCCGCACATTGCATCTCGTGAGTTCTGCCGTATACCGTAAAACCTGGCTGGTCACTGCCGCACATTGCATCTCGTGAGTGCTGCCATATACCGTAGAACCTGGCTGGTCACTGCCGCACATTGCATCTCGTGAGTTCTGCGTTTACCGTAAAACCTGGCTGGTCACCGCCGCGCATTGCATCTCGTGAGTTCTGCGTTTACCGTAAAACCTGGCTGGTCACTGCCGCACATTGCATCTCGTGAGTGCTGCCATATACCGTAGAACCTGGCTGGTCACTGCCGCACATTGCATCTTGTGAGTTCTGCCATATACCGTAAAACCTGGCTGGTCACTGCCGCACATTGCATCTCTGCCATATACCGTAAAACCTGGCTGGTCACTGCCGCACATTGCATCTCGTGAGTTCTGCGTATACCGTAAAACCTGGCTGGTCACTGCCGCACATTGCATCTCGTGAGTTCTGCGTATACCGTAAAACCTGGCTGGTCACTGCCGCACATTGCATCTCGTGAGTTCTGCCATATACCGTAAAACCTGGCTGGTCACTGCCGCACATTGCATCTCGTGAGTTCTGCCATATACCGTAAAACCTGGCTGGTCACCGCCACACATTGCATCTCGTGAGTTCTGCCATATACCGTAAAACCTGGCTGGTCACCGCCGCACATTGCATCTCGTGAGTACGGCCATATACCGTAAAACCTGGCTGGTCACTGCCGCACATTGCATCTCGTGAGTTCTGCCATATACCGTAAAACCTGGCTGGTCACTGCCGCACATTGCATCTCGTGAGTACTGCCAGATACCGTAAAACCTGGCTGGTCACTGCCGCACATTGCATCTCGTGAGTACTGCCAGATACCCTAAAACCTGGCTGGTCACTGCCGCACATTGCATCTCGTGAGTACTTCCATATACCCTAAAACCTGGCTGGTCACCGCCGCACATTGCATCTCGTGAGTACTGCCAGATACTGTAAAACCTGGCTGGTCACTGCCGCACATTGCATCTCGTGAGTACTGCCAGATACCGTAAAACCTGGCTGGTCACTGCCGCACATTGCATCTCGTGAGTTCTGCCGTATACCGTAAAACCTGGCTGGTCACTGCCGCACATTGCATCTCGTGAGTTCTGCCGTATACCGTAAAACCTGGCTGGTCACCGCCGCACATTGCATCTCGTGAGTACTGCCGTATACCGTAAAACCTGGCTGGTCACTGCCGCACATTGCATCTCGTGAGTTCTGCCGTATACCGTAAAACCTGGCTGGTCACTGCCGCACATTGCATCTCGTGAGTTCTGCCGTATACCGTAAAACCTGGCTGGTCACCGCCGCGCATTGCATCTCGTGAGTTCTGCCGTATACCGTAAAACCTCGCAAATAAGCCTAACTCTCAAATAAACTTCACCCTGACTTTGGGGATATGCTATAAGCTGCACTGGTAATCTGATTATGGAGATTTTAGTACTGTACTATAGTAGGAAAACCCTTGTATAAGCCGCTCCCTGACTTTGTCCTGATTCTAGAAGCCGCACTGGTGATCTGATTTGAGTACTAACCGCGGCTTATACACGAGGATTTACAGTACTGTAAATGTGACTATACATGAGTAAAGATCGACACGGGCGACAGGGGCAACGGGGGCAAAATGGGGCTTTAATAATCAACACGGGCGACATGGCCTCTTTAAAAATCTCAAGGCCCCGTAGTTCGTTTCAACCCTTAAAAAAGGGTTTCAACGAAATACGGGTCAATCGATTTCAATCTGTTGGGGAAATACAGAACTTAAACAAATCCTGTATACATCTTTTATAAGAGGTTGAAAAGAGTCAGATGGTCCCATGGAGGAATGATTCTTACTTGGAAAGCACAGGTCCCCGGGTTCGAATCCCGATGGAATCTGATCTTTTCGGGCAACCATTACAATACCATGAAACCTGACACACACTGCCTCTTTGCCTAAGCTGTGTTTTTAGATCAGATTCATTGAGAAATGAGGTTCACATTGTAAAGTTGATGTTTACATTGTAAAGTTGATGTTCAAGTTGTAAAGTTGATGTTCACATTGTAAAGTTGATGTTTACATTGTAAAGTTGATGTTTACATTGTAAAGTTGATGTTTACATTGTAAAGTTGATGTTTACATTGTAAAGTTGATGTTTACATTGTGAAGTTGATGTTTACATTGTAAAGTTAATGTTTACATTGTAAAGTTGATCTTTACAGGAGCGGACAGAGTGTGAAGTGCGGCAGTGTGGACAGGACCACCGGCGGACAGACGAGGGACGTCCTCAAGTCCATCAAGGTAATAGTGGAGGGCCAATTGTAGGAAAAGAAAGTCCCGTAGGAGTGTCATGACCATTTTAGTTTCTCAACTGAAGGCCACTCAAAAATTGTTTCTCATCACCAAGCTATGAAAAATATGACAAGGGCCTTTTTTATTAAACTTTTTTTTTCTTTTACTCTGGGCATAAATACATAGGGAAATTTGGATTTTCGCGATCAATTTTCACATTTTAGTAATTCAGAGTTTATTGATCAGTTAAAGTTACTAAAATGCAAATTATTCCTAGCTGACTGCATTACTGACAGCATATAAGCAGCATATCAAATTAGCCTATATTTCTCCAATTTTATTTTTCATCAAAAAAATGTGGACTCCTTGACCGGGGGAAGATTTTGACCTCTCTTGGTGGGAGCAGGCAGAAAATTCCCACATGTTTTGACTGAAAAAGCCAGTGCGTTACTATGCTACAAAGAGGTGCATAAACGCACGATTTTCGACCTGCATGGGGGGGTAAAGATGCATGCAGTTAAAGTAGAATTTATTTCTAGCTATAAACTTGTTAATCCAGAACATTTTCCATATTGGCATATTGGCATATTGTTCAAATTGAAATCTACTTGTGATGCAAAGCAATCAGACTGTGCGCCAATGTGAGTAGTATAGTATGTATCGGAACGGGACTATAGTTAACTACTGTTTATTACTCAATCGACCTGCAGCCAATCAGAGGCCTCCATTTGGTCACGTGACCCCCTCATTTGCATAATTACGTAATAGGCCACGCCCCCTCATTTGCATAATTACGTAATAGGCCACGCCCCCTTGATCACCAGCCAATCAGGGGCCACCATTTGGTCACGTGACCCCCTCATTTGCATAATAGGCCACGCCCCCTTGATCACGTGACCCCCTCATTTGCATAGTAGACTACGCCCCTTTGATCACCAGCCAATCAGTGGCTTCCATTTGGTCACGTGACTCCCTCATTTGCATAATAATGGGTCACGTGACCCCCTCATTTGCATAATAGGACCACACCCCTTTAGTCACGTGACTGGAAGCGCTCTTTATTTGGAAAATAGGCCACACCCCCTTGGTCACGTGACCTGACCCCCTCCCTCATTTGCATAATATAGACAATAGACAGACTACGCTCTCTTTTTGGTCACATGACTTGGACTAGCTAATGGGAGGCTTCTATAAGGGGGGAGGGGAGGGGAGGGGGGGAGGGGGGCACTTTAAGATGCATGGGGAGGGGAGGGGGGGGAGGGGGGCACTATTTATGGGGTGGGCGGGCACTTGGGGGGGAGGGGGGCTTTTGGGGTCTGCTCGGGAGAAAAAAAAAAATTATCTGATCTCTAGGGAATCGCTTCCTCCCTACCCCCCTTTAGGGGGGTAGGGAGGAGGCGAGTCGGAGGTGACTGTAGAGGAGTTTTTCGGTGACTTGATGACTTTCAAACGACTGTACTGATAGTTGATGAATTTGACTTTTTGACTTGAATATTTCTTGCGACTTTGCGAAAGCGACTTTGCGGCTCGTAGCCCCTTAAATAAAGAGGTGACTTTGTAACCTCAGGGGGGAGATCCTTCTACACCACCACAGAAAAAGATCTCGGTTGATTGACTGAACGCGGCGGGTATGAGTCATCATGGGGCCCTTGACGGGTGGGTCCTCCCAATGCAGCCGTATGTCGAATTTAAGAAATGCCCGTGTCACACGTCACTAAGGGAGAAAACGTTTTTTGAAACTATTTAGAACCCGAATTTGAGCATTCTGGTACATTTTTAAGGACCCAGACACCGCAAAGCCGGGTACCATCCAAGAAAAAAAAAAAAAAAAAAAATTTGGCGAAATGCTTAGGTTTGAAATGGTACTTTTTCTGATGCACTCTTCGAACATTTTTTTTTCCTCATGTCACTATGGTCCATGTCACATGTCGGACTCAAGAAATGCCCCATGGCCCATGTCACTTAGATGTCCGTGTCCGTGTCGTCGTATCGATTTTTAAGAAAATGACCATGTCACCATATCGAATTTAGGGGTCTAGTGACATCAGCATGTCCGGCTATCCTCCACAAATTTAGCTCTAAAATGTTTACTTTTTTTTTGGGCCGATTTTTCATCATTTTAAAAAATCAATAGGCTGTTGAAATGTTTGCTGTTGTAAATAGAAACAAAAACAAAACAAAGCGCATGGTAAGATTATGTCACATTGCAGTCGCGGGTCCGCTCGTGGCTTATCCGGCCTCTTCGTGGATCCGCGACTGTCAATGTGATCATATACTAATCACCCGGCGTTTACGGTATTATATACTAAGGTATGAGACGGGTCCTACAGAAAAGGTGTCTAAAAAGCGCTGCGACCTGATTGAAATGACGTCAGTGCCCGGCTGTAGCCCGTAGGACATGTCATTCTGCTTTTCTGGATGTTTTGAAATATTTTGATTTAACTGATAATACCTGATAACAAGCCTCTGAAGCAGTTTTTGATCGAGTACGTCTTCTCTACGTTTCCATCGATTAGCTGCTTCAGCAAAAAAAATCGCGCGCGCGGTCTAGTCTAGATGACGGAGTCGCTAAAGCTCTGTTTAGAGAGTGGAACTTGACCTTGACTATAGACTCAGTACTAACTGAACGCCCCGCTATGTCACTCCTCACGTGGGTATATGTACAAGCTCGGGTTCTTCACTTTACGGCTTGACTAAAACTGAGACGCGTCCATGATAAACTCTAGCCTTTTTTTCCTTTTCTAGGATCGAGAGAGAGATTTTAAATGGGGCGGTTATCTAAATAGCGTGGAACTAAAATCAGGCTGCGGCAGATAGTATCTCTGCGCACCTCAAGACTCAACGTAACTTTCACTCTCCAGCAGAAGTTTAGTTGTCACTAATGATGGGCGGCGACCGTCGTGCACCGGGGGATATTGGAGAGTGTTGGAGAGCTGAACCTTACAGACATATAAATCAATCGCTCTGGTGGAAATATCTCGCCATAGATTGGAACCGAATACTTATCTAATGGAATCGTTATCAGTTTTCAGTTTTCTTGCCGTACAAAATTTATTTCCAACTCTTCACGTGGTGATAGCTGAAGGTCGCTCGTCGTAGGTACGTGTGACCGGAACACCCTTTTTGGGTTTGGCGCGGGTTGACATCAGATTTGTACCGTACTGTCGCGATTAAGGGCTCTGAGGGAGCGCTTTTCAATTCGGTGAAGTTCTTACTCAGGAGCTATATACAAGCCAGGCGCTGGCGCTTATTCTAAGTCGCGATTTTAGTGCTTGAGAAAAAACATTTGGAGGCTCTTATACTCCGGCGCTTATACAAGACCGGCGCGCTTTTCAACACTAGTTGCTTTATCGCGACCGTACGGTATGACTTCGGTGTCACAAGGTCCCAAACTCCAAATAAGGAAGTGAAACGACGTCGTCTGTCTACCTCGTGCGCGTCATAGCGTCGTCGAAAATAGTGTGACGTCAGCATCTCTCAGGCGGCTAGGAAGTCAGTTCGACAAAATGGCTCACGGAGTGAACTTCGTGGCCGTTTCTCGATCTATGATCGATGCGGCCGTGGAGAAGGAATTCGTAGCCGTGCTACAGAGAGAGGAGGCGGAGAGACAGAACTTCGTGGCCGTTTCTCGATCTATGATCGATGCGGCCGTGGAGAAGCAGTTCGTAGCCTCGCTACAGAGAGAGGAGAGACAGCGGACTGCTGCTGAAGCAGAGGGTGTGGTGGATGAGCTGATCGCGAACGTCGCTGATCAACTCATCCGCCAGTGCGTGGAGCGAGTCAAGCAGCAAGTCTGCATGGAGGAAGGACTACCGCCCGCCGTGCTGGAGGAGCTGCTGAAGGACCACCACGCGTTATGACCACGCCCTCCGCTTCAGCAGCAAGGTCCCTGCGACCCTCTCTCTCTACCAAACGGTCCTTTTAAGGACCAACCACTGATCACAAAAGTTGAAAATCAATCTCAATATAATATACGCATCAGAAAAACCCCGAATACGCTCTACACTGAAACCCTGTTGAGTAGGTAGATCGAGTTGGGCTTTTTGTGTTGTTTTTTTTTAGGAAGGGCAATCAGGTCATCGTGTGGAGATCATCAGGTGTCCTGTGTGTGTGTGTGTGTGTGTGTGTGTGTGTGTGTGTGTGTGTGTGTGTGTGTGTGTGTGTGTGTGTGTGTGTGTGTGTGTGTGGGTGGGTGGGTGGGTGGGTGGGCGGGTGTGTGTGTGTGTGTGTGTGTGTGTGTGTGAATTTTATACAAATACAATTATTCATTCCTTTCAGCAAGAAAATTAGCTCAATGTAATCATATGATTTGAACTGCCCTACTTATCAGAGCCTTGACGACATCTGACCGCCCCCCTTTTCAGGATCTAAATGGAAATTCACCGCCGCCGCTTTTCAGAGTCGCGCTCCAGTGGTTATCCAATACATGGCGGAGCGCCATTACCTAATTCTTTTGTATGTGAAAAAAAAACAGCACTGATAAGGGGTTTAATTAGACAGATATTGGTTCTACACTATCAAAAAATAACCCCTCAGCGCTTTAATGCTAAAGGTAGCATAGTGCTTTAATGCGCTACGCTCTTTGTCGATATGCCAGTGTATGCATGCATGCAGCCCTGGTGAGGAACTCTGAGTGCTGCATTCATGGCTTATGACGACAACGGGCACTGCACATTAAAGCGCTATGCGACTATTAAAGGGTTAGATCCAGTCTTGCTCCAGTCATCCCGAATGCTATACCCAGAGTTGGTGGTCTGGTCCAGACTGCTGTACAAAGATTGTGGACAGGATGGCGGGTTGCTGCCAGACTATCCCTCTGGTACGATATGCGGCTGGCGCGGCCGAGACTGTCTTATATGATGCTGAGTCGAATTATGTATTAGATACCCTACGAGTAACTGAGAGTATGTCAAAATAATCACGGCAAACTGACTGGCGACTTCATAGGATTATAGGGCGGTTATTATTACATAACTCAGTAACCTTTGGTTATGTGTTAGATAGAGTACACTTGGACACGATTATTCTATATACCCACTGCCCCACAGGGTCAAGACGAGGTGATTTAAATAATAAGACCCAGACGGGTAAAATAGCCAAAGTCAACAATGACCTGTTTTTTTAGCCAATATGGACAAAGAGACACGGGGTGCTGTACACAAGTTGTGGACGGGCTGGCGGGTCGCTGCCAGACTATCTCCCTGGTCCGATATGCAGCCGGCGTGGCCGAGACTGTCTTATATGATGCTGAGTCTAATTATGTATTAGATTCCCTACGAGTAACTGAGAGTGTGTCAAAATAATCACGGCAAACTGACTGGCGACCTCATAGGTCAGTTATTATTACATAACTCAGTAACTTTCGGTTATGTGTTAGATAGAGTACGCTTGGACACGGTTATTCCATATACCCGCTGCCCCACAGGGTCAAGACGAGGTGATTAAATAATAAGACCCAGACGGGTAAAATAGCCAAGTCAACAATGCCCTGTTTTTTAGCCAATATGGACAAAGAGAAACGGGGTGCTGTACACAGCTTGTGGACGGGGTGGCGAGTCGCTGCCAGACTATCCCCCTGGTCCGATATGCAGCCGGCGTGGCCGAGACTGTCTTATATGATGCTGAGTCTAATTATGTATTAGATGTCCTACGAGTAACTGAGAGTGTGTCAAAATAATCACGGCAAACTGACTGGCGGCCTCATAGGTCAGGTATTATTACATAACTCAGTAACCTTCGGTTATGTGTCAGATAGAGTACACCTGGACACGATTATTCCATATACCCACTGCCCCACAGGGCAAGACGAAGTGATTAAGTAATAAGATACCCAGACGGGGGGTAAAATAGCCAAGGCAACAATGTCCTGTTTTTAGCCAATATGGACAAAGAGACACAGGGGGTGCTGGGAGTTGGCGACAAGGGGCAAGACGAGCAAGACTACTTCTCAAAATAGACAATGCCAATGGCCAAGACCTAGTTCTTAAATTCGACAAGGCCCATTGGTATCTCTTATATTCGACAAGTGACACATGTGCCCCGTCTGTGGTCCTAATATAGATTTTCTAAAAAAAAAAAAAAAAAAAAAGTAAATTTTCTGCACCGTGTGACAACGACCGATCAGCTACATAGCAGAGATTTCCCCAACCTATTTTTGGTTATTTTTCTATTCAGTTTTTGATCAGCGCACTATATTATCGTGGGTTTTTTTTAAAAATGTTTTAATCATAAATAATATGTAGACTTGGAAAAAAAAAGAAAAAAAAGAGAGCTGACACGCAAACTCCTACTCACATGTCGCTGTTTTGTCACTAAACCCAAAGACCCACCCACCCCGTAGGAAGGGGAGACGCTTGTGAACGTTCCCTTAGGCCTCTATTCTTTATTTTATTGTGTGGCCCCTAAAGAGGGGCCAACCAACTGACACTGTCAGTTGGTTAGATGCTGCACAACATGGGCGTAATTAATTACGCCTAGTGTTAAGCAGCATGGATCACTGTGGTTTGACAGACTGACCTCAAAGGGCCCCCGTTGGATGGGGGCCCTTGTGGCACAACGAGTCAAAACGAGCTGATCTGTTTTTCAGATTGCCGACTCGGCGAGAGTTTCTGACTATGTATCTTTTATAAAGCCTTAGATATGGTGTGGTATTTTTCATCTCGCTATAGTTTAGTTGGTATTCAAAGAAACTGCCTCATTTCTATCAGAAATACACAATATTGAATTGTTTTTTATATTTTAATATATTCAGAAGCGCACTTTGTTGCCTATATAGCTCATTATGCGTTGAAATGTTCGCGAGCATCGTAGGAATGTACAAAACCCCTATTGTGGCGCCATCTGACGAAAGAGCGGGGAACTATACGTGACCTGAACCCCGCCCTCAGCGCGTTCGTTATTCGCATCTTTGACAGCGACTAAGAGACGCTCAAACTGTCTCTTATTTAGTTTGAACTTATCACAAATTTGTCTTTGATAGGTCGTAGATTGACTTCTGACTTTTTTTCTTTTTTAGTTAGAATAAAAAACAAGTGACGCCGACACAGACCTGCGCATTAACGCGCTCCACCGTCTTCAGAGGGTTGAGTCTATAGTACAGTAGATTCTACTGTGTACTTACACTAACAGTGCTACATATACATACCTGAGTCATAAGTGAGGAGTTTTTGTTGTTTTTTTTAGGGGAAAAAAAGTGATCTACTCACCAAACCGCTATTAGTAGGTAACCTGTATGACCCATACCGCAAACATCTGCCTCGTGACTGATAGTGTACCGGTGGTGAAGTGCTGTTGCAAGAACAATTGAGGCTCTTTATATAGCTGAGAGAGCGAATGGTCTAATCTTGTTTTCACCTTGAGCCCCACCCTATTCCAGAGAGGGTATCAAAAATCACATGTACACGTATATGGGCTTATAGCTGGTGAATAGATAAGGCGGGGCAACTGTGTATACTAACACTACAGGGGGCGTTTTAACGACAGGTGTGACGCGCCAGCCCGTGGAGGGAGCTTTTGTTTTTCACCTAGAGAGTGTATACAAAGCCTACAGGGGGTGATTAACGACAGGTGTGACGCGCCAGCCGGTGGCCGGATCACCGCATCTTCTAAGCTTTGTTTTCACCTAGAGAGGGGATCGAGAGTGTATACAAAAAACAAAAAAAACCTACAGGGGGTGTTTAACGCGGCCGGCTGCCTACATGCTATGGTCTAAGCCTGTTTTCAGCTAGAGAGGGACCTAAATCACCTAAGCCTTTTCCACCCTTAAATCGATCTGATAATTACCATAAAGAGGAGTAATGTGCGTTACATGTATATGGGCTTATAGCTGGGTAAGAGATTAAGATGCTAGTCAACTGTGTATGCAAAAAAAACACTACAGGGGGTGTCTAAAGTCGATTGTCATGCGCCAGCGGGCGGACGGAAGTCTGCCACTCTAGCTGTGACTACAAGCGCGTGCGTGTGGTAGACAGCTTAAATCAAACACAAGTTAAGCTCCTTATAGCTTCCTACTGACTGCGGATTCGAGTGCTTGAAAGATGGTCTTTTGTTTTTTTCATCTATTTCCTCGGGGGGTCGAACAGGATTAAAGATGTAACGAACCCGCACCTACACAGGTAGACAGCTGGTCGCCTTCCTAGTGAGAGTTTTCCTCTTGAGTTAAGAAGCTTATCTCGGAGCCTAGTACATAAGCGAGAGTGAAACATGAGTCCCACACACTTCTTCTACCACCTTCAGCATGGCGTCATCAGGAATCACTCTACGTTCTACCGAATGTGAGCAATCCCAACACTACTACAGAGCCGCGACAACACCACACGAGGAGACGCCCATGTTTACTGATGAGTTAACAAGTAGCAAGGTGGAGGTTGGTTTTTATCAAGATTCGTACGGGTGGCTGGAAAGTGTGATGGCTACTTCTGCAGCTATTGCTGCTGCTCGTGCAAAACGTGAAGCTCGTATCGCTGTTCGTGCTACACATGCTGCATACGAAGTTGCCAATGCTGCTAACAACGCTGCTGTTACTCTCGCCGCTGCTGCTCGTGCTGCTAATGTTTTTGCTACTGTTTCCGCTCTTGCTACCGATGCTGCTGCTACTGATGCTGCAACGTCTGCTAAAAGTGTCGCTGTTGCGGCTGCTGCTAGGGCTAATGCTATAAATGCTTGTACAGCTGCTAAAAAAATAGCCTGTTTTGCTTATGCTAGTCGCAGTGTCGCTGTTACGGCTATGGCTGATGCACATGATGCTAAGTTACGGGCTTTTGCTTTTGCTGAAGATGCTGTTGATGCTGAAGATGTTGCTGCTGCTGCTGCTACTGCTGCTGAAGATGCTACTGCTGCTGCCGCTGCTGCTGCTGAAGATGCTGCTGCTGCTGCGGCTGCTGCTCTAGACACCTATGACGCTGCTGCTCTAGACACCTATGACGCTGCTGCTGCTGCTGAAGATGCTGCTGCCGCTGCTGCTACTGCTGCTGCTGAAGATGCTGCTGCCGCTGCTCTAGACACCTATGACGCGGCTGCTGCTGCTTTTGCTGAAGATGCTGTTGATGCTGCTACTGCTGCTGCCGCTGCTGCTGCTGAAGATGCTACTGCTGCTACTGCTGCTACTGCTGCTGCTACTGCTGCTGCTGAAGATGCTGCTGCCGCTGCTCTAGACACCTATGACGCTGCTTCTACTGCAGCTGCTGCTCTAGACACCTATGACGCTGCTGCTGCTGCTGAAGATGCTGCTGCTGCTGCTGCACTAGTCATTTATGACCTGGCTGCTGCTCTAGACACTTATGACGCGGCTGCTGCTGCTGCTGCTGCTGAAGATGCTGCTGCTGCTGCTGCTCTAGACACCTATGACTGAAAACTTAGTAAGCCTTATTTACAAACACTACTGCTACCTATGACTAAACTTAGTAGGTGTTATTTACAAACAAGAGAGCCACGTGGTGTTGTTTACAAACAAAGAGAGCCACGTGGTGTTGTTTACAAACAAAGATAGCCACGTGATGTTGTTGTGGCCTATCATGCCAATGAAGGGGTCACGTGATCAAGGGGGCGCGGCCTATTATGCAAATGAGGGGGTCACGTGACCAAATGGCGACCTCTGATTGGCTGGTGATCAAAGGGGCGTAGTCTACTATGCAAATGAGGGGGTCACGTGATCAAGGGGGCGTGGCTTATTATGCAAATGAGGGGGTCACGTGACCAAATGGCGGCCCCTGATTGGCTGGTGATCAAGGGGGCGTGGCCTATTACGTAATTATGCAAATGAGGGGGCGTGGCCTATTACGTAATTATGCAAATGAGGGGGTCACGTGACCAAATGGAGGCCTCTGATTGGCTGCAGGTCGATTGAGTAATAAACAGTAGTTAACTATAGTCCCGTTCCGATACATACTATACTACTAATGTGATCCAATGCTATCATGCAAACAAGAAAACATTTTTTTCTCCTGGTTTAACCCTGACATGTTTGTTGCCAGCACCCGGACTACGAGAAGGGGGAAGGCTCCTTCCCCGATGACATCGCTGTCCTGCAGGTCTCAGCCCTGACCATGTCGTCCACCGTGAAGGCCATCGTCATGGGAACCACCGACCCCGCAGGAAACAACGACTGTTACATCACCGGCTGGGGCTACACCAGTAAGTCACATCAGGGGCTGGGGCTACACCAGTAAGTCACATCAGGGGCTGGGGCTACACCAGTGAGTCATACATCAGGGGGTGGGGCTACACCAGTAAGTCACATCAGGGGCTGGGGCTACACCAGTGAGTCATACATCAGGGGGTGGGGCTACACCAGTAAGTCACATCAGGGGGTGGGGCTACACCAGTAAGTCATACATGAGGGGGTGGGGCTACACCAGTAAGTCACATCAGGCTGGGGCTACACCAGTAAGTCATACATCAGGGGGTGGGGCTACACCAGTAAGTCACATCAGGGGGTGGGGCTACACCAGTAAGTCATACATCAGGGGGTGGGGCTACACCAGTAAGTCATACATCAGGGTGGGGCTACACCAGTAAGTCATACATCAGGGGGTGGGGCTACACCAGTAAGTCAGACCTCAGGGGGTGGGGCTACACCAGTAAGTCATACATCAGGGTGGGGCTACACCAGTAAGTCATACATCAGGGGGTGGGGCTACACCAGTAAGTCACATCAGGGGGTGGGGCTACACCAGTAAGTCATACATCAGGGGGTGGGGCTACACCAGTAAGTCATACATCAGGGGGTGGGGCTACACCAGTAAGTCACATCAGGGGGTGGGGCTACACCAGTAAGTCATACATCAGGGTGGGGCTACACCAGTAAGTCACATCAGGGGGTGGGGCTACACCAGTAAGTCACATCGGGGGGTGGGGCTACACCAGTAAGTCATACATCAGGGGCTGGGGCTACACCAGTAAGTCATACATCAGGGTGGGGCTACACCAGTAAGTCACATCAGGGGGTGGGGCTACACCAGTTAGTCACATCAGGGGGTGGGGCTACACCAGTAAGTCACACATCAGGGGGTGGGGCTACACCAGTAAGTCACATCAGGGGGTGGGGCTACACCAGTAAGTCACATCAGGGGGTGGGGCTACACCAGTAAGTCATACATCTGGGGGTGGGGCTACACCAGTAAGTCACATCAGGGGGTGGGGCTACACCAGTAAGTCATACATCAGGGGGTGGGGCTACACCAGTAAGTCATACATCAGGGGGTGGGGCTACACCAGTAAGTCACATCAGGGGGTGGGGCTACACCAGTAAGTCATACATCAGGGGGTGGGGCTACACCAGTAAGTCATACATCACCGGCTGGGGCTACACCAGTAAGTCATACATCAGGGGGTGGGGCTACACCAGTAAGTCATACATCAGGGGGTGGGGCTACACCAGTAAGTCATACATCACCGGCTGGGGCTACACCAGTAAGTCACATCAGGGGGTGGGGCTACACCAGTAAGTCACATCAGGGGGTGGGGCTACACCAGTAAGTCATACATCACCGGCTGGGGCTACACCAGTAAGTCATACATCTGGGGGTGGGGCTACACCAGTAAGTCACATCAGGGGGTGGGGCTACACCAGTAAGTCATACATCACCGGCTGTGGCTACACCAGTAAGTCATACATCAGGGGGTGGGGCTACACCAGTAAGTCACATCAGGGGGTGGGGCTACACCAGTAAGTCATACATCAGGGGGTGGGGCTACACCAGTAAGTCATACATCAGGGGGTGGGGCTACACCAGTAAGTCATACATCAGGGGGTGGGGCTACACCAGTAAGTCATACATCAGGGGGTGGGGCTACACCAGTAAGTCACACATCAGGGGGTGGGGCTACACCAGTAAGTCATACATCAGGGGGTGGGGCTACACCAGTAAGTCACACATCAGGGGGTGGGGCTACACCAGTAAGTCACACATCAGGGGGTGGGGCTACACCAGTAAGTCATACATCAGGGGGTGGGGCTACACCAGTAAGTCATACATCAGGGGGTGGGGCTACACCAGTAAGTCATACATCAGGGGGTGGGGCTACACCAGTAAGTCACATCACCGGCTGGGGCTACACCAGTAAGTCATACATCAGGGGGTGGGGCTACACCAGTTAGTCACATCAGGGGTGGGGCTACACCAGTAAGTCATACATCAGGGGGTGGGGCTACACCAGTAAGTCATACATCAGGGGGTGGGGCTACACCAGTAAGTCATACATCAGGGGGTGGGGCTACACCAGTAAGTCACATCAGGGTGGGGCTACACCAGTAAGTCATACATCAGGGGGTGGGGCTACACCAGTTAGTCACATCAGGGGTGGGGCTACACCAGTAAGTCATACATCAGGGTGGGGCTACACCAGTAAGTCACACATCAGGGGGTGGGGCTACACCAGTAAGTCATACATCAGGGGGTGGGGCTACACCAGTAAGTCACATCAGGGGGTGGGGCTACACCAGTAAGTCACATCAGGGGGTGGGGCTACACCAGTAAGTCACATCAGGGGGTGGGGCTACACCAGTAAGTCATACATCAGGGGGTGGGGCTACACCAGTAAGTCACATCAGGGGGTGGGGCTACACCAGTAAGTCATACATCAGGGGGTGGGGCTACACCAGTAAGTCATACATCAGGGGGTGGGGCTACACCAGTGAGTCACATCAGGGGGTGGGGCTACACCAGTAAGTCACACATCAGGGGGTGGGGCTACACCAGTAAGTCATACATCAGGGGGTGGGGCTACACCAGTAAGTCATACATCAGGGGGTGGGGCTACACCAGTAAGTCATACATCAGGGTGGGGCTACACCAGGAAGTCATACATCAGGGGGTGGGGCTACACCAGTAAGTCATACATCAGGCTGGGGCTACACCAGTAAGTCATACATCAGGGGGTGGGGCTACACCAGTCAGTCATACATCAGGGGGTGGGGCTACACCAGTAAGTCATACATCAGGGGGTGGGGCTACACCAGTAAGTCATACATCAGGGGGTGGGGCTACACCAGTAAGTCATACATCAGGGGGTGGGGCTACACCAGTAAGTCACACATCAGGGGCTGGGGCTACACCAGTGAGTCATACATCAGGGGGTGGGGCTACACCAGTAAGTCACATCAGGGGGTGGGGCTACACCAGTAAGTCACATCAGGGGGTGGGGCTACACCAGTAAGTCATACATCACCGGCTGGGGCTACACCAGTAAGTCATACATCAGGGGGTGGGGCTACACCAGTAAGTCAGATCACCGGCTGGGGCTACACCAGTAAGTCACATCACCGGCTGGGGCTACACCAGTAAGTCATACATCACCGGCTGGGGCTACACCAGTAAGTCACATCAGGGGGTGGGGCTACACCAGTAAGTCATACATCAGGGGGTGGGGCTACACCAGTAAGTCATACATCAGGGGGTGGGGCTACACCAGTAAGTCATACATCAGGGGGTGGGGCTACACCAGTAAGTCATACATCAGGGGGTGGGGCTACACCAGTAAGTCACATCAGGGGGTGGGGCTACACCAGTAAGTCACATCAGGGGGTGGGGCTACACCAGTAAGTCACATCAGGGGGTGGGGCTACACCAGTAAGTCATACATCAGGCTGGGGCTACACCAGTAAGTCACATCAGGGGGGGGCTACACCAGTAAGTCATACATCAGGCTGGGGCTACACCAGTAAGTCACATCAGGGGGGGGCTACACCAGTAAGTCATACATCAGGCTGGGGCTACACCAGTAAGTCACATCAGGGGGTGGGGCTACACCAGTAAGTCACATCAGGGGGTGGGGCTACACCAGTAAGTCATACATCAGGGGGTGGGGCTACACCAGTAAGTCACATCAGGGGGTGGGGCTACACCAGTAAGTCATACATCAGGGGGTGGGGCTACACCAGTAAGTCACATCAGGGGGTGGGGCTACACCAGTAAGTCACATCAGGGGCTGGGGCTACACCAGTAAGTCATACATCAGGGGGTGGGGCTACACCAGTAAGTCACATCAGGGGCTGGGGCTACACCAGTAAGTCACATCAGGGGGTGGGGCTACACCAGTAAGTCATACATCTGGGGGTGGGGCAGACCAGTAAGTCATACATCAGGGGGTGGGGCTACACCAGTAAGTCACATCAGGGGCTGGGGCTACACCAGTAAGTCACATCAGGGGGTGGGGCTACACCAGTAAGTCATACATCTGGGGGTGGGGCAGACCAGTAAGTCATACATCAGGGGGTGGGGCTACACCAGTAAGTCACATCAGGGGCTGGGGCTACACCAGTAAGTCATACATCTGGGGGTGGGGCAGACCAGTAAGTCATACATCAGGGGGTGGGGCTACACCAGTAAGTCACATCAGGGGGTGGGGCTACACCAGTAAGTCATACATCTGGGGGTGGGGCAGACCAGTAAGTCATACGTCACTGGGTGGGGCTACACCAGTAAGTCACATCAGGGGGTGGGGCTACACCAGTAAGTCACATCTGGGGGTGGGGCTACACCAGTAAGTCACATCAGGGGGTGGGGCTACACCAGTAAGTCATACATCAGGGGGTGGGGCTACACCAGTAAGTCATACATCAGGGGGTGGGGCTACACCAGTAAGTCATACATCAGGGGGTGGGGCTACACCAGTAAGTCATACATCAGGGGGTGGGGCTACACCAGTAAGTCATACATCAGGGGGTGGGGCTACACCAGTAAGTCACATCAGGGGGTGGGGCTACACCAGTAAGTCATACATCAGGGGGTGGGGCTACACCAGTAAGTCATACATCAGGGGGTGGGGCTACACCAGTAAGTCATACATCAGGGGGTGGGGCTACACCAGTAAGTCATATATCAGGGGGTGGGGCTACACCAGTAAGTCATACATCAGGGGGTGGGGCTACACCAGTAAGTCACATCAGGGGGTGGAGCTACACCAGTAAGTCACATCACCGGCTGGGGCTACACCAGTAAGTCATACATCAGGGGGTGGGGCTACACCAGTAAGTCACACATCAGGGGGTGGGGCTACACCAGTAAGTCACACATCAGGCTGGGGCTACACCAGTAAGTCACATCAGGGGGTGGGGCTACACCAGTAAGTCATACATCAGGGGGTGGGGCTACACCAGTAAGTCATACATCAGGGGGTGGGGCTACACCAGTAAGTCATACATCAGGGGGTGGGGCTACACCAGTAAGTCACACATCAGGCTGGGGCTACACCAGTAAGTCACATCAGGGGGTGGGGCTACACCAGTAAGTCACATCAGGGGGTGGGGCTACACCAGTAAGTCATACATCAGGGGGTGGGGCTACACCAGTAAGTCATACATCAGGGGCTGGGGCTACACCAGTAAGTCACATCAGGGGGTGGGGCTACACCAGTAAGTCACACATCAGGGGGTGGGGCTACACCAGTAAGTCACATCAGGGGGTGGGGCTACACCAGTAAGTCATACATCAGGGGCTGGGGCTACACCAGTAAGTCATACATCAGGGGGTGGGGCTACACCAGTAAGTCACATCACCGGCTGGGGCTACACCAGTAAGTCACATCAGGGGGTGGGGCTACACCAGTAAGTCACACATCAGGGGGTGGGGCTACACCAGTAAGTCATACATCAGGGGGTGGGGCTACACCAGTAAGTCATACATCAGGGGCTGGGGCTACACCAGTAAGTCACATCAGGGGGTGGGGCTACACCAGTAAGTCACATCAGGGGGTGGGGCTACACCAGTAAGTCACATCAGGGGGTGGGGCTACACCAGTAAGTCATACATCACTGGCTGGGGCTACACCAGTAAGTCACATCAGGGGGTGGGGCTACACCAGTAAGTCACATCAGGGGGTGGGGCTACACCAGTAAGTCACATCAGGGGGTGGGGCTACACCAGTAAGTCACACATCAGGGGGTGGGGCTACACCAGTAAGTCATACATCAGGGGGTGGGGCTACACCAGTAAGTCATACATCAGGGGGTGGGGCTACACCAGTAAGTCACATCAGGGGGTGGGGCTACACCAGTAAGTCATACATCAGGGGGTGGGGCTACACCAGTAAGTCACATCAGGGGGTGGGGCTACACCAGTTAGTCATACATCAGGGTGGGGCTACACCAGTAAGTCATACATCAGGGGTGGGGCTACACCAGTTAGTCATACATCAGGGTGGGGCTACACCAGTTAGTCATACATCAGGGGGTGGGGCTACACCAGTAAGTCACACATCAGGGGGTGGGGCTACACCAGTAAGTCACATCAGGGTGGGGCTACACCAGTAAGTCATACATCAGGGGGTGGGGCTACACCAGTGAGTCATACATCAGGGGGTGGGGCTACACCAGTAAGTCACATCAGGGGGTGGGGCTACACCAGTAAGTCACATCACCGGCTGGGGCTACACCAGTAAGTCATACATCAGGGGGTGGGGCTACACCAGTAAGTCATACATCAGGGTGGGGCTACACCAGTTAGTCATACATCAGGGGGTGGGGCTACACCAGTAAGTCACATCAGGGGGTGGGGCTACACCAGTAAGTCACATCACCGGCTGGGGCTACACCAGTAAGTCAGACCTCAGGGTGGGGCTACACCAGTAAGTCACATCAGGGGGTGGGGCTACACCAGTAAGTCATACATCAGGGGGTGGGGCTACACCAGTAAGTCACATCACCGGCTGGGGCTACACCAGTAAGTCAGACCTCAGGGTGGGGCTACACCAGTAAGTCACATCACCGGCTGGGGCTACACCAGTAAGTCAGACCTCAGGGTGGGGCTACACCAGTAAGTCACATCAGGGGGTGGGGCTACACCAGTAAGTCATACATCAGGGGGTGGGGCTACACCAGTAAGTCACATCAGGGGGTGGGGCTACACCAGTAAGTCATACATCACAGGCTGGGGCTACACCAGTAAGTCACATCAGGGGGTGGGGCTACACCAGTTAGTCATACATCAGGGGGTGGGGCTACACCAGTAAGTCACATCAGGGGGTGGGGCTACACCAGTAAGTCATACATCAGGGGGGGGCTACACCAGTAAGTCACATCAGGGGGTGGGGCTACACCAGTAAGTCATACATCAGGGGGTGGGGCTACACCAGTAAGTCATACATCAGGGGGTGGGGCTACACCAGTAAGTCATACATCAGGGGGGGCTACACCAGTAAGTCACATCAGGGGGTGGGGCTACACCAGTAAGTCACATCAGGGGGTGGGGCTACACCAGTAAGTCATACATCAGGGGGTGGGGCTACACCAGTAAGTCATACATCAGGGTGGGGCTACACCAGTAAGTCACATCAGGGGGTGGGGCTACACCAGTAAGTCATACATCAGGGTGGGGCTACACCAGTTAGTCATACATCAGGGGCTGGGGCTACACCAGTTAGTCATACATCAGGGGGTGGGGCTACACCAGTAAGTCACATCAGGGTGGGGCTACACCAGTAAGTCATCCATCAGGGGGTGGGGCTACACCAGTAAGTCATACATCAGGGGCTGGGGCTACACCAGTTAGTCATACATCAGGGGGTGGGGCTACACCAGTAAGTCACATCAGGGTGGGGCTACACCAGTAAGTCATACATCAGGGGGTGGGGCTACACCAGTTAGTCACATCAGGGGGTGGGGCTACACCAGTAAGTCACATCAGGGGGTGGGGCTACACCAGTAAGTCACATCAGGGGGTGGGGCTACACCAGTAAGTCACATCAGGGGGTGGGGCTACACCAGTAAGTCATACATCAGGGGGTGGGGCTACAGCAGTAAGTCACATCAGGGGGTGGGGCTACACCAGTAAGTCACATCACCGGCTGGGGCTACACCAGTAAGTCATACATCAGGGGGTGGGGCTACACCAGTAAGTCACATCAGGCTGGGGCTACACCAGTAAGTCATACATCAGGGGGTGGGGCTACACCAGTAAGTCACATCAGGGGGTGGGGCTACACCAGTAAGTCACATCAGGGGGTGGGGCTACACCAGTAAGTCACATCAGGGGGTGGGGCTACACCAGTAAGTCACATCAGGGGGTGGGGCTACACCAGTAAGTCATACATCAGGGGGTGGGGCTACACCAGTAAGTCACATCTGGGGGTGGGGCTACACCAGTAAGTCACACATCAGGGGGTGGGGCTACACCAGTAAGTCACATCTGGGGGTGGGGCTACACCAGTAAGTCACACATCAGGGGGAGGGGCTACACCAGTAAGTCATGCATCAGGGGGTGGGGCTACACCAGTAAGTCATACATCAGGGGGTGGGGCTACACCAGTAAGTCATACATCAGGGGGTGGGGCTACACCAGTAAGTCACATCAGGGGGTTGGGCTACACCAGTAAGTCATACATCAGGGGGTGGGGCTACACCAGTAAGTCATACATCAGGGTGGGGCTACACCAGTAAGTCATACATCAGGGGGGGGCTACACCAGTAAGTCACATCAGGGTGGGGCTACACCAGTAAGTCACATCAGGGGGTGGGGCTACACCAGTAAGTCATACATCAGGGGGTGGGGCTACACCAGTAAGTCACATCAGGGGGTGGGGCTACACCAGTAAGTCATACATCAGGGGGTGGGGCTACACCAGTAAGTCACATCAGGGGGTGGGGCTACACCAGTAAGTCATACATCAGGGGGTGGGGCTACACCAGTAAGTCACATCAGGGGGTGGGGCTACACCAGTAAGTCACATCAGGGGGTGGGGCTACACCAGTAAGTCACATCGGGGGGTGGGGCTACACCAGTAAGTCATACATCTGGGTGGGGCTACACCAGTAAGTCACATCAGGGGGTGGGGCTACACCAGTAAGTCAGACATCAGGGGGTGGGGCTACACCAGTAAGTCAGACATCAGGGGGTGGGGCTACACCAGTAAGTCATACATCAGGGGCTGGGGCTACACCAGTTAGTCATACATCAGGGGGTGGGGCTACACCAGTAAGTCATACATCAGGGGGTGGGGCTACACCAGTAAGTCACATCAGGGGGTGGGGCTACACCAGTAAGTCATACATCAGGCTGGGGCTACACCAGTAAGTCATACATCAGGGGGTGGGGCTACACCAGTAAGTCACATCAGGGGGTGGGGCTACACCAGTAAGTCATACATCAGGGGGTGGGGCTACACCAGTAAGTCACATCAGGGGGTGGGGCTACACCAGTAAGTCATACATCAGGGGGTGGGGCTACACCAGTAAGTCACATTACCGGCTGGGGCTACACCAGTAAGTCATACATCAGGGGCTGGGGCTACACCAGTAAGTCATACATCAGGGGCTGGGGCTACACCAGTTAGTCATACATCAGGGGGTGGGGCTACACCAGTAAGTCACATCAGGGTGGGGCTACACCAGTAAGTCATCCATCAGGGGGTGGGGCTACACCAGTAAGTCATACATCAGGGGCTGGGGCTACACCAGTTAGTCATACATCAGGGGGTGGGGCTACACCAGTAAGTCACATCAGGGTGGGGCTACACCAGTAAGTCATACATCAGGGGGTGGGGCTACACCAGTAAGTCACATCAGGGGGTGGGGCTACACCAGTAAGTCACATCAGGGGGTGGGGCTACACCAGTAAGTCACATCAGGGGGTGGGGCTACACCAGTAAGTCACATCAGGGGGTGGGGCTACACCAGTAAGTCATACATCAGGGGGTGGGGCTACAGCAGTAAGTCACATCAGGGGGTGGGGCTACACCAGTAAGTCACATCACCGGCTGGGGCTACACCAGTAAGTCATACATCAGGGTGGGGCTACACCAGTAAGTCACATCAGGCTGGGGCTACACCAGTAAGTCATACATCAGGGGGTGGGGCTACACCAGTAAGTCACATCAGGGGGTGGGGCTACACCAGTAAGTCATACATCAGGGGGTGGGGCTACACCAGTAAGTCACATCAGGGGGTGGGGCTACACCAGTAAGTCATACATCAGGCTGGGGCTACACCAGTAAGTCATACATCAGGGGGTGGGGCTACACCAGTAAGTCACATCAGGGGGTGGGGCTACACCAGTAAGTCACATCAGGGGGTGGGGCTACACCAGTAAGTCACATCAGGGGGTGGGGCTACACCAGTAAGTCATACATCAGGGGGTGGGGCTACACCAGTAAGTCACATCTGGGGGTGGGGCTACACCAGTAAGTCATACATCAGGGGGTGGGGCTACACCAGTAAGTCACATCTGGGGGTGGGGCTACACCAGTAAGTCACACATCAGGGGGTGGGGCTACACCAGTAAGTCATGCATCAGGGGGTGGGGCTACACCAGTAAGTCACACATCAGGGGGTGGGGCTACACCAGTAAGTCACACATCAGGGGCTGGGGCTACACCAGTAAGTCATACATCAGGGGGTGGGGCTACACCAGTAAGTCACATCAGGGTGGGGCAACACCAGTAAGTCACATCAGGGGTGGGGCAACACCAGTAAGTCATACATCAGGGTGGGGCTACACCAGTAAGTCACATCAGGGGGTGGGGCTACACCAGTAAGTCATACATCACCGGCGGGGGCTACACCAGTAAGTCACATCACCGGCTGGGGCTACACCAGTAAGTCACATCAGGGGGTGGGGCTACACCAGTAAGTCATACATCAGGGGGTGGGGCTACACCAGTAAGTCACATCAGAGGGTGGGGCTACACCAGTAAGTCATACATCAGGGTGGGGCTACACCAGTAAGTCACATCAGGGGGTGGGGCTACACCAGTAAGTCACATCAGGGGGTGGGGCTACACCAGTAAGTCATACATCAGGGGGTGGGGCTACACCAGTAAGTCACATCACCGGCTGGGGCTACACCAGTAAGTCATACATCAGGGGGTGGGGCTACACCAGTAAGTCACATCACCGGCTGGGGCTACACCAGTAAGTCACATCAGGGGGTGGGGCTACACCAGTAAGTCATACATCAGGGGGTGGGGCTACACCAGTAAGTCACATCAGGCTGGGGCTACACCAGTAAGTCATACATCAGGGGGTGGGGCTACACCAGTAAGTCATACATCAGGGGGTGGGGCTACACCAGTAAGTCATACATCAGGGGGTGGGGCTACACCAGTAAGTCACACATCAGGGGGGGGGGGCTACACCAGTAAGTCATACATCAGGGGGTGGGGCTACACCAGTAAGTCATACATCAGGGGGTGGGGCTACACCAGTAAGTCATACATCGGGGTGGGGCTACACCAGTAAGTCACATCAGGGGGTGGGGCTACACCAGTAAGTCATACATCAGGGGGTGGGGCTACACCAGTAAGTCACATCAGGGGGTGGGGCTACACCAGTAAGTCATACATCACCGGCTGGGGCTACACCAGTAAGTCATACATCAGGGGATGGGGCTACACCAGTAAGTCACACATCAGGGGGTGGGGCTACACCAGTAAGTCATACATCAGGGGGTGGGGCTACACCAGTAAGTCACATCAGGGGGTGGGGCTACACCAGTAAGTCACATCACCGGCTGGGGCTACACCAGTAAGTCACATCAGGGGGTGGGGCTACACCAGTAAGTCACATCAGGGGGTGGGGCTACACCAGTAAGTCATACATCAGGGCTTGGGCTACACCAGTAAGTCACATCTGGGGCTGGGGCTACACCAGTAAGTCACATCTGGGGGTGGGGCTACACCAGTAAGTCATACATCAGGGGGTGGGGCTACACCAGTAAGTCATACATCAGGGGGTGGGGCTACACCAGTAAGTCATACATCAGGGGTGGGGCTACACCAGTAAGTCACATCAGGGGGAGGGGCTACACCAGTTAGTCATACATCAGGGGGTGGGGCTACACCAGTAAGTCATAATAAAGGGCTGGGGCTACACCAGTAAGTCATACATCAGGGGTAGGGGCTACACCAGTAAGTCACATCAGGGGGTGGGGCTACACCAGTAAGTCACATCAGGGGGTGGGGCTACACCAGTAAGTCACATCAGGGGGTGGGGCTACACCAGTAAGTCATACATCAGGGGGTGGGGCTACACCAGTAAGTCACACATCAGGGGGTGGGGCTACACCGGTAAGTCATACATCAGGGGGTGGGGCTACACCAGTAAGTCACATCAGGGGGTGGGGCTACACCAGTAAGTCACATCAGGGGGTGGGGCTACACCAGTAAGTCACATCAGGGGGTGGGGCTACACCAGTTAGTCACATCACCGGCTGGAGCTACACCAGTAAGTCATACATCAGGGGGTGGGGCTACACCAGTAAGTCATACATCAGGGGGTGGGGCTACACCAGTAAGTCACATCACTGGCTGGGGCTACACCAGTAAGTCATACATCAGGGGGTGGGGCTACACCAGTTAGTCACATCACCGGCTGGAGCTACACCAGTAAGTCATACATCAGGGGGTGGGGCTACACCAGTAAGTCATACATCAGGGGTGGGGCTACACCAGTAAGTCACATCAGGGGGTGGGGCTACACCAGTAAGTCACACATCAGGGGGTGGGGCTACACCAGTAAGTCACATCACTGGCTGGGGCTACACCAGTAAGTCACACATCAGGGGGTGGGGCTACACCAGTAAGTCATACATCAGGGGCTGGGGCTACACCAGTAAGTCATACATCAGGGGGTGGGGCTACACCAGTAAGTCACATCAGGGGGTGGGGCTACACCAGTAAGTCATACATCGGGGTGGGGCTACACCAGTAAGTCACACATCAGGGGTTGGGGCTACACCAGTAAGTCACATCAGGGGGTGGGGCTACACCAGTAAGTCATACATCAGGGGCTGGGGCTACACCAGTAAGTCACATCAGGGGGTGGGGCTACACCAGTTAGTCATACATCAGGCTGGGGCTACACCAGTAAGTCACATCAGGGGGTGGGGCTACACCAGTAAGTCACATCAGGGGGTGGGGCTACACCAGTTAGTCATACATCAGGCTGGGGCTACACCAGTAAGTCACATCAGGGGGTGGGGCTACACCAGTAAGTCACATCAGGGGGTGGGGCTACACCAGTAAGTCATACATCAGGGGGTGGGGCTACACCAGTTAGTCATACATCAGGCTGGGGCTACACCAGTAAGTCACATCAGGGGGTGGGGCTACACCAGTTAGTCATACATCAGGGGGTGGGGCTACACCAGTAAGTCATACATCAGGGGGTGGGGCTACACCAGTTAGTCATACATCAGGGGGTGGGGCTACACCAGTTAGTCATACATCAGGCTGGGGCTACACCAGTAAGTCACATCAGGGGGTGGGGCTACACCAGTTAGTCATACATCAGGGGTGGGGCTACACCAGTAAGTCACATCAGGGGGTGGGGCTACACCAGTGAGTCATACATCAGGGTTGGGCTACACCAGTAAGTCACATCAGGGGGTGGGGCTACACCAGTTAGTCATACATCAGGCTGGGGCTACACCAGTAAGTCACATCAGGGGGTGGGGCTACACCAGTAAGTCACATCAGGGGGTGGGGCTACACCAGTAAGTCATACATCAGGGGGTGGGGCTACACCAGTGAGTCATACATCAGGGCTGGGGCTACACCAGTAAGTCATACATCAGGGTGGGGCTACACCAGTAAGTCACATCTGGGGGTGGGGCTACACCAGTAAGTCATACATCAGGGGGGGGGGGCTACACCAGTAAGTCATACATCAGGGGATGGGGCTACACCAGTAAGTCACATCAGGGGGTGGGGCTACACCAGTAAGTCACATCAGGGGTTGGGCTACACCAGTAAGTCATTCATCAGGGGGTGGGGCTACACCAGTAAGTCACATCAGGGTGGGGCTACACCAGTAAGTCACATCAGGGGGTGGGGCTACACCAGTAAGTCATACATCAGGGGGTGGGGCTACACCAGTAAGTCACATCAGGCTGGGGCTACACCAGTAAGTCATACATCAGGGGGTGGGGCTACACCAGTAAGTCACATCAGGGGGTGGGGCTACACCAGTAAGTCATACATCAGGGGGTGGGGCTACACCAGTAAGTCATACATCAGGGGGTGGGGCTACACCAGTAAGTCACACATCAGGGGGGGGGGGCTACACCAGTAAGTCACATCAGGGGGTGGGGCTACACCAGTAAGTCACACATCAGGGGGTGGGGCTACACCAGTAAGTCATACATCAGGGGGTGGGGCTACACCAGTAAGTCACATCAGAGGGTGGGGCTACACCAGTAAGTCATACATCAGGGGCTGGGGCTACACCAGTAAGTCATACATCAGGGGGTGGGGCTACACCAGTAAGTCATACATCAGGGGGTGGGGCTACACCAGTAAGTCATACATCAGGGGGTGGGGCTACACCAGTAAGTCACATCAGGGGGTGGGGCTACACCAGTAAGTCACATCACTGGCTGGGGCTACACCAGTAAGTCATACATCAGGGGCTGGGGCTACACCAGTAAGTCACACATCAGGGGGTGGGGCTACACCAGTAAGTCATACATCAGGGGGTGGGGCTACACCAGTAAGTCACACATCAGGGGGTGGGGCTACACCAGTAAGTCACATCACTGGCTGGGGCTACACCAGTAAGTCATACATCAGGGGCTGGGGCTACACCAGTAAGTCATACATCAGGGGCTGGGGCTACACTAGTAAGTCATACACCAGGGGGTGGGGCTACACCAGTAAGTCACACATCAGGGGGTGGGGCTACACCAGTAAGTCACATCACCGGCTGGGGCTACACCAGTGAGTCATACATCAGGGGGTGGGGCTACACCAGTAAGTCATACATCAGGGGCTGGGGCTACACCAGTAAGTCACATCTGGGGGTGGGGCTACACCAGTAAGTGACATCACCGGCTGGGGCTACACCAGTAAGTCATACATCAGGGGGTGGGGCTACACCAGTAAGTCACATCAGGGGGTGGGGCTACACCAGTAAGTCACATCACCGGCTGGGGCTACACCAGTAAGTCACACATCAGGCTGGGGCTACACCAGTAAGTCATACATCAGGGGGTGGGGCTACACCAGTAAGTCACATCAGGGGGTGGGGCTACACCAGTAAGTCACATCAGGGGGTGGGGCTACACCAGTAAGTCACATCAGGGGGTGGGGCTACACCAGTAAGTCACATCACCGGCTGGGGCTACACCAGTAAGTCACACATCAGGGGGTGGGGCTACACCAGTAAGTCATACATCAGGGGGTGGGGCTACACCAGTGAGTCACATCAGGGGGTGGGGCTACACCAGTAAGTCATACATCAGGGGGTGGGGCTACACCAGTAAGTCACATCTGGGGGTGGGGCTACACCAGTAAGTCACATCAGGGGGTGGGGCTACACCAGTAAGTCACATCACAGGCTTGGGCTACACCAGTAAGTCATACATCAGGGGGTGGGGCTACACCAGTAAGTCATACATCAGGGGGTGGGGCTACACCAGTAAGTCATACATCAGGGGGTGGGGCTACACCAGTAAGTCATACATCAGGGGGTGGGGCTACACCAGTAAGTCATACATCTGGGGGTGGGGCTACACCAGTAAGTCATACATCAGGGGGTGGGGCTACACCAGTTAGTCATACATCAGGGGGTGGGGCTACACCAGTAAGTCATACATCAGGGGATGGGGCTACACCAGTAAGTCACATCAGGGGGTGGGTCTACACCAGTGAGTCACATCAGGGGGTGGGGCTACACCAGTAAGTCACATCAGGCTGGGGCTACACCAGTAAGTCATATCAGGGGGTGGGGCTACACCAGTAAGTCACATCAGGCTGGGGCTACACCAGTAAGTCATACATCAGGGGGTGGGGCTACACCAGTAAGTCATACATCAGGGGGTGGGGCTACACCAGTAAGTCATACATCAGGGGGTGGGGCTACACCAGTAAGTCAGACCTCACCTTATAACACATCAGGACCAACACTAATATAATCTTAGTACCGATGAATTCTTATTTCAGACAGAAAATTTAATAGCAATTTAGACATTACAATGTCACTCACTGTTTTTCAAGGCTCTCTTGTAAGAAGAGAAACTTTGACCAGGTTCTGGCAACTCATTGAAAATGCATTTTTATAATGATTATTTCATATGTGTGTCTTTATGTCTTAATCATGAATCCACCATAGATGGAGGGAAAACCATTTATATTTGCAATTTTGCATTTCAAAATATACCATAATTACTTAGCTAGTGTATACCAAATAGTTGAAGTGAACATGGGGAGCATGTAATTGTGGTTGTTGCACCAAATTTGTGATTGAAAAAAGTCCCCCATCAGTCTTACCAGGTTGTACCAGTATAAGTGGATGTCTTCTGAGATTGGGCCAATGTGAACGTCTTTGACTGGGTGCCATCTTTGACCGGGTGCCATCTTTGACCTGCTGACAGAAAACAGTTTATTCATGGCACGTAAAGTTATATAGAGAGACACAACCATTGCCATTTTCTTTATTTCATCCCTTACATATCAAAGAAGAAACTAATTTTTCTTAAATTCTTTTTTCTATAGTGGGCGGTCAATGATGGCACCCGGTCAAAGATGGCACCCAGTCAAAGATGTTCACATTGGCCCGATCTAATGGGACACAGCCATGACCTAGAAGAACTTTGGTACACAACATTTAGCAGTTGAGGAAATTAAACTATATTACATGTGTCATCTTTCCTTACATACCAGAAGGGCATTAGATGAGTTGGGAGTCTGATCTAGGTCAGTTGGTGAGGCAGACATGGTGGTGTATGTGTTAGATAGACTACACCTGGACACGGTTCCTCCATATACCCACTGCCCAACAGGGTCAAGACGAGGTGTTGTACACCGAGTCGATGACCAGTGGGCAGTGGGTATGTGGAAGGACCCTGGCCAGGTGTAGTCTATCTGATTTAACCCTCGGGTATGCAATATACCCAAGGTGCGAATCCTTTGTCTCAGGCGTCCACCGTGGGTTAATCAATGGGAGAAGGCATCCCCAGAAAGCATCCCCAAAAATGACTCTGCCTTGAGCATCCACATTCTTGGAGCTGGGAGGGGGTGATGTGGGGGGATATGGAGAGGGGGCATAGAGAGAAAAGACACTGCCTTGATAAGTCATTCCAGGGTCCTTTCCTGGCCCTTTCTGAGACCTGGTGACAGTAACTCTGTTTGTTTAGACTGTTCAGTACATAGGCTTATAGCCTGTATTATCATATAGAACTGTCTATGGCAGAGGGTGCTCAGTGGGTCCCCTCATACCTGGTGGATGTATGTGTAATATACTAGTGGTGTTGATTAGCATATGGAGGAGTTATATTACTTCGGTTACTTAACAATATACTTGTATTAAATGTGGATTAATACCTCACTCTGCTTCCCTACAGCGGGCGGTGGGGGCAGCCTTCCTGACAAGTTGCAGGAGGCTAAGATCTCCGTCTTCACGGAGGCCGAGTGTAAAGCGGACTGGGCCACGAGCATCAACGCCGGCCACATCTGTGTGGGCGTCAAGGGCAGCAAGGGCGCGTGTAACGTGAGTAGGAGCTGTTGTTACAAACCACGCACGTCTTCTTTCACTATATGGAATACCGAGGGAGGAATGATACTCAATGACTCTCGCCATAGGCCTTTTCATGTTTTTCAATGTTCAAAATATGTTAAATTGTATTTAATTTAAACAGATAATGACATCACAGGCCATGTGATACGGGGACACTGTATTCCTTGGGGGGGGGGGGGCATGGAATACAGGATTTATAGTACTTAAGCATAGTGATTGTCATATCCACCATGAAATACATGTATACACAAATGCCAACGCCCATTGATACCGTCTCTATTGTATTTCACAAGTGGGGGCTGGGGCAGTATCCCACAAAGCCGCAGGCCAAATGGGATACTGCCCCAGCCCCCACTCATGAAATACAATGGGCATTGCCATTTGCATTTATTTTTTCATTTGAAACCATTTAATGATGGAAAGACAAATCTTCTTAGCCAATTGAATTCGGGCACATTGTATTCAATGGGGGTCATTGAATACGGCCTCCCATTGCTTAAGCATAGGATATTTTGTATTTCCAAAAAACACATATTACATGTACTATATCCACCATGAAATACATATTACATGTACTATATCCACCATGAAATACATATTACATGTACTATATCCACCATGAAATACATATTACATGTACTATATCCACCATGAAATACATATTACATGTGCTATATTGACAACTGTTGATGTTTGTCTCCTACACAGGGGGACAGCGGGGGCCCCCTGGTGTGTAAAGTGGGAGCTGAGTACCAGCTGTTTGGGGCCACCTCCTTCGGACTCATCTTCTGCTTCACCGACTACCCGACCGTGTACAGCCGCGTCCCCTACTTCAGGGAGTGGATCCGGGGACAGACCGGGGTCTAGTCTTTTAGTAAGATGGTCACAGTCAAGGCACAACCGGAGTACGAGCTCTACAACACTACTATTTGTTTTTTAAATAAATAATTTGTCAATAAAGAAAATACTTACAAAAAAGTGACAGGTTTTCCTGGTTGAATTATATAGAATTATCCGGGTATACGTAAGAATTACCGTCTCATAATGCATTCTCGTGCGGTAAGTATAATAGTATACATACATGTGGTTCCAGGAAATTATTTTTAAAATGTTGGTGAAAGCCTATACAGGTCTGCTGTGTCTGAAAGCATTAAGCATCAAACTGACCCGTGGCTCATTTAATTAGAGACAATTTTTCTGGTAAATTCATGTGAAATAATTTCAGCTTAAAGGCAGTTTGAAGTTCATGATATCTGTGGGAACAGGCTGTTGAAGCTCTATGGGAAGGCACTTGGATAGGTTTTCCAAATAGTGTAGATTCCGTTTTTTTATTGTGCAATGTTAATAACAGCTTTCCAGAAAATCTTTAATCATCATTCTATCATAAGTAGAAGTGGAGAAATTGATCAGAACATGGAGGTTTGTTGAAGCAAATGCCCACTATAGAAAGGCTATTATATCATATTTGTAATACTTTGTTTGAAAGTTACAGTATTCCACTTTCCATATTGCTATAACATATTTTTTAACTTGCGTAAGTTTTATATGAAACACCCTTTTTAAATGTGTATTCTGTACAACCCCATGTCATGTAGACTAGAGCAGTACTTGCAGTGCATTAATTTGGGCAAAACAAAAAGCCCTGGGCATCCATGTAAGAGGCTAGGGGTACATACAAACTTCATATATGTTAGGACTTGGCTGATTTGTTATTCAGACCCCAGCTGTTCAATTTACTCACACTTTGACAGATTAGTTTTTGATGAACAACCATGCATTTGTAGCCTGTGGAATTCCCCTTAACCCTTTAAGAGCCACACAGTATGTTAATACATTGTGCCCTTTGTCTTCATAATTCATGAATGCTGTGGTGGACAGTACTAGGCTATAGAGCCACAGACCTGACAATACGTGGACTGGGCTTCCCCTCACTAAGACAGGGGAGCCCCCCGTGGGACTGGGCTTCCCCTCACTAAGACAGGGGAACCCCCGTGGGACTGGGCTTCCCCTCACTAAGACAGGGGAACCCCCCGTGGGACTGGGCTTCCCCTCACTAAGACAGGGGAACCCCCGTTGGACTGGGCTTCCCCTCACTAAGACAGGGGAACCCCCCGTGGGACTGGGCTTCCCCTCACTAAGACAGGGGAACTCCCCGTGGGACTGGGCTTCCCCTCACTAAGACAGGGGAACCCCCCGTGGGGCTGGGCTTCCCCTCACTAAGACAGGGGAACCGCCCGTGGGACTGGGACTGGGCTTCCCCTCACTAAGACAGGGGAACCCCCTGTAGGATGGGGCTTCCCCTCACTAAGACAGGAGAACCCCCCGTGGGACTGGGACTGGGCTTCCCCTCACTAAGACAGGGGAATTCCCCGTGGGACTGGGCTTCCCCTCACTAAGACAGGGGACCCCCCCGTGGGACTGGGCTTCCCCTCACTAAGACAGGGGAACCGCCCGTGGGACTGGGACTGGGCTTCCCCTCACTAAGACAGGGGAACTACCCATGGGACTGGGCTTCCCCTCACTAAGACAGGGGAACCGCCCGTGGGACTGGGCTTCCCCTCACTAAGACAGGGGAACCCCCCGTGGGACTGGGCGTCCCCTCACTAAGACAGGGGAACCCCCCGTAGGACTGGGCTTCCCCTCCCTAAGACAGGGGAACCCCCCGTAGGACTGGGCTTCCCCTCACTAAGACAGGGGAACCCCCCGTAGGACTGGGCTTCCCCTCACTAAGACAGGGGAACACCCCGTAGGACTGGACTTCCCCTCACTAAGCCAGGGGAACCCCCTGTAGGACTGGGCTTCCCCTCACTTAGAAAGGGGAACCCCCTGTAGGACTGGGCGTCCCCTCACTAGGAAAGGGAACCCCCGTAGGACTGGGCTTCCTCTCACTAAGACAGGGGAACAACCAGTAGGACTGGGCTTCCCCTCACTAAGACAGGGGAACCCCCCTATAGGACTGGGCTTCCCCTCACTAAGACAGGGAACCCCCCTGTAGGACTGGGCTTCCCCTCACTAAGACAGGGGAACCCCCCTGTAGGACTGGGCTTCCCCTCACTAAGACAGGGAACCCCCCCTGTATGACTGGGCTTCCCCTCACTAAGACAGGGGAACCCCCCTGTAGGACTGGGCTTCCCCTCACTAAGACAGGGGAACCCCCCGATAGGACTTGGCTTTCCCTCACTAAGACAGGGAACCCCCCTGTAGGACTGGGCTTCCCCTCACTAAGACAGGGGAACCCCCTGTAGGACTGGGCTTCCCCTCACTAAGACAGGGGAACCCCCCTTAGGACTGGGCTTCCCCTCATTAAGACAGGGGAACCCCCCGTAGGACTGGGCTTCCCCTCACTAAGACAGGGGAACCCCCCTTAGGACTGGGCTTCCCCTCACTAAGACAGGGGAACCCCCTGTAGGACTGGGCTTTCCCTCACTTAGACAGGGAAACCCCCTGTAGGACTGGGCTTCCCCTCACTGAGACAGGGGAACCCCCCTTAGGACTGGGCTTCCCCTCACTAAGGCAGGGGAACCCCCCGTAGGACTGGGCTTCCCCTCACTAAGACAGGGGAACCCCCTTTAGGACTGGGCTTCCCCTCACTAAGACAGGGGAACCCCCCTTAGGACTGGGCTTCCCCTCACTAAGACAGGGGAACCCCCCTGTAGGACTCGGCTTCCCCTCACTAAGATGGGGGAACCCCCCTGTAGGACTGGGCTTCCCCTCACTAAGACAGGGGAACCCCCTGTAGGACTGGGCTTCCCCTCACTAAGACAGGGTAACCCCCTGTAGGACTGGGCTTCCCCTCACTAAGACAGGGGAACCCCCTGTATAACTGGGCTTCCCCTCACTAAGAGAGGGGAACCCCCCTGTAGGACTGGGCTTCCCCTCACTAAGACAGGGGAACCCCCCTGTATAACTGGGCTTCCCCTCACTAAGACAGGGGAACCCCCTGTAGGACTGGGCTTCCCCTCACTAAGACAGGGGAACCCCCCTGTAGGACTGGGCTTCCCCTCACTAAGACAGGGGAACCCTTCGTAGGATTTGGCTTCCCCTCACTAAGACAGGGGAACATCCTGTAGGACTGGGCTTCCCCTCACTAAGACAGGGGAACCCCCCTGTAGGACTGGGCTTCCCCTCACTAAGACAGGGAACCCCCGTAGGACTGGGCTTCCCCTCACTAAGACAGGGGAACCCCCTGTAGGACTGGGCTTCCTCTCACTTAGACAGGGAACCCCCCTGTATGACTGGGCTTCTCCTCACTAAGACAGGGGAACCCCCCTGTAGGACTGGGCTTCCCCTCACTAAGACAGGGGAACCCCCCCCCCCCCCCCATAGGACTTGGCTTCCCCTCACTAAGACAGGGAACCCCCCTGTAGGACTGGGCTTCCCCTCACTAAGACAGGGGAACCCCCTGTAGGACTGGGCTTCCCCTCACTAAGACAGGGGAAACCCCGTAGGACTTGGCTTCCCCTCACCCCTTACTGTTTAACAACCTTAAAGCTTGACCATCATGGTTGAAGTTGTTTTAGTCTTTGTATGGAAAATGCTGAACTTAATCCCTGATGGCCCAGCTTTAAATGCTGGGACTGTGTTGGTGCATCTTGATACCAAATGTTGGCAGTGCCAAACAGTACTTAACCATAATGGTGTATGTGGCCCCTTAATTGCCACTAAACCCTTCAGGAGCCCTGTAGTGCTTAAAGTGCTTGGTCATCAATATCCATGAATGTGTCAGGGCTAAATGTACTTAAGTGTTTCCCATAATGTAAACATGACGGGTGGGCTGCCAAGTGGATTGGTGCTTCCCGTTGTTATCTGGGTTAAAGGGGGTCTGTCCTCATCAGAGTGCGTCCATCTTGTGCTCTATGCTATGATTGCACCTCCCACCCACTAGTATCCTCACCATAACGACCCTAGAGTAGCCTCAGAGCACCACTATAGGGGTTACCAGTCAGTGCTATTTATGAGTGATTGGGGATCAAACACACATAGTCGTTCCGCTGGGTGCAGGCATGCAGTAGGGTCAGTTCAGGTAAAATCAGCCAGTGGGGATCAGTCTGCAGTGCTATTCATTGGTGCATGTTGAGAGTCCATATGGGGACCAATATAACGCCACAGTCCTGCCTGGGTGCCCCATGCAAATGAACCTATCATGAGACACTTACCACATTTCTTTTTTTTTAAATTTTCATAAAACCTGCCATGGTTTAGAAGTGATCCCCACTGGCTGATTTTACATGAACTTACCCCACTGACTGAGTTTGTTGGACTACATACATTGTCTGCAGTGAGGCACCTATTTATGGTCTGTACGCTCACCAGCACCTATAAGTCTGACCAGCCCAGGCCGTCACAAGTCCTTATTTTCTCGCCTATAGTGCCTACCACCTGATCATGTACAATTATCCCTTAGTGTCAGGACCTGTGCCCTTATATGTTAACTGGGGCCAAAGGGGGAGGGACAGTGAGGCCTTATTGAATAATGACTACAGTAGTTCCCCCTGGTGCCAAAAAGGTATACACTGCTAGTTTAACTGACTTATGTCCCTAACAATGTGCTAACTTGCTGCACGGGTGGGAGCGTTACGTACATTAGGTTTGTACTGAGCTGACACAACCCCCATTAGGGAGTGATAGTTAGTTATGTACGCAAGGCACACTATGTAAAGATTTGATCATCAACATACGTAGGACGCAAGTCCCTTTGAATGTATCGTTTTCTTTGTAAAATCACTCTGTGGAATAAAGAAACGTATAAACTCAATAACAGGGGAGGCTGTGTCTCATGAGATTGGGTCAATGTGAACGTCTTTGACTGGGGCCATCTTTGACTGGGTGCCATCTTTGACCAGCCACTATTAAAAAAATAAATGAAAAAGAAAATGTTTTCTTCTTTGATATGTTAGGGATAGCTTTGACTGGGTGCCAGCTTTGACCGGCTTGATAGAAAAGGGTTTATGAAGGGCATTTGAAGATTAAAATTGGCTGAAAAAGAAAGTTAATGGATGTTACAACACTTTACATTAGTAGTTAGTAGCCCATTTATATCTGGCACCCGGTCAAAGCTGGCACCCGGTCAAAGACGTTGACACTTGGCCCCATCTCATGAGACACAGCCTCATACTGCAGGGTTACACCACTACTTTATACCTCTACAGGTGTCCATCAAGCACTGCTGCCACCTGTTGGCCCATGCACTAACTAATAAAGAGTCTTACCGTAAAACCTCGCGTATAAGCCGCGGCTTGTATGCAAATCAGATCGCCGGTGCGGCTTATATGATTGGCACAGAGTCAGGGTGCGGCTTATATGCGAGCTTTTGCTCCTATAGTACAGTATAAAAGTAACAAGAATCAGATCGCTGGTGCGGCTAATACAGGAGTTAGGCTTATACGCAAGGTTTTACGGTACATGGATTCACATGGACGTTAGGTGTTGGTGGTAATTTGTTTGTCCTCTTCATGGTTATACTATTTCTTGTTTTTATCTATTTATTCATAAAATATCTAAAACTCAGACTTAATGTATCTCTAGTATTCTTGACTTGACATTGTGTATTAACTGCACAGTGGCGCCATCTATCATTGTTAAGATTACTAGAGATAATTTTGGCTTCCAATTATGCAAAATCCAGGTTGCACGACATCAATTATTTTCCCACTACATAGGATTCATGCAAAAATAGGATAATCATGTGTGTTGTTGGCCTCAGCGATTGATTCTTTTTCATATACATTCTCCAGGTCATTAGACATGGTATATTATGATTATATTTTTCTGTACTGGCCTTTTTGTGTGTCCAGCTTTCTCTAGTTCTGCAGTGACAGATTGGGGATATTCACATAATTCAACTTTCCTTAGTAGTCCTATCTAATATCAAATCCTATCCTAAATACTGGAATCAAGTATCATACACTCCAAGGATTAATTTGACACCTTGTTAACATCCCCACCGTTAAATTCAGACTAATGGTAATAGGTCGACACCCCTTCTGTGCAGGACTGTAAAGACGCTCCTGCCGCCATCTAGCGCTATTTAGTGCAGTGCTACCTCCATGACATCACCGGTACTGGTAAGTTAAGGCCACTCAACAAAAAAGTGGTTTCTCATCACCAAGGACTGAAAAATATGACGAGGGAGGCTTTTTTTTCTCTCTTTTTTTGTACTCACAGAAATGTATAGAATAATAAGAATGTTTTTCACAAGCTAAATTCAGTTAAGAATTTACTGGGATTTAAAATTGGGGGAAATGTAAGTTATTTCTATCCTACTATCCTTCTATATTACTGGCAGTATTAGCTTTACTTTGATACCAAATATGCCATTATTAGTTCATTTTTATTATGTTTTTCATCAGCAATTTGCAAGAAAATTCCCTCAAAAGCTAATTTTCATGATGCGCGCAGTGATAAGAAACCATTTTATGTTTTTTAAGTGGCCTAAGTATCCGCGTGAGGAGCACCACGAGTGGGGTGGTTCTTAACGCAGTGTCACACTATAATGTACTACAACATGTCGCTATGTGTCATAACATGGGGCAGGTCCACACCTCATCAGCCCCTCATTATGTAATTAACCATGCTACATGCGACACATGCCAAGTCGGGGGCAGCACCCTGTCATGTCAGCCAGCGTTAACCCTGTAAGGGCAGCACCCTGTCATGACGTCCATCATTAGCCCTGTAGGGGCAGCACCCTGTCATGACGTCCATCATTAACCCTGTAGGGGCAGCACCCTGTCATGACGTCCATCATTAACCCTGTAGGGGCAGCACCCTGTCATGACATCCATCATTAACCCTGTAGGGGCAGCACCCTGTCATGACGTCCATCATTAACCCTGTAGGGGCAGCACCCTGTCATGACGTCCAGCATTAACCCTGTAGGGGCAGCACCCTGTCATGACGTCAATCATTAACCCTGTAGGGGCAGCACCCTGTCATGACGTCCAGCATTAACCCTGTAGGGGCAGCACCCTGTCATGACGTCAATCATTAACCCTGTAGGGGCAGCACCCTGTCATGACGTCCAGCATTAACCCTGTAGGGGCAGCACCCTGTCATGACGTCCATCATTAACCCTGTAGGGGCAGCACCCTGTCATGTCTGTCAGCACTAACCCTGTAAGGGCAGCACCCTGTCATGACGTCCATCATTAACCCTGTAGGGGCAGCACCCTGTCATGACGTCCATCATTAACCCTGTAGGGGCAGCACCCTGTCATGTCTGTCAGCACTAACCCTGTAAGGGCAGCACCCTGTCATGACGTCCATCATTAACCCTGTAGGGGCAGCACCCTGTCATGTCATTAGCCCTGTAAGGGCAGCACCCTGTCATGACGTCCATCATTAACCCTGTAGGGGCAGCACCCTGTCATGTCATTAACCCTGTAAGGGCAGTACCCTGTCATGACGTCCATCATTAACCCTGTAGGGGCAGTACCCTGTCATGTCATTAGCCCTGTAGGGGCAGTACCCTGTCATGTCATTAGCCCTGTAGGGGCAGTACCCTGTCATGACGTCCATCATTAACCCTGTAAGGGCAGCACCCTGTCATGACGTCCATCATTAGCCCTGTAGGGGCAGCACCCTGTCATGTCATTAGCCCTGTAGGGGCAGTACCCTGTCATGTCATTAGCCCTGTAGGGGCAGTACCCTGTCATGACGTCCATCATTAACCCTGTAAGGGCAGCACCCTGTCATGACGTCCATCATTAACCCTGTAGGGGCAGCACCCTGTCATGACGTCCATCATTAGCCCTGTAGGGGCAGCACCCTGTCATGACGTCCATTATCAGCCCTGTAGGGGCAGCACCCTGTCATGACGTCCATCATTAACCCTGTAAGGGCAGCACCCTGTCATGACGTCCATCATTAGCCCTGTAGGGGCAGCACCCTGTCATGTCATTAACCCTGTAGGGGCAGCACCCTGTCATGACGTCCATCATTAACCCTGTAGGGGCAGCACCCTGTCATGTCATTAGCCCTGTAGGGGCAGTACCCTGTCATGACGTCCAGCATTAACCCTGTAGGGGCAGCACCCTGTCATGTCATTAACCCTGTAGGGGCAGCACCCTGTCATGACGTCCATCATTAACCCTGTAGGGGCAGCACCCTGTCATGACGTCCAGCATTAACCCTGTAGGGGCAGCACCCTGTCATGTCATTAACCCTGTAGGGGCAGCACCCTGTCATGACGTCCATCATTAACCCTGTAGGGGCAGCACCCTGTCATGACGTCCATCATTAGCCCTGTAGGGGCAGCACCCTGTCATGACGTCCAGCATTAACCCTGTAGGGGCAGCACCCTGTCATGACGTCCATCATTAACCCTGTAGGGGCAGCACCCTGTCATGACGTCCAGCATTAACCCTGTAGGGGCAGCACCCTGTCATGACATCCATCATTAACCCTGTAGGGGCAGCACCCTGTCATGACGTCCAGCATTAACCCTGTAGGGGCAGCACCCTGTCATGTCATTAACCCTGTAGGGGCAGCACCCTGTCATGACGTCCATCATTAGCCCTGTAGGGGCAGCACCCTGTCATGACGTCCAGCATTAGCCCTGTAGGGGCAGCACCCTGTCATGTCATTAGCCCTGTAGGGGCAGTACCCTGTCATGTCATTAGCCCTGTAGGGGCAGTACCCTGTCATGACGTCCATCATTAGCCCTGTAGGGGCAGTACCCTGTCATGTCATTAACCCTGTAGGGGCAGCACCCTGTCATGACGTCCATCATTAACCCTGTAGGGGCAGCACCCTGTCATGACGTCCATCATTAGCCCTGTAGGGGCAGCACCCTGTCATGACGTCCAGCATTAGCCCTGTAGGGGCAGCACCCTGTCATGACGTCCATCATTAACCCTGTAGGGGCAGCACCCTGTCATGTCATTAACCCTGTAGGGGCAGCACCCTGTCATGACGTCCATCATTAACCCTGTAGGGGCAGCACCCTGTCATGTCATTAACCCTGTAGGGGCAGAACCCTGTCATGACGTCCATCATTAACCCTGTAGGGGCAGCACCCTGTCATGTCATTAACCCTGTAGGGGCATTACCCTGTCATGACGTCCATCATTAGCCCTGTAGGGGCAGCACCCTGTCATGACATCCATCATTAACCCTGTAGGGGCAGCACCCTGTCATGTCATTAGCCCTGTAGGGGCAGTACCCTGTCATGACGTCCATCATTAGCCCTGTAGGGGCAGCACCCTGTCATGACATCCATCATTAACCCTGTAGGGGCAGCACCCTGTCATGACGTCCATCATTAGCCCTGTAGGGGCAGCACCCTGTCATGTCATTAACCCTGTAGGGGCAGCACCCTGTCATGACGTCCATCATTAGCCCTGTAGGGGCAGCACCCTGTCATGTCATTAACCCTGTAGGGGCAGCACCCTGTCATGACGTCCATCATTAGCCCTGTAGGGGCAGCACCCTGTCATGTCATTAACCCTGTAGGGGCAGCACCCTGTCATGACGTCCATCATTAGCCCTGTAAGGGCAGCACCCTGTCATGACGTCCATCATTAACCCTGTAGGGGCAGCACCCTGTCATGTCATTAGCCCTGTAAGGGCAGCACCCTGTCATGACGTCCATCATTAACCCTGTAGGGGCAGCACCCTGTCATGTCATTAGCCCTGTAAGGGCAGCACCCTGTCATGACGTCCAGCATTAACCCTGTAGGGGCAGCACCCTGTCATGACGTCCAGCATTAACCCTGTAGGGGCAGTACCCTGTCATGTCATTAGCCCTGTAGGGGCAGTACCCTGTCATGTCATTAGCCCTGTAGGGGCAGCACCCTGTCATGACGTCCAGCATTAACCCTGTAGGGGCAGCACCCTGTCATGTCATTAACCCTGTAAGGGCAGCACCCTGTCATGACGTCCAGCATTAACCCTGTAGGGGCAGCACCCTGTCATGACGTCCAGCATTAACCCTGTAAGGGCAGCACCCTGTCATGACGTCCATCATTAGCCCTGTAGGGGCAGCACCCTGTCATGTCATTAGCCCTGTAGGGGCAGCACCCTGTCATGTCATTAGCCCTGTAGGGGCAGTACCCTGTCATGTCATTAGCCCTGTAGGGGCAGTACCCTGTCATGACGTCCATCATTAACCCTGTAAGGGCAGCACCCTGTCATGACGTCCATCATTAGCCCTGTAGGGGCAGCACCCTGTCATGTCATTAGCCCTGTAGGGGCAGCACCCTGTCATGTCATTAGCCCTGTAGGGGCAGCACCCTGTCATGTCATTAGCCCTGTAGGGGCAGTACCCTGTCATGTCATTAGCCCTGTAGGGGCAGTACCCTGTCATGACGTCCATCATTAACCCTGTAAGGGCAGCACCCTGTCATGACGTCCATCATTAGCCCTGTAGGGGCAGCACCCTGTCATGACGTCCATCATTAGCCCTGTAGGGGCAGCACCCTGTCATGACGTCCATCATTAGCCCTGTAGGGGCAGCACCCTGTCATGACGTCCATTATCAGCCCTGTAGGGGCAGCACCCTGTCATGACGTCCATCATTAACCCTGTAAGGGCAGCACCCTGTCATGACGTCCATCATTAGCCCTGTAGGGGCAGCACCCTGTCATGTCATTAACCCTGTAGGGGCAGCACCCTGTCATGACGTCCATCATTAACCCTGTAGGGGCAGCACCCTGTCATGACGTCCATCATTAGCCCTGTAGGGGCAGCACCCTGTCATGTCATTAACCCTGTAGGGGCAGCACCCTGTCATGACGTCCATCATTAACCCTGTAGGGGCAGCACCCTGTCATGACGTCCAGCATTAACCCTGTAGGGGCAGCACCCTGTCATGTCATTAACCCTGTAAGGGCAGCACCCTGTCATGACGTCCATCATTAACCCTGTAGGGGCAGCACCCTGTCATGTCATTAGCCCTGTAGGGGCAGCACCCTGTCATGACGTCCATCATTAACCCTGTAGGGGCAGCACCCTGTCATGACGTCCAGCATTAACCCTGTAGGGGCAGCACCCTGTCATGTCATTAACCCTGTAGGGGCAGCACCCTGTCATGACGTCCATCATTAACCCTGTAGGGGCAGCACCCTGTCATGACGTCCATCATTAACCCTGTAGGGGCAGCACCCTGTCATGACGTCCATCATTAGCCCTGTAGGGGCAGCACCCTGTCATGACGTCCAGCATTAGCCCTGTAGGGGCAGCACCCTGTCATGACGTCCAGCATTAGCCCTGTAGGGGCAGCACCCTGTCATGTCATTAGCCCTGTAGGGGCAGTACCCTGTCATGACGTCCATCATTAGCCCTGTAGGGGCAGCACCCTGTCATGACATCCATCATTAACCCTGTAGGGGCAGCACCCTGTCATGTCATTAACCCTGTAGGGGCAGCACCCTGTCATGACGTCCATCATTAGCCCTGTAGGGGCAGCACCCTGTCATGTCATTAACCCTGTAGGGGCAGCACCCTGTCATGACGTCCATCATTAACCCTGTAGGGGCAGCACCCTGTCATGTCATTAGCCCTGTAAGGGCAGCACCCTGTCATGACGTCCATCATTAACCCTGTAGGGGCAGCACCCTGTCATGTCATTAGCCCTGTAAGGGCAGCACCCTGTCATGACGTCCAGCATTAACCCTGTAGGGGCAGCACCCTGTCATGACGTCCAGCATTAACCCTGTAGGGGCAGCACCCTGTCATGTCATTAACCCTGTAAGGGCAGCACCCTGTCATGACGTCCAGCATTAACCCTGTAGGGGCAGCACCCTGTCATGACGTCCAGCATTAACCCTGTAAGGGCAGCACCCTGTCATGACGTCCATCATTAGCCCTGTAGGGGCAGCACCCTGTCATGTCATTAGCCCTGTAGGGGCAGCACCCTGTCATGTCATTAGCCCTGTAGGGGCAGTACCCTGTCATGTCATTAGCCCTGTAGGGGCAGTACCCTGTCATGACGTCCATCATTAACCCTGTAAGGGCAGCACCCTGTCATGACGTCCATCATTAGCCCTGTAGGGGCAGCACCCTGTCATGACGTCCATCATTAGCCCTGTAGGGGCAGCACCCTGTCATGACGTCCATCATTAACCCTGTAGGGGCAGCACCCTGTCATGACGTCCAGCATTAGCCCTGTAGGGGCAGCACTCTGTCATGACGTCCAGCATTAACCCTGTAGGGGCAGAACCCTGTCATGACGTCCATCATTTTCCCTGTAGGGGCAGCACCCTGTCATGTCATTAGCCCTGTAAGGGCAGCACCCTGTCATGACGTCCATCATTAACCCTGTAGGGGCAGCACCCTGTCATGACGTCCAGCATTAGCCCTGTAAGGGCAGCACCCTGTCATGACGTCCATCATTAACCCTGTAGGGGCAGCACCCTGTCATGACGTCCAGCATTAGCCCTGTAGGGGCAGCACCCTGTCATGACGTCCATCATTAACCCTGTAGGGGCAGCACCCTGTCATGACGTCCAGCATTAACCCTGTAGGGGCAGCACCCTGTCATGACGTCCAGCATTAACCCTGTAGGGGCAGCACCCTGTCATGACGTCCATCATTAACCCTGTAGGGGCAGCACCCTGTCATGACGTCCATCATTAGCCCTGTAGGGGCAGCACCCTGTCATGACGTCCATCATTAACCCTGTAGGGGCAGCACCCTGTCATGACGTCCAGCATTAGCCCTGTAGGGGCAGCACCCTGTCATGACGTCCATCATTAACCCTGTAGGGGCAGAACCCTGTCATGACGTCCATCATTAACCCTGTAGGGGCAGCACCCTGTCATGTCATTAGCCCTGTAAGGGCAGTACCCTGTCATGACGTCCATCATTAACCCTGTAAGGGCAGCACCCTGTCATGACGTCCATCATTAACCCTGTAGGGGCAGCACCCTGTCATGACGTCCATCATTAACCCTGTAGGGGCAGCACCCTGTCATGACGTCCATCATTAGCCCTGTAGGGGCAGCACCCTGTCATGACGTCCATCATTAACCCTGTAGGGGCAGCACCCTGTCATGACGTCCAGCATTAGCCCTGTAGGGGCAGCACCCTGTCATGACGTCCATCATTAACCCTGTAGGGGCAGAACCCTGTCATGACGTCCAGCATTAGCCCTGTAGGGGCAGCACCCTGTCATGACGTCCATCATTAGCCCTGTAGGGGCAGCACCCTGTCATGTCATTAACCCTGTAGGGGCAGCACCCTGTCATGACGTCCATCATTAGCCCTGTAGGGGCAGCACCCTGTCATGTCATTAACCCTGTAGGGGCAGCACCCTGTCATGACGTCCATCATTAGCCCTGTAGGGGCAGCACCCTGTCATGACGTCCATCATTAACCCTGTAGGGGCAGCACCCTGTCATGACGTCCATCATTAGCCCTGTAGGGGCAGCACCCTGTCATGACGTCCATCATTAACCCTGTAGGGGCAGCACCCTGTCATGACGTCCAGCATTAGCCCTGTAGGGGCAGCACCCTGTCATGACGTCCAGCATTAACCCTGTACGGGCAGCACGGGGTTTAATGTGCCTGTGGTAGACATGATGCCTGGGTGCAGCAGTACCAGGGAGTCACTCCCATGCCCACCCTACAGGCATGATGCACTCTCAGGGGTTGGTTGATGCAGCGTGGTGCGGTACTAACCAGATCTACATTGAAGCATCATGATGCCTCAAGGCATCTTAATCATGATACCTCAAAGCATCATGATACCTCAAAGCATCATGATACCTCAAGGCATCTTATTCATGATACCTCAAAGCATCATGATACCTCAAGGCATCTTATTCATGATACCTCAAAGCATCATGATACCTCAAGGCATCTTATTCATGATACCTTAAGGCATCATGATACCTTAAGGCATCATGATACCTCAAGGCATCATGATACCTCAAGGCATCATGATACCTCAAAGCATCATGATACCTCAAGGCATCTTATTCATGATACCTCAAGGCATCATGATACCTCAAGGCATCTTATTCATGATACCTTAAGGCATTATGATACCTCAAGGCATCTTATTCATGATACCTCAAGGCATCATGATACCTCAAGGCATCTTATTCATGATACCTCAAGGCATCGTATTCATGATACCTTAAGGCATTATGATACCTCAAGGCATCTTAACCATGATACCTCAAGGCATCTTATTCATGATACCTCAAAGCATCATGATACCTCAAAGCATCATGATACCTCAAAGCATCATGATACCTCAAAGCGTCATGATACCTCAAAGCATCATGATGCCTTATGGCATCTTGCCGTGCCTAGAGGGTTTAACCATGAATCCCTCTATTGTCTATGTTCTCAGAATTACATCAAACCATGCACTATCATAGTGCTGTAGCTGTAAGCAAGAGACAACATCTACAAGAAAGTGAAGTATGGTGTAATAGATGGAGACTTAATCTATATGAATCGGTACAATCAGCTCGGTAACCACAGCTATACCAGAGAATACATCAACATAGAGATACAGTGAT
>OX381715.1:1226422-1294422 GCA_947462335.1 Harmothoe impar | reverse complement strand
TGAGATGATATTTATGTATTTCTTGGCCACTCTTCAGAAGTGTTCAAAAACTTTATTAACAACTTTTGAGAAAAGATCACCCTTTCTTGTCACATTGGTCTATAGTGGTCCCACCTGCAGGGATTCAGATGAACTAAAGACCCTCTGTGGCCTCTTGTTTTCGCTACATAGAGGAGTGGTCATTATTTATCAAAAAGAGGGGTTGGTTGATTTGGCAGGGGGGGGGGGACATTTTCGACCCCTCTTGAGGGAGGGAGGCTAAACAAATTCTGACTCGTCCAGAGGGGTGCGGGGGGGGGCAGAAAAATGTCACCCCATTTAGGGAAAAAAGTCAACGCGTTACTATAGTGCAAAGGGGAAGGTAGGTGGGGCAGAACATTTTTGACAAGTCTCTAGGTGGGGGTTGTAGGAATAATGATTTACCACCCCCCCCCCATTGTTAAATGATGACCACTCCCTTATATTAGCTTAATCTGCTTAGGCTGCTTTAAGGTGGCAGTATACACACCATCCACCTCTTACTGTTGGCTGTTTCTGCACTGTCAGCAGTAAGTGCTGTAGCTGCACAGTGTAAAAGGAGGTACACTGTAAGCAGTAAGTGCTGTAGCTGCACAGTGTAAAGGAGGTACACTGTAAGCAGTAAGTGCTGTAGCTGCACAGTATAAACGGAGGTACACTGTAAGCAGTAAGTGCTGTAGCTGCACAGTATAAAAGGAGGTACACTGTAAGCAGTAAGTGCTGTAGCTGCACAGTATAAAAGGAGGTACACTGTAAGCAGTAAGTGCTGTAGCTGCACAGTATAAAGGAGGTACACTGTAAACAGTAAGTGCTGTAGCTGCACAGTATAAAAGGAGGTACACTGTAAGCAGTGAGTGCTGTAGCTGCACAGTATAAAAGGAGGTACACTGTAAGCAGTGAGTGCTGTAGCTGCACATTATAAAAGGAGGTACACTGTAAGCAGTAAGTGCTGTAGCTGTACAATGTAAAGGAGGTACACTGTAAGCAGTAAGTGCTGTAGCTGCACAGTATAAACGGAGGTACACTGTAAGCAGTGAGTGCTGTAGCTGCACAGTATAAAAGGAGGTACACTGTAAGCAGTAAGTGCTGTAGCTGTACAATGTAAAGGAGGTACACTGTAAGCAGTAAGTGCTGTAGCTGCACAGTATAAAAGGAGGTACACTGTAAGCAGTGAGTGCTGTAGCTGCACAGTATAAAAGGAGGTACACTGTAAGCAGTAAGTGCTGTAGCTGCACAGTATAAAAGGAGGTACACTGTAAGCAGTAAGTGCTGTAGCTGCACAGTGTAAAAGGAGGTATTTCTGGTTCCAGTAGTTTCTACTGTAGATTACACCATATTATGGTGTACCTATAGATCAAGCCAAAGATCCAGGGTTTGAACCACAGTCAGGCTAACTGGGCAATAATTCTTTTTCTCTATTTTTCCTTTGTCTTTATAAGATGTTCGAAATGTAAAATTACCTGCATACAGAGCAATGTTAACCCTTCAATATTTGAGTAGGTTTATTAGGTTTATTCAGCTGCATTCCAATAAGTATACAGGATTTGTTTAAGTTCTGTATTTCCCCGACAGATTGACATTGAAAGGCCCCGTATTTCGTTGAAACCCTTTATATTTATTTTTAAATGTATTTGTTACCTAATAACGGAGAAAAAGCCATTTTATTAACCTGCATCGTCCCCCCTCACGTCCGAAGGCCGCCATGACACCCCCCCCCCCTCTATCGCCTATATCGTCGTTATTTGTCAAAATTAGGCCTACTATGCTCTTGTAGGGGCTAGGGTTATACGGGTTTGTTATATGACGAGTGCTGTTGGATGCTGTGTTGCGAGCTCAGTCCGAACCCTTCAGTCCGACGGTGGGTGGCGGCACCTACCCCGGGCTTGGGGTATGGACAGAGGTCGCTATAGGCTTCCGGTCTGCGTGTGCGCGCGCAGGCTGGCTGCCTATATATACCCAGCATCTGACGGTACTCGTCGGTTACTCTGAGCCACGCTGGTGAGGAGATCCCGTGATCATTACGGCTGATTAGCCTACTGACCCGTTCCGAACTCTATAGGGAGTTCGCACACATAGATACTGCTTGTCTAGGTTTTCTGAATAAACCCGATTTGCAACCTGTAACACTTGATCCGAACTGTGTCGACTTTGTTCTTTAATTGATACTCTACCAATATCATAGAGAAACAAAGTATCGTTTATTACACTGGTGCCGTGACCAGTTCTGAGTGAAACGCAGGTTAGCCTGTGCAGTAGCACAGACCTCCTGCTCTGGACGGAGCAGCGAGGTCTCCCGATGAGGCGCCAGCCTTATCACCAGAGGGGTTAGATGCCGTCAATGAGGCAGATACTCCCAGGAGTGGGAATGTTCCATCCGGAACAAGCGCGTTTTTGGGATTCAGAGGTCCCGAAGTAATGAATCGCTCATTAGAAGAAATGAGCCTGTCAATGTTCAACATTGGTGGGTCAAGATCAGCCGCTCCGAATCCACGGAGGGCTACCATCTTGGAGGAACGTCGTTTCGACGACATGAGAGAGGCCAGGGTACAGGAGCGTGTGCAAATGGCCCAAATGGAGTTGTTGACCATTCAGAAACAGTCTAATGAATGGAAAAGCAGTCTGATTGCATTGGAGGGTGCAGTCACACATAGAGCTTCCAAAATCAAGGAGAAAGACGCAAGGCTTTCAACTTTGTTGGAGGAGAACGAAAAGCTGGTGCAATCCCTTAGCAGGGTCCGCGTGGAGTTCGATCAGAAACAGGCTGATCTACAGGGAATCCGTTCCGACTTTGCCCAGGCAAACACGGAGCTGAATCAGATTTGTGCGGCCCGAGATGCCGTCATCCATGAAGCAGAAGGGACCCGATCAGAACTTGTTCGGGACACTGAAGACTTACGGGATGTTCGCCGAAGCCTAGTGTCAGAATGCGACATTCTGAAGGCAAAAAGAAGTGCTTTGCAGCAGTTTTTGTCAGAGACTAGGGAGAGTATACAGGATAGCAGTACCTCATACGCTTCCGCTGATAGTGACAGTCCGAAAGGTCCTCGTTACATGAGTTTTACGGACACCCCAAATCTTCCTATGGGACGTGGGATGACTGTAGAAGGTGCCTTGTCTACTTCAACGCCAGGACGACCACTACAGGTGGGCCGGGCAAGAGGTAGAGGTAGGGCGAGTGATTACTCACCTAGGGTGGGTATCAGTGGTATCCGTCCAATTCCGAAGCAGGTCTTTTCGGCTCCGACAGGTGTAAACACGTCGGGCAGGGGAAGGTCGTTATCGGAGTTGGTGCGGAGTCCAGGTTCTCAGTTGAAACTGGATGAGCAGCAACTGGATTTGGAACGCTTGAAGAAAGCATCCGAACAAGATAAGGCGGCCAAGACCGACTTAACTCCCTCGAGTTTGTCGCAATGGCGAGAATGCCAAGCAAACATACTGTTCCATGAACAGAAGAACTTGGAATTGGAAAGGCGAGATGTGTATCGCAAACAGCAGGCTGCTCTGGAGCAGCAACAGAAACGCATGAAGGAAAATGCAGCCCTCGCTGAGGAATTAGCGGAGCAGGAGGCAGCGGTTTTGAGAGCTCGACAAGAAGGGCTCCGAGCGGCCGGTGAAGCTGCGAAAGCTAAATTGGCGGAGGCACAGCAAGATGAGGAGGCTGAGAGACAGGCCAAGGAACTGGAAAAAGAGAAGGCGGCGCATCAGCGATTGCTTGCTCTGGCCCAGCAGTGTCAGTATATGACTGACCAGGAGAAAAATTGGTGGTTCAGTCAAGGTGTGGACCCCACTAAGGATTTGGTGTCGTATGGTACCTACCAGGCCTATCTGGAGAGACAGAATAGCTTGCCTACCAGAGGCGCTACTCCTGGGACGACTCCGGGCGCAAAGAGTCCTAGGAGGGCTCCGAGGAGAACAATTCTGAGTACAGAATTGCAAGAGTTGTACGATACAAACCCAGCAATTGCTGGGATCGGATTGCACAATGTGGGTACAGAAAAGGACGCCTCGGCTTCCATTTCTAAATGCCTAGCGATAACCTCTAAAATTAGGGGGTCATCCAACGCTGCTAGACGCATTGCTAGCGAGCCTTTTCCCTACTGGCAGAAGAACTCTTGGGAAGATTGGTTGGGAGCCACCGTTGAGGACATCAACCTCAGTGGGTGGGATCAACAGGATGCAATTCCGTACGTCTGTAAGGGATTGCGTATGGGAGATGGCCTGATGGCCGTGGAGCAGTGGAAAGATGAATGCGGACCTCGCGGCACTTTCAAACAACTGGTAGAGATCGGAACTATCCTATACGGAGACTCCGCTCGGATTGACCCGATGGTCGCTTTTAAGAAGCGAGTGCAAGGCAAGAACGAGGCCCCGAGGGTTTTCGGACTTGCACTGATGAGACTCCTGAAGAAGGTACATCCAGCTTCAGGAATCCATGATGCCTTATTCTCTAAGGAATTGTTCTCTCAGTTCGTTGCTGGACTGAGAGATCCAGAAATACAACATGTGGTGTATGATACGTGGAGAGCAGATACGTCATTAGATGACCTTTTTAAGGCCATCGACATACATGCTCTCAAGAAGTCACTGTTGGGGGACCGGGTGCCCACCCGGGCCTCGGCCATTAAAGAGTGTTCTCCGGAGCAGTCTGATGGTTCGGGCAGTGAGGAAGAGGGGGCGATAGCTTCTGCAGCTCAGTTTAAGAGGAATGGGAATTCCTCTAAAACGCCGTGGAAGAATAGGAAGCCGGAAGGGGGTGGAAACCCTCCTCCGAAGAAGGAATCATCGGATCCAAAAGCTCCGATAATGGACGCAGCGTTTTTCACAGCGCTGTTTGAGAAGATGACGACTTCCATTCAGGGGGCTACACAGCCTAACCGGAGGAAGATCAATCGGCGGACCGCCAAGTGCTATAGGTGCCTGGAGATCGGTCACTTTGCTGCGGAGTGTACGGCTCCGACTCCGAAAGTTCCCGGAAAGGAGGGAAACTAGAGGGGGTGGTCCGAGAAGGCGAGCGGACGACCCCTGTATATGAAGTACGCCAACATACCAGAGAGGTAGAGCCTAGTGAAATTCCGAAGGCGGGAAGGGAATCAGGGGTGGCTTCGAGCTTGAGGGGCTCGGATGCCGGCCTGGTTAACATTCCAGTCCAACAGTTGCCCGGCAATGAGGCAGGGAGGCCCATTACGGATAGGAACGAGGAAGTTGCGGCTGTCACAGACACCGTATGGGTAGGGAGTACCCAGCTTTCCCCGGATCATCCATGTTTCGACCATTTGAAGAAACATGGCCTTGATTTGGCTGCTCCGAAGGATTTTAAACGCTTCACTGTAAACCCGTCTCCGCTGGGGGGGAGGCGGTGGTATGTGTCTGTTACTGTGGCCGGGAGAGCGGGCGAATTTTTAGTAGATACGGGAGCTAGCCACTCCTTTATCTCCTCTAACTTCTATGCTCTTATGCCGGATAGTTGTGATAACTTCAAAACGAGGGTAAACGCCTGTTCGGCCGATGGGTCAAGTATGCAGACGTATGGGCGCGCGTTCATACCGCTCCGAATTGGGGGGAAGGAGTATGTGGCTTCTCCCACCATTGCGGATATTGCAGACGACGGTATACTGGGATTGGATTTTTCGGCGTTGTATGACGCGGTCCTGAATCCTGGTACAGGGGTACTCCTGATAGAGCACCCGTACCGTGCGGTAGAGCAATGTGTGCTCCGACAAGTGTCGACAGTGGCAACGGTGGTCCAAACTGTAAAGATTCCTCCCGGACAGACGTGTGACGTGCTGGTCCGAAGCAAGGGGCTTAGGAGAGAGGAAGAGGCAGTTGTGGAGCCGGATGTGGCCATGTTGGGTAGTATCGGTTTGACAGGCATGGACACCCTCGTGGGGGATGGTGCTTGGACCGTAGTGCCGGTTTCTAACCCCGGGTTGGAACCGAAGTATCTAAGGAAAGATACAATACTGGGGAAGGTGTTCACCAGTGAGGCAGTGATGCCTGCTGGACAGGTGAGCATGAAGGGTGACCCTTCTCCGACCGCTCTGAGTGAGGGACTCGAGAAAATGATCTCCGAAACGGATTTGACGGATCGGAGGGATCTCGACTCCCTAAGGAGGCTGGTAGTGAAGTATCAGGATGCATGGCAGGTGGAGGGGGAGCCTTTGGGCCGAACCGACAAAGTGTTGCATTCTATCAATACGGGTGATGCACAGCCTTTCAAGATGCCTTACCGACGCTTGCCTTTGGGTAAGAAAACAGTGGTGGAGGAACAAGTGAAGACCATGTTGGAACAGAAGGTGATCGTGCCTAGCACTAGCCCCTGGTCCAGCCCGGTCCAGATGGTTACTAAGAAGGACGGGTCTATCCGATTTTGTATCGACTATAGGCGCCTGAATGGGGTAACCAAGAAAAATGCATATCCTCTCCCCCGGATTGATGAGACTCTGGACTCTTTGGGTGGGAACCAATGGTTCTGCACCCTTGATTTGCAGTCCGGATATTGGCAGATCGGGATGAAGGAGGAGGATAAAGAGAAAACGGCTTTTACAAGTCACATTGGACTGTATCAGTTTGAGCTGATGCCCTTCGGGTTGTGCAACGCCCCGGCCACTTTTGAGGCTATGATGGAAACTCTTCTGAGTGATCTGTTGTGGCGCAAATGCTTGGTATACTTGGATGATGTCATTGTCTTTGGCAAGACTTTTGAAGAGTGTGCGTTGAACCTCGGAGAGGTGTTGGAGCGAATTCGGTCCAATGGCTTGACATTAAAGCCGAAGAAATGTGAACTTTTTCGGAAGTCCATGGTCTATTTGGGCCGGATCATCTCCACCGATGGTGTGCAGGCTGATCCGGCTAAATTGGAGACTGTGGAGACTTGGGAAGTTCCAAAGGGACCAAAGGATATCAGATCCTTTTTAGGGTTCTGTTCCTATTACAGGGACTTCATCCCCGGATTCTCTAGGGTGTCTCAGCCATTACAACGGTTGAGCCATTGGACTCCGGGGAGGAAAAAAGAACCCTTCCCATGGGGGATGGAACAGAATGAAGCCTTCAAAGAGATTAAGGCGTTGTTCCGAACCACCCCGGTGCTGAGATACCCTACGGAGAAGGGGCATTTCATCCTTGACACTGATGCGAGCAATGAGAGCATCGGGGCCGCATTGTCCCAAATCCAGGACGGAGTAGAGGTCCCGCTGGCGTTCGCTAGTAACAGTATGAACAAGGCACAGAGAAATTATTGTACTACCAAGCGAGAGCTGCTCGCAGTAGTGGTGTACACGAAGAAGTTTCGGCACTTCTTATATGGAGGGAATTTCACACTCCGTACCGATCATTCGGCCTTGAGGTGGCTCCTTAATTTTAAGGACGCAGAGGGAATGATTGGTCGGTGGTTGAATCACCTCAGCGAGTTCGGACTGGAAAACTCTCATATCCAGCACCGAGCGGGCACGAAGCATATTAATGCTGACTGTCTGAGTAGACGTCCGGTACGCCGTTGTGTGCATCCGGAGTGTGGGGATTGTGGTGCTCACAATGCTGTGGTAGCGAGTGTGCGTTTGCCTTATGATGGGTTGTTGCAAAACCTGTTGGATTGGTCCACCGACACTATAAGGACGTACCAGATGGCCGATCCTACCATAGCACGACTGAGGGAGCTTGTCCCTACTGGGGTCTGTCCAGTGAGACCCGAAATATCACTGGAAAACCGTGAAATGCGAGGTTTCCTGGCTCAGTTCCACGAACTGGAGGTCCGGGACTCGTTGTTGTGCAGGTGGAAGACTTGTCCCGGAAAGCGGAGGGTGTTACAAATGGTGATCCCTGCTGCTATGAGGAAAGACATCCTGTACTACTGCCACGGCCATTCCACTAGTGGGCATTTCGGAAAGAAACGCTCGTTGGAACGGCTGAGTAGGAGATACTACTGGCCCGGCATGTCAGGCGACCTTTTAAGGTGGATCGAGACCTGTCCGGCCTGTTGTTTAGGCAAACCTGGTCCTGGACTAGGGAAATTGCCACTGCAACAAGAGTTATTCGGAGTGAGATTTGCTCGAATAGCTGTGGACATTATCAGTGGAGTTAAACCCACTCCAAAAGGTAATACGTGTATGATGGTGGTCTCGGACTACTATACGAAATACACCCGAGTGTACCCACTCGAGGATCACACCGCTGCTACTTGTGCGGAAGCATTGGTAAAGGGGTGGATCCTCCATCTGGGGGCTCCCTTGATGTTACATAGCGATCAAGGGAGAGAATTTGAGTCCAAACTATGGGCAGCTATGTGCCATCAGTTGGCTATATGCAAAACTCGGACCAATCCGTACCGACCACAGTCCGACGGGCAGGTGGAGCGGTTCAATCGGACCTTGATCCAGGTTTTGAAGCCATTAGTGAACTCCCATATGAATGATTGGGATGATCAGTGCGAATTTGTGGTTCATGCGTATAATAATACGGTCCACACTTCGACAAATTGCACTCCGAACCTCTTGGTGTTCGGAGAGGACTTGATCATGCCGGCGGATTTAGTATTCGGGGTGGTAGGGATCAGTCCGGAAGCACCATGTACGGTGCTGTTTGTAGAATCTCTACGAGAGAGGTTCAAATTTGCCTACGAAACAGTTAGGGCTCATTTGCTCAAAGCTGCGAATTGGCAGAAGGTGGGTTACGACACCGGATTGAAGTTGCGACGATTCGTAGTGGGGGATAGAGTGATCCGCCTACACGAACCGCTCTGCAACGTCAAGCTGGCGAATAACTGGGATGGACCACACACCGTGGTTAAATGTATCAGTCAAACGACTGTGTTGATTCAGTCCGAAGCAGGACGCATCCGGACGAGCCATGTGGCTCGGTTGCGTGCTTGGGCTGGAAGGGAGCTCACCCCGGAAACGGAGGTGGAAAAGGGAACTTCGGAGACTAAATTTGTACCTTTGGAAGGGGTGTCAGCGGATCCCCCTAAAAGAGTGGTACGAAAGAAGCTCCGGAAGACCGTGAAAAAGAAAGTCTCGGCAGGCGAAGGAAGAAGGGCACGGAAAACTAAAATCAAGGCTGGAGTTTTAGTTAAGAACGAGTGTCCTTCGGCCAGGTTACGAGAGGCGGACGGTAAACCCGTTCGGCGAAGCCCAAGGCTGGTGGCTAGAGGGGCTGTAACCTAGCTTGTTTACACAACGAGTGTGATGTCCTGTGTTGTCCTATATGTTATATGTATGTTACCAACAGGGGCGCTCAGAGTCAAAAGGAAAAGAATGTAAGAGTGCTCCCCGAGGGTGGTGGACGGATAATCCGGTGGGGTAATCTTCGATTTCCCATAAATATCCACTAATACTCCTGATGAGCTCTTTATTCGAAGTATATTTTGACTTTTGTGAGCCGCCTACGTAGCAGTGTGATCCCTCGAGCCCGAGCTGCGGGCGGGAAAGGTCGTGACCTGATTAAACAGTAATTGGGTCACACCGGGTAACGGGATCGCGTCCAATCACGCGAGACGCTGCGCATGCGCTTTGTTTTAAAAACAAAAGCGAGGGAACCGCCATATTGATTTTGGGCTCGCCCCAGTCAATAGCGGTGTTGGTCGGCAGCGGGGAAGTTGGTGTTTTGGACGGCTAGAAGAGGAGAAAAGTCAGTAAAAGAGTTGTAAGCAGTGAGTACTCTTTCCTGGTGCGTCTGAGACAAAGAGGGAGGCGGGGAACTAGTGGTTTCCCCGTCAAACTCCCGTCGAAGGACACTGTGTGGTAGTGAGGATGGCCGAGCAACAGCTCCGTCACTCCGAACTCACCGGACACTCCGAGGTGGCATCCGCCACCGAGGAGGCTATGGATGCTCAGAGCCCAAGTGGTGATGAGTTGAGCCAGACGCTGGCGGAACTACGTGTAGATCCGGCCGTGTCCCCGATCCGAAAGTCCCCGTCGCCCGACGGCAGCGAGGACTCCGGAGTGCTGCAAGGACTCGCCTACACCCAGATAGCGCCGGATCCTTCCGAGACGACTGTACGTCCCTCCCGGATGTGCAGTCTCAGTATATCACCAAACCTCCAGAAGACGGTTGCTCGTAAACTGTCTATGGGGAGTGGGAGTGATTCCGACACTTCACGTCCGAGGACGCGCGGTGGGAAGGGTGCTACCCGAGATCGGTCCAAGTCGGCCGATACTAAGGCTAGTACCAAGGCTACCAAACACACTGGTGTTGGGAAGAAGCCTCCGGGAAAGGACGAGCCTAAAAAGCCCGATCCGAAGAAGGAAAGTACTGCGAGTACGAAGAAGCTGGGTTCTAAGGCTGCCACTGCAGCGGCCTCCAAGGATCCGAAGACGGTTGACCCCAAGGCTCCTACGACGAAGGTGCCGAAGGGTCAGAAGAAAGCTGATCCGAAGCCTGGTGCTAAGGACCAGCCGGGGAAGGGGCCGACGTCCGACAGCACTAAAGCTGTCAAGACTCCGGGCCCCAGTAAGTCCAACCTACCGATCCCTGGCAAGGGGAAGGGTAGTGGGAAGGCAGTTGTAACCTCAGCTGCTCCGACCCCAGCCATCGACGTGTTGTCCTTCTCGCGAGGGCTGGACAACAGCTCAGCAGTAGCTGCTACAGCCGCTGCGATGGCTGGTAAAACGGGACATGGGGGAGGCCGTCCAAAAACGGCAGTTCCTCCCAAGGAACCTCGGACCGAGGAGACTATGGATACATCATCCGCAGCCCATACGGTCCAGGTAGTGCAGGATGTGCTGTCTAGCATCACATTCAGATGCCCCTGGAGCCACGAAAGGAGGTACCCGTTCGGGTGGAGTTACCTCCTCCAAAAGAGGTACCCGTCCGAGTGGATACTCCTCGACAGCCCACCGAGCCTACTCTGGAACCATCCAATACCATGGATATTTCGGAGGAAGCCGGAAAGCTGGACCAGGCTGCAGGTGGTGGTCCATCTGGATCGGGGGTGCAAATCCTCGCTCCACACCAGCATGATGCATGGGATAAGGAGGACGCCGACGTCCCATCCCTGCTCCGAGGTGCTATCATCGATCAGATGAGCGCAACAGAGGTCAGATCCTTCGATCTGATCCAAATGCGAACCTTCCGGGGGCTGGACAGTTTGTCTGCCAAGTTCCCGGCCTGGTTCCCAGATCGCTTAACTGCGGCCATGGACGATCTCAGCAAAAAGTCGGCTACAGCTCGCTTAGTTGCTGAGACCGAGGGACGTCCCGAACTTATCGCGGCCTTGGAGTACGACCTGCAAACTGCAGCGGAATACCACACCGTGCATAACCGGAGGGAGAAGAAGAGACATCTGACGCCAGCAATGAAGCTGGCTCGGAGTATGGAACAGAAGACCAAAGAGTCCATTCTGGATGCTACTCTGGAGGAGGAAATGATTCAACAGAACACGGCCGCGGCTAGGTCTGCAGACACTAGTCGCATGGAGAAGGCCAATCGTAGGCACCAATACCTACGAGAGACCATCAAGGTAACCTCTCTGAAGGCGGGTCGATCCGACAAGGAGGTGGAAGCGGTTCTGAAGGGATTGGATGAAAATACAATCCCGGACGACGAACTTCAGATTCTGGTCCGGACAGCACTCCGAGCCAATGCTGCAAGTGGGTTTAAGTACTTTAAACCAATGTGTGTGAACGACTGCGTCAAGGATAAGCGGTCCTCACACCATCCGGAGGAGGTGGGTCCTGACGGTCTCTCCGATGACGAGGAGTGGATTAAGACTGATCCCCTCGATAAGTCGGTACAGTTGTACCACTTTGAGCTCCTGGATAAGGTCCGAAATGGTAGTACTAAATACCATTCGCCTCTCCAGAAAGCTAAATTGGCATGGGCTATGGCTAGATGGCATCCATTTAGCAAGTGCCCCTTTGAGCCTTGTCTGAACATCGACGAGACACTGGAGACGCCCCGAACTTGGCCTAGCAAGGTTCGGTACGCAAGGCATATCACCCGCTATCATTTGCGTCATTACATGCGGTATGACTGCTTGAGTGTGGGTACGAAGGGAAGCAAGGGTTGTCCGAATGGTGGCTGGTTCTACACTAGAGCCGATATCATCCGGCATCTTGCTAAACAGCACGGCTTGGCTCTGGAGATCGCGGCGGAACGCATCCAGACCGCCCATACGGAAGTCTACTCCCATTTCGGGGTGGTAGGCAGAAATGATAACCTCGAGGTGGATTTTGGCACCAACGAGAGAGGAAAAGTCCGGGTCTTTTACAAAGTAAACCCGGACGGCAACTACATCCGGATTCCGGAAGGTGAGCTCTTTGATGAATTTGAGGAGTACCAGAAACGTACCAGTACGAGGAAGGTGCGGCGCGCTCAGAAGAGACCTAGCGGGTCTTCGGAGCAGGCCGACCCTAAAAAGGCCAAAACGGATGAAAGGAAATCCGTTATGGAGAAGGCGGATCCGGGCTATAAAGGGCCGGCATTCACTTCTCAGACGACGGACTGGAAGACGGGTCCCCAGGGCAGGCCACCTCGGTCTGTTCCAGAGGATCCGAACTCCAGCACGATGGGGTCCTTCGCAGAGGAGTTCCCCGAAAATGACATGGTTCCGGGTGAGGACCGGTAGGACGAAGGCTCCAGCAAAGAAAACGCCGAAGCCAACTCAGACCCCGGATCTCCCACCCGAGACCCCGGAGGAGGGGCGTCTAGTCTTGCGACTGAAGAGCCCTCCTTCGTTCCCTCCCTCCGACTTCACTTCCTATGAAGCCGGACAGGAGGCCTTCGGTCAATGGCAAGACAACTTTCATCGGTTGCTTGCTGGCCTGAGTCAGGAGGTGGCGATGTTGTCCCTAAACACGGTACATCATCTCCATCAGAGGGAGGTCGCTACCCAGAAGGCAGCGGCTGCGGAGTCCGTACAGGAAGAGCGTGAGAACGCTCGGACTGAACGAAATGCTGCTAAAACCGAAAGGAAGAAGCAAAAGTTGGCAGTTAAGAACGCCGAGGAGAAGCTGGACCACGAACGTCGTCGGTTCCGAGACTGCTTCGCGCATGAAATGCACGAGTGGGATGGAACTCGGGCTCAAATCGAGCTCTGGCTCCAGGAGCTGACTCTGGCGGAAGCTGCGTCGGACTCTGAGGAGGAGGAGGAGCCGGCTAAACCCGGTTCCAAAGACGAGTCGGACTCCGGATAGGATTATCCTATTCTAGGATCCGATTAGGAGAAAGGGGGGGTATTCTAAGTATACCACCCCTACCAGCAAAACACCCTTAGAAAGGGTTTAGGAGTGTCCGGACAGAGGAACGCGGCAGGCTGGCTACGCAAGGATCCAGTCTGCCAGGTGGTACTGACGGAGGAGGACAAGGAGATCCGGAGGGGAAGCTGAACTCGGGACTGGAGCACTATACCAACATGGATCCGATACACGATGTTTTTTTATATAAACTCTGGATATCAGGACCGAGTGCTCCTAATTATAAGTCCGAAGATCGCCTGGAGGCAGGACTATTTTTTATGATTATTCTATTTATCACCTAAAAGCTCCCGAGCATGAGCTATGAACTTTCTCGTTCCGGTGAGTAAGAGCTGAACGAAGTAGGTTCTGAAAGCCGGGCGGAATGCAACACCATCAACAGAGGATCCGGATCTTCGCTACAAAACCACGTATGATGTCTTTTTGTAATAATACTTTAATATGTCTTTAAAACCTTAAAAGAAGTGATATTGTTTATCACTTATAAGTATTATTCATTACGAGTGTAATTAGCTCGGGGTCCTGAAGGGACAAAATTTTTTACTGCGATATTGTACTTTTTCAAGTGTTTGTATACTATATGTATAGATTAACTCCATCTATCCTAGGGAATGGGGCGTAATTGTCATTACGGTCTATATATATAGAAATGTGTGTAATTAATACCTTTTTGTGTTCAACAGTATACGTCATATTGTCTGTAAGGTATAACTTTAATAAACCCCTAAGGTGGTATTTATAAGATAATGCCAGTCCGAAGTGTTTTCGGACTTTAACCTTAATTAATTTTTACCTCCCGGTTATTATCTGGTAGGGGGTAGTGTAGGGGCTAGGGTTATACGGGTTTGTTATATGACGAGTGCTGTTGGATGCTGTGTTGCGAGCTCAGTCCGAACCCTTCAGTCCGACGGTGGGTGGCGGCACCTACCCCGGGCTTGGGGTATGGACAGAGGTCGCTATAGGCTTCCGGTCTGCGTGTGCGCGCGCAGGCTGGCTGCCTATATATACCCAGCATCTGACGGTACTCGTCGGTTACTCTGAGCCACGCTGGTGAGGAGACCCCGTGATCATTACGGCTGATTAGCCTACTGACCCGTTCCGAACTCTATAGGGAGTTCGCACACATAGATACTGCTTGTCTAGGTTTTCTGAATAAACCCGATTTGCAACCTGTAACACTTGATCCGAACTGTGTCGACTTTGTTCTTTAATTGATACTCTACCAATATCATAGAGAAACAAAGTATCGTTTATTACACTCTTAAAAAACCGTCCCTCTTTTCAATCGCCAGTCGAGATTTCGGCGCCACTGTTTGTCTATGGGAAAATTTTACGATACATTTTTTCGCCGATCCATCAAGTTAACAAGTCTCAACCAAATTTTCTGGGGGGTTAAGGCCTAATTTACCCATGGTACGTCCAAATATGGGATCTTTTCTCTTGCGTGCGCTATGTTTCTTTCAATATAACTCCATTTTAAAGCTAAAAACTACCATATTACTTTCCAGGGAATGTGAAGAAACCACTCGCGACAAAAACGTTTTGCCTACTAAAAACGAACCGCCGCGTCCGGGAATCGAACCCAGGCTGATGCGGTGGTAAGCGAGAGGGCTAACCACGAGACCGTCCCGGCCTGGGTGGAGATATGGAACGCAGTTGGCGGACTGATCCTTACGCACGACAGGAAGTGAAGTTTTAGCTCAATACGGCGGTTTAGCTCAATACGGGGGCTGGTTATTGACTTTTAGCTCAATACGAGGCTCAGTGTTGTAGTCTACCCGACTTGATATTTCGTCAAACCATTTAAAAATAATAATACATATTGTGCCCATTCAAGACTCGAGCCCATGACCTCCTGTGTGCGCATTGTTCAGTAGGTGAGTGTGGATAAACAGTATGTAATAATGGAAACTAAAATATGTCTTTTACACTGTAAATATACAGTATATCTTAGTCCAAAAAGAAAAGGTTTGTGTCTGGTAACATAGAAAGAAAATGTAGGGTCGGCAGGTAGGATTTCCTTTTATTTTTTTATTTTATTTTTTTTAACATGAAAGTACTGGCCAGCCTCTCCGAAGACCCTAAAATTGCCCCAAAAAAGGGTAAAAAAACGGAAAAGACATCAAAATGACATAAAAAACAACGTAGGGTCGGCCCTGTTTTGATAGGGTCAGTCGGGTGACTTGAAACAAATCTTTTTTTGGCCTTAATGTGCAGCTACATAAACATTATACCATGTAGGTGTTAGTATCCTGTGGACGGTAAGTCCAAGTGTACACCACCACCATAACGCCTCCCTTACCAGCAGAACCTACAAAACCAACAGCACCAGGTAGGCCAGCCGACAGCATTACACCTCCCCTACCAGCACCAGCAGCACCAGGTAGGCCACCCTACAGCATTACACCTCCCCTACCAGCACCAGCAGCACCAGGTAGGCCACCCTACAGCATTACACCTCCCCTACCAGCACCAGTTAGGCCACCCTACAGCATAACACCTCCCCTACCAGCACCAGCAGCACCAGGTAGGCCACCCTACAGCATTACACCCCTCTACCAGCACCAGGTAGGCCACCCTGCAGCATTACACCCCTCTACCAGCACCAGTTAGGCCACCCTACAGCATAACACCTCCCCTACCAGCACCAGCAGCACCAGGTAGGCCACCCTACAGCATTACACCCCTCTACCAGCACCAGGTAGGCCACCCTACAGCATTACACCTCCCCTACCAGCACCAGCAGCACCAGGTAGGCCACCCTACAGCATAACCCCTCCCCTACCAGCACCAGGTAGGCCACCCTATAGCATTACACCTCCCCTACCAGCACCAGCAGCACCAGGTAGGCCACCCTACAGCATTGCACCTCCCCTACCAGCACCAGGTAGGCCACCCTACAGCATTACACCTCCCCTACCAGCACCAGCAGCACCAGGTAGGCCACCCTACAGCATTGCACCTCCCCTACCAGCACCAGGTAGGCCACCCTACAGCATTACACCTCCCCTACCAGCACCAGGTAGGCCACCCTACAGCATTACACCTCCCCTACCAGCACCAGCAGCACCAGGTAGGCCACCCTACAGCATTACACCTCCCCTACCTGCACCAGGTAGGCCACCCTACAGCATTACACCTCCCCTACCAGCACCAGCAGCACCAGGTAGGCCACCCTACAGCATTACACCTCCCCTACCAGCACCAGGTAGGCCACCCTACAGCATTACACCTCCCCTACCAGCACCAGGTAGGCCACCCTACAGCATTACCCCTCCCCTACCAGCCCCGGCAGCACCAGGTAGGCCACCCTACAGCATTACACCTCCCCTACCAGCACCAGCAGCACCAGGTAGGCCACCCTACAGCATTACACCTCCCCTACCAGCACCAGGTAGGCCACCCTACAGCATTACACCTCCCCTACCAGCACCAGCAGCACCAGCTAGGCCACCCTACAGCATTACACCTCCCCTACCAGCACCAGGTAGGCCACCCTACAGCATTACTCCTCCCCTACCAGCACCAGCAGCACCAGGTAGGCCACCCTACAGCATTACACCCCCCCTACCAGCACCAGGTAGGCCACCCCACAGCATTACACCTCCCCTACCAGCACCAGGTAGGCCACCCTACAGCATTACACCTCCCCTACCAGCACCAGCAGCACCAGGTAGGCCACCCTGCAGCATTACACCTCCCCTACCAGCACCAGCAGCACCAGGTAGGCCACCCTACAGCATCAAACCTCCCCTACCAGCACCAGGTAAGCCACCCTACAGCATTACACCTCCCCTACCAGCACCAGGTAGGCCACCCTACAGCATTACACCTCCCCTACCAGCACCAGGTAGGCCACCCTACAGCATTACACCTCCCCTACCAGCACCAGGTAGGCCACCCTACAGCATTACACCTCCCCTACCAGCACCAGCAGCACCAGGTAGGCCACCCTACAGCATTACACCTCCCCTACCAGCACCAGGTAGGCCACCCTACAGCATTACACCTCCCCTACCAGCACCAGGTAGGCCACCCTACAGCATTACACCTCCCCTACCAGCACCAGCAGCACCAGGTAGGCCACCCTACAGCATAACACCTCCCCTACCAGCACCAGCAGCACCAGGTAGACCACTCTACAGCATTACACCTCCCCTACCAGCACCAGCAGCACCAGGTAGGCCACCCTACAGTATTACTCCTCCCCTACCAGCACCAGGTAGGCCACCCTACAGCATTACACCTCCCCTACCAGCACCAGGTAGGCCACCCTACAGCATTACACCTCCCCTACCAGCACCAGCAGCACCAGGTAGGCCACCCTACAGCATAACCCCTCCCCTACCAGCACCAGGTAGGCCACCCTACAGCATAACACCTCCCCTACCAGCACCAGCAGCACCAGGTAGGCCACCCTACAGCATTACACCTCCCCTACCAGCACCAGCAGCACCAGGTAGGCCACCCTACAGCATTACACCTCCCCTACCAGCACCAGGTAGGCCACCCTACAGCATTACACCTCCCCTACCAGCACCAGCAGCACCAGGTAGGCCACCCTACAGTATTATTAATCATTATGAAGGTGAGTTAAGGAGAAACTATATCTCTATGAAGTAAAAGCCATCCTGGGTCTATTCTATATGGGTTCTTGGAAGTTTCTTATACATGTACAATCTTAAAAATACTCTCAGCAAGAATATATTATGACCAGCAACTTTGACTAAATTAACATGCTTGTGTCTCAGAACATTACAGTAGAATTACTATATGATATTATCGATTAAAGATTACGTGCACTCACATAAGCTAGAACATGTGCGAACATGCTAAAGATATGACTATCAAATATTATGAGTAAGAGTTCAGAAAAAGAAATTCCTGTTTTTGCAATCCATCTCAACCTTAATCCCAAAATGGTTAGAACTCATACAAACAGTAATACTACCATTTAGGACTTGTCTTACTTCATTACCCACAGATAAGGTGTCTTCACATTACAATTGACAAATTCATGGTTGTTTCATGTAGTAAATGGCATTTCAGATTCGTTATTTCCACCATGAACTCCCTCTGACCTTTAAACCCGCACAGCACAGTGGGGATCACATGTGTAAGTCAGTTTGATGGCAAGGCAGGAGCCTCCCTGGCAAACACTCCTCAGACAGCATTGAACCCCTGGTGGAGATCAAAATTAATAGCCCACATTGGGCCAAAGTAGTTATAATCAATGTTGCTCCAACATCAGAAATGGTATAATGGCACAGAAATGTTCCTACACTGGGCCAACATAAAGTCAATATCAGCATCTGCAAGTATTGGCCGGTTCTGGTCCACTGGTCAAGCCATTGATGGCCCAATATCAATGTTCCACCAACATTGCATTTCAAATGAGTACTTACCAAGGGTGGGCCAACATCGCATATTGTATGCTAAACCAATGTCTGTATTACCTACATTGGGCTCTGTTTTTTTGTTTTTTAAAGTTTTAGTATGTTGAATAAATACAAATACATCGAAATAAATGCAAACATATGCATCTTAACCCAGCACGGGTGCATTGCCCTACTCCCGCTAGCACCTCCCTGCCCTCCGCTGTGTTGTACTGCACACAATCAGTCTTTGAAATGCTCTATTCATAAACTCTTAGTGTACACTTATACATTGTTCCTTGTGAGGAATTATCCAAAGGGCACATATCATTTATATAAATGACTAATTATTGCATTCTATCCCCAGATTGTTTCAGCATATGGCAGGAAGACTTGCCCCCCATAGAGAATGAAGCCACTGCAGCCCCAGTGGCCCGGGCGGTTTGTTTCAGGGATCCCTCTCCTCCTCTTGTGCTGCCCTGGACTATCGTCTGCAGTCAATGGAACCTCTGGTAAGTAGTCTTGGGCCGCTGCCTCTTATCACCGCCACTGAATAAGTGATGAGGGCACTTTTTCCTATATTTTTTCCTGCAGGCCTATTTTTGTCGTTAAGAGTTTATGGTTTTGCAAAAGTTGTGAACATGCAAGCTTTTCTTAGCACAATGCAGTGTAAGCTTTAATTTTATACCAAATGTGCATTTATTTTTTTGAAACACAAGATTTACTATGCTTAACTACAGGAGGCTCTGTATTGCATGCCCCCCCCCCCCATTGAGTACAATGTGGCTGTATTAAATGGGCTAATAAAGAATTGCTTTCCTTCATTAAATGGTCAAATAGAATAATAAACATAAATGCCAAATACATTGATACTGTGTCTGATGTATTTCACTCATGAGGGCTGGGATGCATCCCACTCAGCCTGCGGCTTCATGGGAGACTGCCCCAGCCCCCACTCGTGAAATACATAGGAGACAGTATCAATGGGCGTTGGCATTTTTATTATCTTTTTTTTTTGTTTCAACTTGGTCACATCATTTTCATGATTTTATGTGACTGCTGAACCTTTATTTAGTACCTTCAAATTACAATGTTTGGCAGTGCCCCAAATTACGATTGGGTAGGAACCCATATTATATCATGCATTATAACACTATAGTGGTGAGTATGTGGGGTATGACCTATAGATAATGAGGTAGGACAATGAAGTAAAAAGAAATAGGATGAGGTGAGGAAATACAATTTAGACCATACGTATATGTCAGAGGGTGCAGCAGTAGGGGCTTTTTGGGTTCTCAGTCTGGAACGGTAGAACTAGCATGGTAGGTGTACGGAAGGACAGTTACTCGTCAGTGTGGTTACTCATGTAACACTTCACTAGGTGACTTCTCTGGTTACTCATGCAACTCAGAGTTTTCTATAACTTCATGGCTGCTCTCGCAGCTCTAGATGAAGATAGGTTGTTTCAAGTTGAGAGTAATGTGCCTCTACATGGGTATCCTCATTTCCTACCATGTCGCCGTGTCGATTTTTAGCAAAACGGCTGTGTCGCCGTGTCAATTTTTAGCCATATAGAATATAATAGTTCCTTTTAAACCAGTCTGTGTCCGTCGATTTTTAAAAGGGCCGTGTCGCCCGTGTCGATTTTTAAAACGGCCGTGTCGCCGTGTCGCCGTGTCGATTTTTACCCATGTAGAGGCACAGTAATGGGGGAGGGTGGTGCCCTGACGAGGTTGATTACCCAAGTAACACAGCCTCTAATGGATACTTATCATATCTTGATTTGAACTCGGCTGTGGTATTTGATCTTTGTACTTCAAGATGAAGCCTGTTCCTGAGAATATGCACATGAGTTGCATAACGCGAACTTGACTCCCCTATTTGTCTATATATATATATTTCCCAATAATCTGTCAGTATTTCTAAAAATTGTAAAAGAAGTAATTATGTAATTAGGGAAACTACAGAAGGAAATGATGCTGATCTTTTTTCTTCCGATTTTTCAATACAGGTAAATAACAGATAGATAACACTTTTTTTCACCTGTTTCTCAAGCCCAAATAACTTTCATAATACCCAATATGACCATAGGCTGATTATGAGAGTATATGGTTACGTTAGAGCCATTTCCTTCTATAAGACCTCTATGGCCCAGATTTCGCCATGCAAATAGATGGCCAAAAATAATTTAATCTGATTTATTTGTACATTTTAGTAAGGCTTTTTTAAAAGTCAAAAAGTGTATCGATTTAATGTTTTTGTTGATACGATAATCAGAAATCCGAAAATACCGAAATGTCGATTTAAGAGGTATCGATGACATCCCTAGTATTGACACCACTGTCTATCTCTAATTGTGTCGAGGACATGCACATTATTTTTTTGAAATACAAGATTTACTTAGCTTAACTATAGGAAGGGTCGTATTGAATGCCCCCATAATGGCAGTATTCAATGGGCTAAGGAAAAGCTGTATTTTCTTCACTAAATGGCTTTAAATGAAAAAATAAATGCAAATGCCAACTTCATTGATATCTCTCTGCCGTATTTCACTTATGAGGGCTGGGCCTATGGGGTAGATGATATCAATGGGCGTTGTTGTTTGTTTATGTATAATTCTACTTTATGTTCACCCCTCCAGATGTTCAGGATGTCATCAATGTCCATAGAAGACTTCTTCAGCAGACAGACATTGTGAAACCAGGAGCATTTGATGAAACAGTCAACATTTCTGTCACCCTCTACCCCATGTATCTGAAGGAACTGGTGAGTCAGCTCAATTGGTGCAGACTAGGACAAATGGAGGGACCTAATTACAGGCTGTGGCGTTATGAGCAACGCTGTAGAAAATAAATGTACTTTTAAGGGTTCACCCTGTAAAACTCAATGCTGATTCACTGTTATTCTGAGTACAATATCAGCCGCAAGCGTCCGCAAAGCTGATAATCAGTTTTAAGTGGCCTAATATAGGTTTGACAAAATAACCTGATCACTTGATAAAAGTCAGAGGAAAGTGGTTGTGTGGATATAGGGTAAAGGCTCCCTAAGTCGGACAGACACCTTGAGTCGGACACCATTGGCTTTGAATTACATGATGAATAAAACAATTTCACCTATCATGATAACTAAAGATGGAAACTAAGGTCTTTTCCGTTTTAACAATTAAAATATACCAAATATTATTCGATTTATAGATGGTTATTTGCCTGCCTGAACTTGGGGTGTTCTGGCTATATTTTCAAAATAAAAATCAAGAGTAAATGAGAGAATTGGTTTCCTTTTTTCCATCTAGTCTAGCTTCCCCCTTAGAGTTAGAGCATCTCCATGGATTTGTTAGCAAGATATGTATTCTCTGTGTTAGTTTGAGTCAATATGTATAAATAAATTACCCATAATACCTTGTAAAAGGGGATCTCATAACAGTATCAAATTGCACCTAAAGTCGGACACAAATTACACCCAGAGTCGGACACCAAATAAGACATGAATGTGGGGGTTTAACCTATCAAATCTTATGTTGCATAGTGGATATTTGGTCTATAATATATATGTTTTACATATTTCCCAACCCAGCATATATTCCTTCATTGCTAGGGCAATGGGTTGGTGTCTCTTCCTCAGCCTGCTCAAATAACACACTAATAGTGGTAGTCATTATCTTAGGCCCCTTGATTATGTATACTAATTCACACATAGGCTTGGCTTTATAGTAAGTTGTGTGTGCCTTTTCCTAAAATATTTTTCAAAAAAATACTACATATTACCAGGTATCCATACTAAACCAATGGCAAGACACAGTGTCCGACTCTAGGACCATTTTTGCAGTGAAGTGTCCGACTTAAGGTTCAGTTCAATATTTTGAAATCAACATATTGGATGTAGTTTTAAACGTATTTAAAGGAAGAAAATTAATCCAATCTCTTTAGAAATATAAGCTGCCATATCTTACGTGTCCAATGGTGTAACCCATATTGAGATTGGACTCCTTTTTATTGGTTAAAATGATGAACCAAAAATGGTCACCCTTTCATAGTCCAGGAGCGTCCGGAACGGGTGCCTTTACCCTAGACACCTTTATTTGTGGTAACTATCCTATAGAGTAACGTAAAACCGCTGTGGCTAGTACGCACATCAGATCGCCATTGTGGCTTGTAGGACCAGCAGAAAGTCAATCTGGGCTCATACGCAAGCTTTTAGATGTTTATTACAGTACTTAAGTCATCATAATCAGACCTGTGAGGCCTATAGAGCTGCAGACGATGACCCTCACTGTTAATAAAAACGGTGATAGTTATGTTGCAAAATTTGCCAGTGAATCACCATTATTTACAGTGAGGAGAAACAAACAGCATGATATGACTATATAAGTGTCTTTCATCATGCCATTGCTACATAATTGTCCTTTACCTACAATTTTATAACTTTCCAGGATACAGCAAAACAAGTCTTCAGCTTTGTGGGGATGCTGTTCTTTGTAAGTGTCTTTTATTTATGTTGGAGACTTGCCAGTTACAGTAGCTGACCGTTCTAATCAGGGCTGGTTTGGGAGTCCAGCCCCCCCCCCCCCCCCCGATAAGCCTATATTCATAAATCCAGAGCTAGCAATCATAAATATATATTAAAAAAAAAGATTTGCATGACACAATTCTTACTTTTCTAATTTGATTTTCTCATTGCCTGGTTTACTATGTCTGTCTCTCACAGGACTGGCAGCACGAGTCTCTTTCCTGGAATCCTGATGACTATGGCGGGGTACCCAAAGTAGCTTTGCCAGCTGACAAGATCTGGAAACCCCAATTTGAAATTCTAAACAGGTGAATTAAAACTATAATAGTAGGCCTACTGTAGTGCTCATTTGATACTCAAGACTCCTGGTTTCTTGCATCTAGTGCATAAAACCAACTATAAAGTAGGTCAAGTAGTCCCAGAACTGGGTCAACTCCTAGTGACCAATCAGATGCCTGGATTAACAGGAAGTGACCCAGTTATGCTGTCACCAGATGCAGATCTATCAGTGAGAGGAGTTTGAGCAACTGGACCCGTATATGTACCTGATACCTGTATATACCTAATACCTGACACCAATATATACCTGATACCTGTATATACCTAATACCTGACACCAATATATACCTGATACCTGTATATACCTAATACCTGACACCAATATATACCTGATACCTGTATATACCTAATACCTGACACCAATATATACCTGATACCTGTATATACCTAATACCTGACACCAATATATACCTGATACCTGTATATACCTAATACCTGACACCAATATAGACCTGATACCTGTATATACCTAATACCTGACACCAATATATACCTAATACCTGACACCAATATATACCTGATACCTGTATTTATTTCATGGTGGATACGATGACCACTATGCTTAAGTACTAGAAATCCCGTATCCCATGCCCCCCATGGGATACGGTGCTCCTGTATCACATGGCCTATGACATCATCATTTGTTCAAATTCCTATGGCCATTTATATGCAATTAAACATATTTTGAAGAATAAAAACCATGAAATAAAGGCAAAGGCCCATGGCCAGAGGATATTTTGGTACCGTTCCCCCCTCGGTGGGGCTGGGGCGCATCCCACTCAGCCTGCGGCTTCATGGGATACTGCCCCAGCCCCACCTTGGGGGGAACGATACCAAAATATCCTCTGGCCATGGGCCTTTGTCTATATACCTAATACCTGGCACCAATATATACCTGATACCTGTAAAGCAATCACTTTTTTTTGAGCTGTCACTTTAACCACAGAGCATGTGTAACGTTTGACAGTATTGGAAAAAATACAAAAAAGGCAGCATGGTGAGATGTCTGTATGTCATACGGCGTTTTGCTTTGTAAATCTTAACTCGGTTCATTCTTCATTCACAGCGCTGTCACCAACATGTTTGACGACTCGGTGTTAAAGAAGCACCCGGTGACGGTCACCTCTGACGGGTGGGCTAGCTGGTTCGTGTCAGAGGAGTTCACGACAACCTGCGACATGAAACCGGAGTACTTCCCCTTTGATGTGCAGACCTGTGAGCTGCATATATTTGGAAAGACGACCATAAGCTATGAGAACTTCACCCAGGGCGGCGTGGACATTAGTGAGTTCAGTAAGAGCACTGAGTGGACCTTACTGGAGAGAAAGGCCGCTAACCTGGAGAAACCCTTCAAACAAATGCGTTTCACATTCAAGTTCAAGAGGGCGGCGGAGTTCTACATCGTCACCATGGTTATACCACTGGTGGCACTTTCGCTTCTTGGCTTGCTGATGTTTCCACTTCCTGCAGAGTCAGGGGAGAAAATATCCCTGGGAATGGCTTGTCTGTTGTCATTTGTGGTGATCCAAACGTCGCTGACCCCCTACCTACCTACCAGTTACACTACCATGCCTTACATAAGTATGTGGTACATAATTCATATCATTCATCTTGCTTGTAACCTATGTATAAGGGTTTTGGTGGGTGGAAGAACGGGTGGATATTAACATAATTCTTTTATTTTGGGAGACCTTTCAGTAATAGAAGGGATCAAGCTATTATACTTTATCTAAAGCTTTCCCTTAAGTTTAAATCAACCTAACCTGTAAGTCAAATTGGAATTTTTGGGAGAAAAAAGGCTTACAGAAAAATGTTTCAAACCTTTGGAAAACCTCACCTATAAGTTGAATGGGCATTTAAGATTTTGATATCAATGAATTAGCACCATGCTTCACCATGCTCCTTCAGGCTTATTTCATTGAACCAGTATTTCTTTTCTGTTTCAAATTCAGTTATGATCTGCTTTGCTCTGATGATCATCAATTCGCTGGCTGTTGCTGCAACTATCATCCTCATCAGCGTTCTTGGCATGGAGCCTCTCCCAAGGCTACCACACTGGCTGGACAAGCTCGCTACAACATCAGCAAAGGTCGGCGTGCAGGAAAATCCTCATTTGAAAGATGCTGTGATGAAGATAGAAGATGTGGATGGCCATGGAGGGTCGCAGAGTGTCCCGGCTGATGCCAAGGGCTGCTCTCAGTGCTCGGGGGGTAACGTAGAGGAGGAGCAACTGGACGTAAAGTGGAAGAAGATCGCCAATACCATCAACAGGTTCCTCTTCCTGATATTCTCCGTTACTTTGGTAATATTACTTTTGGCTATTCTTGCAGTTTGGATCTTGGGAGCAAACAGTGCCCTTTAAACATGATGGCTTATTGCATTATTATTACTTTATTGTAATGTTGTACCACACGTGGCCGGCACAACAACAGAAATGGCCTGACTGTATATAGAACACAAGGTGAGGAACCACTCACCACTGGTGTGCCATAAGTCTGTTAAACCATTCTATAGCTCTGTATCCATTATATTGGCTGAGCACGCTCGTCTATGACTCGTGGTCAGCCTAGACTGATGCCAATATAATGCATACAGAGCTATAGCTGTGTTTAACTACTACATAATGGGTCTTGAATGATAATGTCAATTTTGGTTATTCATCATTGTTTGGGGCTGTTTAATATGAATCCCTGAGCCATGGTCCCAATGTAATATTGATCACTACTATAATATTACTACCATATGGGAACTTATTGCCATTAATTTCTATAGAAAATGCTTTAACTCAATTTCGAGCCTTAAGTTTTAGGGGTATAATTTACTTATAAAACCCATTATATAACCTGAACCGGATACAAGCATGTTTAGCATCAAATCTTAACAGTGTTTGGCTGGCTGAGCTTTTTGATGAGATCTCATGAGAGACTACGTGCGGGGCTGACCCCTGGTAATGCGGAGTAGATATATCTAACACTATAACAGCCATTTTATCCTACCTGTACTGTATAGCCCTGTCTGCCCATCTTGCTTATAACAAATGTAGTACTGAGGCTTTGTGATGAGTATATGGTTTGTACCAACAATCAGCCAGGCTGGCATAAAGGGATATTTCTCTATTGTCTATAGTCAATGCAATATGGCCTTTATACATACACATATTTTATATTGTATGAACATTTTATCCTTTACAAACTGTGATATGTTTATGTTGGTACATTATTTGAAAAGACAACAACATCAGATATCTTTTGTAAAACTGTTATCGTCAATGAATGATTAAAATCTTTCCAAAGATTGATGTATTTCATGGTACATGTATTGCATATATACTCTGAATAAGGTTCCTTCCTAATGCTTGGTTTATTTACTCTGATCTACTCAGGCAAGGCACCAGCTGAGGATTATTACCATTGTCCAATGTTTATAACACTTATGCAGCTACTCACAAATACCACAGCTTACTTACACTCACAATAGGAAAGGCTGCTCAATGGACCACATCCACATACAGTCATGTAAATAATGTAATAATTCCCAACAAGCTGCAGTTGTCCCATTACCCCTCCATGCTAAATAACCTCAGTCCCATCTCCGTTCTACCCTTGACTTTGTGAGAAAGCTATTCACTCTCAATTGCATGGCTCTTCTACATCGGTCACCTGCCTAGATTTTGCAAAAGCTTTTGACACAATATAATCACTCCCTGCTTTGCCAACAATTACAGGAAATTGGACTCGCCGACGCCACTGTTCAATGGTTTGAATTACTGATAGGAAGCATGCGACAAATTACATCAGACCCTGCCACCATTGTATGTGGAGTCCCCCAGGGGTCGGCACTTGGTCACCTGCCTTCCTACATCAATGACCTAACTACCTCCTTAGTAGTATAGTATGTATCAGAACGGGACTATAGTTAAGTACTGTTTATTACTCAATCGACCTGCAGCCAATCAGAGGCCTCCCTTTTGGCGGAAAATTCAAAAGCAGCCAATGAGAGGCCTCCCTTTTGGCGGGAAATTCAAATAGGTCACGTGACCGGAAGTGACCTACTTCCGGTCACGTGACCTTTGGGCGGGAAATTCAAATAGGTCACGTGACCGGAAGTGACCTACTTAAGAGGGTCACGTGACCACCATGTTGGCGGGAAATTCAAATAGGTCACGTGACTGGAAGTGACCTACTTAAGGGGGTCACGTGACTACTAGGTTGGCGCGAATTTCAAAATAAGTCACTTGAGATTTTTATGGATAAATAAATTTTAAAAAAGAAAAAAAGCAAGCTGAAAGCTTGCTAAAAAATAATTTAAAAATGTGGCTCTTTTTTTTAGGGGGGGGAGGGGCACTCTGGGGGGCACTCTTTAAGATGCATGGGGGGGGGGGAGGGGGGGAGGGGGGGAGGGGAAGGTTTTTTAAGAGTGAGACTCGCTTCTCTGCCCTCTCTTTTAGAGGGCAGAGAGGCGAGGCTACTGGTTCGTCTACTTACAATGAAATGTATCATGATTGCGTTTATGATGATGTGCATCATGATGTGACTATCTTACAACCCTATAAGAAATAAGCAAGGTCTCTCTCCTATACAATTACAGTTTTCTAGCTTGAAATATAGTCTTTCAACAGCTCCTTTTCTCATCTTACACAGAGGCAAATATCAGAGGCACCCAATGGCACCTAAACCGCTCTCAGACAAGGGTCGGGCACTGCTGGACTATAATAGATGGGTCAAGGACCGTTCTACTGAGGGTCAGGCTAGGTCGGACATTCAATAACGTGACTTTAGCAAACTTGCTTGAAAAGTCTGACCATGCGAGATCCTTATGCCCCAGTCTGTCAATGCTGTCCAGACTTTCAAGCAAGTTTGCCAAAGACCTGCCTGTCATTGAATGTCCGACTTAGCCTGCTTGACCCTCAGTAGAACAGTCCTTGACTCATCTATTATAGTCCAGCAGCGCCTGACCCTTGTATGAGAGTGGTATTGGCACCATTGGCTGACTCTGATAATTCACCTGTGTGCACGGGGGGAGGAGAGGGTTCACAGCTACAGCTCTCTTAAGGCAAAGCTTGCGCTTATAGAGCACTACTAGTGGAGGTTTGGATGAGGAGGCTATGACATATGACGTTTGTCTTAAAAAATAGCCATGGTGCATGTCGATGTCGCTTAATTATGCTCATATCTCATGTCGATTTTAAGAATTGTTCATGTCACCTGTCACTATGTTTTTCAAGCTTCATGTCAAATGTCACTAGGCTTCATCTCGAATTTAGTGGTCCACACTGCCGCTGCTGCTGCTGCTGTCGGTGCTGCTGCTTGTGCTGCTTGTGCTGCTCATGCAGCAGCTGCAGCAGCTGCTGGCTGCTTGTGCTGCTGACGATGTCATGGATACTGTTGACAGATGCTGCTGCTGCTGCTGCTGCTGCTGCTGCTGACGATGTCACGGATGCTGCTTGTGCTACTGCTCGTGCAGCAGCTGCTGAAGCAGCTGCAGCAGCTGCTGGCTGCTTGTGCTGCTGACGATGTCATGGGGGATGCTGTTGACAGATGTTGCTGCTGCTGCTGCTGCTGCTGCTGCTGACGATGTCACGGATGCTGCTGACAGATGTTACTGCTTGTGCTGCTCGTGCAGCTGCTGCTGAAGCCGCTGCCAGCTGCTTGTGCTGCACGTGCAGCTGCTGCTGAAGCCGCTGCCAGATGCTGCTGCTTGTGCTGCATGAGACTGAGTAGCCGCTATTCGGCGTTTCACTCCTTATGTACCCTGTCCTAGATAATCCTCTTAAAATAGCTGAAAAGACTCTCTCAGCACAGAGACTCTACTCAATGTAAGAGATCTGTTAAGTAAGTTTTCACATGCCGCCTGACTACTGCGGGAGGGTTTAGACTTAAGCAGCTTAGTGCACACACGTGTCTGTTAGAAAAGCTACCTGCACACCTGCCTTCCTTTTTCACTAGTATTTACCCCCTGCCGACTTATAAGGCGCCTATACACACCTTCTTGCTTCTAGAGCTAAGCTGACTGGCAGCTATTTTAAAAGAGAATACCCGTTACCTGTATAACGGATAAGGGGGTTATGAGATTAGCGTGTGTATACAAAAAAAAACAAAAAAAAGCTACAGGGGGCGCGTGTCTGTCTGTGAGGTAGAGACCGTGTGGTAAGCGACTCAAGTGTAAAACAAAAGCACCTCCTCTTGCCGCAGTGAGTGGTGTGGACGGCAGCTAGCTAGTTGAATTTAAGCGTCAGCTTAAAAGATAATCCGTTCACGGGCTGGCGCGTCACACCTGGCGTTAATCACCCCCTGTAGTCTTTGTATACACAGGTGACTCGGCTTTATCTCTTCACCAGCTATAATCCCATATACATGTAGCGCACGTTACACTCGTTATCTCTCTTTTCATGCTGATGGATTAGGGGTGGAAGGGTTCAGGTGAAAAGCGATTTGATTCTCTCTGGAAGAGGGTGGGGCTCTAGGTGAAAACAAGCTTAGAACATCCAGATTAGCTGCTCTCTCGGCTATATAAAGAGCCTCATTTTTTCTAATCTCTGCCCACTTCGTCTTGTTGTACACTATCAGTCACGAGGCAGACGCTGGAAGTAGCAGATGTTTGCAGTATGGTTTATACAGAGGTTACCTGCTAATAGGATTTTGTCAGAATAGGGTGAGTTGCTATTAAAATGAACATTTTAAATGGGTTGTTAATATGGTATCTGATGTTAATGAGCTAACACCTAACATTGAGGATTATGACTTCCCAGAGGGGCGTCTCGCCAAATTCTCCAGTCTTGACTATAGTCTTAACTGTCTAAAGACTGTGGAGCACGTTAATGGGTGGTCTCCTTACTAATTTCACTTGACCAGGCCGGCAGGGTCAACTAGGCTAGGTAATTACAACCACAAGGGCGGCTACTCAACATGCAAGTAGACCTACTACTACGAGATTGTCTTTTGACCACTCTGCCGCCGCCTGCTGGTCTGGCGATTACATGCTCTAGTATAGTTCTCCGCTCTTTTCGTCAGATGACGCCACAATAGGGTTTTTGTACATTTCCACGATACTCGCGAACATTTTAAACGCATAATGACCTATAATAAGCAACAAAGCACACTTCTAATATATTGAATATAAGAAACATGTCAACGTTGTGTATTTCTGATAGAATGAGGCAGATTCTTTGAAATATCAACTAAACTATAGTGAGATTGAAAATACTACACCATATCTAAAGCGATATAAAAGCTATATAAAGTCAGAACCTCTGACGGATCGGTATTCTGCAACGGATCACTCAACCATTCGTCCTCGAAAGCAACACAGGGTTCCCGTCCAACAGGACTTTGAGCCTTGACGCTTTTGAGGGAGGTTTGATCTCATGCTGCTTAACATGTGGTGTAATTAATCAACACCGCGGCCCCTCTTTAGGGGCCACACAATAAACAAAGAATAAAAAAGGGTAGGACTTAGGTTTAAAGTGAATCTCCCAGGATTTTGGCGAGGTCGACAAAGGGGGAGATAACAGATTAAACTGCAGGAGACTATACGCAAACCTTGATACTCTCAGAGGGGGAGCTCCATATTGCGGACCTGTGGTCAGATCTATCACCTCTAGGAGGCAGGCTGCATGTCGTAAATGTCCACCACAGACATTGGGATATATTGTTAATCCTACTCCAGGGTCTCCATAATTAGACCCTGAATCTGTTGTTAAACGGGTGTGAGGTGATGGTAACTAATACTTATGAGATGGAGCTCTTACGAGACATAAGCACCACCCAGCGCGGGGCTCGCCTTGAGATGGGAAATTCACTACAGTAGGGTGGCCGGAGCATTTTTGAAAATAAACTAGACACACATGTATTATGTATGTCTAGAATGTCTCAATATTCGCATTTAACAAATTAGCACTGTTATATTGATAGAGTAACTAGGTAACTAACTGTAGCTGATTACATATACCTCACTCCTCAAACCTTTCTGACAGATCTGAAGATCTGTATAGAGAAGACATGCCATACCCATGGCTTACTTATAGCCCTGCCATGCTATAGTGGCTATTGGGAGAACTAAGATTTCTCTATCTAACTGTATGACAGAAGGTGTCCTCTAGTGTTATTTATATGATTTTAATACTTGAGATTGGGGTCTGAGGTCCTCATATGACCCCCAGCAGATGCTCTGACGCTGGCTGGCGGTAGATTGTATCATTTCCATTCAAAATGCATTATTTTAACTTGATTTATCTCTATATTCAGTAATTTACCGTAAACTACCAATTAAAGAGTTCTATAAAAAAAAAAAGAGCCCTGAAAATGCGCAATTTAGGTGGCTTATCTCAAAAAAGATAACAATATCCTAAGTAGTTATAGGACCCTCCATGGGATAGCTGCATTCAAGATGCTTCAAACAGAAAAGGAATCTCATTGATACATGGATTTGCCATCAGCCAGTGCAAATTCTCCCAAAGGTCAGGTTAAAGAGATTTCCCAGTTATGAGCTTAAAGGAGACTCAAAACCTGAGGTCTGTCAACATTGCCCCTGAATTACATTATGTAATACAGTTTATAATGCATTATCCAGCCTGTATAGGATGGACCCATTCAGGATCTGTTGATAACAAATTACTAGAAGTGTCTATCTGCCTTGAATCGAAAATGAGGGCATATCATAAAAGGGTCATTTAACATAGGATCAGATACACACTGGGCCCTCACGCCGACCCTCCGGCCACCCTAACTACAGCATTATCTGTCGTTGAAAATGGTGCTCGTGTAGAGTCGGGATGATGTACCAAAAGAGCGTTTTATACACAATGATACCCTTGTACAAATGCGTATACCTAGTAGGCAGCGTCTTATCATCAAATCTAAGAGGGTGCTATAGTTTTATTATACTTTTATAGACCATTTTTAAAATCCGAGCTTAGCTTAGTTCATAGTCTCCTTACCAATTTTCACTTGACCAGGCTGGCAGAGCCAACTAGTCTAGGTAATTATAACCACAAAGGCGGCTACTCAAGATCCAAGTAGACCTACTACTACGTGATTGTCTTTTTAGCCCCTCTGCCGCCTAGTTATTACATCCTCCAGTCTAGCTCGCCACACCCTTTGAGCAGCACCATTGCCTCGGTAAAAGTGTAGGGTGTGTGCTTTCCACCTTCAGGCATCCATAGATTCGATCACCATCACCCCCCTTGAAATGACCTCAGCTGTTAATTAGGGCGTAAAGCAGCCCAACAACCAACCAAGTCCCTGTCAAAAGATGTGAATAACGCTGTAGTCTGCCCGTTTCTGTGATCCAATATGAACCCTTCCTAATAGCACCCCCACTGATGCATTGCATAAAAATAGCCCCCCCTGACCTCATTTCTTGAGCTATAAAAAACACAAACCCCTCATTTTAATCACAATATCATGGCAGTCAACATGAATGGAACCATTAGTGGAGAAAGATAAGAGTCTCTGTTTTCTGTAGCCTACAATATTATGGTGACATTCTTCATGTCAAAATGTAATAAATAAATATGAGTTGTTAAAACTTGTTACCATGGGGATGTTGGTAATTGTGTTCTTGAAGACGTATGTGAAATCCAGATGTATGTGCCTCTGCCCAATGATGTCCCTAGCCATTTTAAGTTAACCTGTTCTGTCTGAGTTAGAAGGGTGCCTAGGAGGGCTAGAGCTACAGAACCCCTAACTGCTGTGAAAGTGCCCCTCTCCTGCCTAGATCACAGAAATGGGAAATATGTTCAGTTGCATTCACCATGATATTTCTGGATCTAGGCAGGATAGAAACCCCTGATCTTTTACAGATCTGAAAAGCTCTCATAGGGATCTATACTAATGGAACCAATATGTATTTTTTAACTCATTTTTCAAAAATTTATCAAACTCCCTACCTTAGCGCCCCTATAAATAGGGTTAAGTACCTGTCCGACCCCTCTACCACTGCTGCTGGAGGAGTACCGAGAACTACCCTCTTTTTTAGAAAACTAAGTAAAAATTATCCTTCTTCATGTCCAGTTACATACAATGTCGATCAATTTGACACTGTAGCAGCCTGTCTCCATATCTGTATGCTGCATAAATGCACAATACACGGTTCTGCACACACTTAAACCAAGGCTAACATGGTTGACCTATATAGATGTGATACTCTCGTTTTCGGGGCTAGTAGAAATTAGGCGTCTAATACGGACGTTCCGGGTTCGAACCCTCACTAAGTTTTAGTCAAGACGTCTAGCCACGTCGCCTAAGGCGACGAAAGCGCGTCAAGGCGTTTACAGGGTTCGAACCCGTGAGCTGCTCCTTGGGGCCACAAAAAACGCTTAGACCTTGAAATCCCATAGGGAAAAAATTTTGGGTTTTTGGACTTTAGGCCTTAATTTGAGGGTGATCCCGGGCTGATAGAAAAATAATTCTTGGACGAGCGGATAGCTCTGGATCTCTTTTATCTAAAACAGCGAAAAATTGATTATGGTTTCGCCGCAATTCATCCGACGGGGGGTAATCAGCCCCCCCCTCTGCCAATCAAGGCAGTGAATCTAGACGACCGCGCAATCGCTCGCGGCCGTCGCGACGAACCGACTGAAGACCTCGGTATCTTAGTATGATTCGTGTGACCTACTTAGAGGCTCACACGGTGGAGGTGTGTCCGGCGTTCGGCGCGCTGATTGGCTACTGGTGGGAGGCGCTGTGCCGCGTCAGGAACTTCACCTATTTGGGACGGCTGTTAAAGGCGCACTGAGTTGAGGTGCACCTTTAAGCAAGAGCGCGATCTGGCCTAGTCTTGCGGACCCCTGTTTGGAGAGTGTAGCGGGCGGCTATGTCACGCTCTCCAACCACAGTCTTAACAGTGGTCCGCAAGACTAGAGTGCAAGACGCGTGCACACACAGACCGAACAGACACACACAGACCCACACACCCACACACCCCTATCAGTGAGGCGTCTAGCAGATTTGGGAGAGGTGACCAGGGAGGTACTCTCGGCTAGCGGCCACTAATTGGCTGTTTAGATAAGGCACAGAAACAAGGGTGATGACAGAGTATGTGGTCAAGCAGCCAACATGCCCTGACACTTGATAATGGGTGTGGACCACCAAATTCGACATGGCGACATGGCCATTTCTTATAATCGACAAACGACATGAGGCCTAATGACAAGTGACATGAGGCCCAAAAATCATAGTGACAGGCGACATGAGCAATTCTTAAAATCGACATGGGATATGAGCATTATTAAGTGACATTGACATGTGACATGGCCATTTTCTAAGATCGACATTCGACATGGGGACCCCCCATCCAGAGCCCCTTGATAGATGACAGCTGTTGTGTGTAAGAAAAGCGTATGCCTCACAATCAAAGATGATAAAAGGCTTCATTAATTTGATGAAATTCTAAAATAGATATATTATTCATGTTCTGTGTTCCACAGAGGTAAATTAATTAAGCTTCAACTCCTTCTAGAAGCAGTAATACAAAAATGTATAACATGATAACGTTGTATCAAACATTTTCTTATATACTGGCTTCTGGTAGGAGTTGAATCATAAATAAAGTACCTATGTGAAGCACATGACATGCATGTCATGCTTATTAAAGAATAACATCAATTCAATCAGGTATTCAAATATTTTGGGTTTGCAGGCACAGTTAGAAGGGGTAAGGTTAGTGGTGGTATCTGACCAGGATGTATCAGATTACTACAAACTGCCCCTGACCCCTTCCACCACCACCACTGGTCACCGGCTGTCTGGGGCTCCCGTGGTCAGTGGATAAATTCTATCCACTCTGAATCTGCTAGACGTCTCTCTGCTATGTAGTGTGGGATGTAAAAGAACCCTTGTCTCGGTAAAAGGGCCATAGATTCGATCACCATCACCGCCCTTGAAATGACCATAGCTGTTAACTAAGGCGTAAAGCAACCCACACACCCACACACCCACACACCCACACATTTTTCTGTATGAGCCTTCAGACCTGAAGCTGCTCAGTGTACGGGACTAGGTTTTGTCATAGGCCCTACGGACGCTACTCAAGGGGGAATAAGAGAGCTGTCTCACCATGACATGGGCTGGCTGTAGTTTTTTATGTTTCGGTACCTACAACCAAACAGCCAGTACCTACCCAGGGCTTCATGTCGCACGCGGGAAAAGTATAACGGTGGCGCCAACTGTCGGAATAGCGGGTACACTACGTCAGTAGTTCTTTTGTTCTCCGCTGAGTGACTGGGCGAAATGTAGTCGGTAGCTCTATTTTCTGTGCACTGTTCTGTTCATTTTCTACACTTAACACTTAAATAGACCGCGTGTTTGTACAAGCTAGCCGTTTTTATCAGTGCAAAAATTAAATAAGCATCGGATAGAACAATAAAAAAATGAGAAAGTAATCCAGCACTTAGTATAAGGCACCAGTTTTATCATGAGACACCGAAAGTCTGGTTTTTTTAAGGTGGATAAGACAGTCGACTGAGAGCTCCAAACTAACCAAAAACGTACCAGAGGGCGATCTATCTCAGAACGTACCCGACAGGGCAGGGGCCTTCTACACCCCGGCTCTGATGAGCAAGCGAGGGCCTATTCCTCTTTTGAGGTGGGCCCAAAATTGAACAAAAGAATAAACTCAAAAAAAGCCTTAGGATTGAAAGAGTTGTAGATACTGATTTTAACGAGGAAGTCCCATTCATTAGTTTACAAATAGTCAGTGTAAGTACGCCCATGTATAGGAGAGAGACCTTGCTTATTTCTTATAGGGTTGTAAGATAGTCACATCATGATGCACATCATCATAAACGCAATCATGATACATTTCATTGTAAGTAGACGAACCAGTAGCCTCGCCTCTCTGCCCTCTAAAAGAGAGGGCAGAGAAGCGAGTCTCACTCTTAAAAAACCTTCCCCTCCCCCCCTCCCCCCCCTCCCCCCCCCCCATGCATCTTAAAGAGTGCCCCCCAGAGTGCCCCTCCCCCCCCTAAAAAAAAGAGCCACATTTTTAAATTATTTTTTAGCAAGCTTTCAGCTTGCTTTTTTTCTTTTTTAAAATTTATTTATCCATAAAAATCTCAAGTGACTTATTTTGAAATTCGCGCCAACCTAGTAGTCACGTGACCCCCTTAAGTAGGTCACTTCCAGTCACGTGACCTATTTGAATTTCCCGCCAACATGGTGGTCACGTGACCCTCTTAAGTAGGTCACTTCCGGTCACGTGACCTATTTGAATTTCCCGCCCAAAGGTCACGTGACCGGAAGTAGGTCACTTCCGGTCACGTGACCTATTTGAATTTCCCGCCAAAAGGGAGGCCTCTCATTGGCTGCTTTTGAATTTCCCGCCAAAAGGGAGGCCTCTGATTGGCTGCAGGTCGATTGAGTAATAAACAGTACTTAACTATAGTCCCGTTCCGATACATACTATACTACTCTCCTTGAACACCTTTAAGAGTTGGCTTCATGCTGATGATACTGCCTTCTTTTGTACACACCTGGCTCCTACCCCTGACTTTGTTGCTTTGGTCAACTAAGACTTAGCCAATGTAGCAAAGTGGTGCCAAAATAATAAGCTGTCCTAGGTGTCAAAGAAAAGTGTTTGCCCTGTCTGACTGTAAATATAGATTACACACAATGGTGATATTTGTCCTGTATTCAGCCATGTGTACATACAGTGGTAGAGGCTGTACCCGGGTCCTGCTTTAACTCCGGCTGTGGCCAGAGTACTGCTGCTGCTGTTAGGGCCAAGTCATTTATTGCCAGCTGGGGGGGGGGGGGGGGTGGTGGATATAAGGGGGGGTCATAATGAAAAACAGGCCCTTGATGGGGGGAGGGCAAAACTGGAAAAACCTCTAAGCTGGAGGAGTCATAATAAAATATTGTCCATTTAGATACTTGTGACCATGCATGATTCCACAGGTGCGTGCGATTTAGTGGGGGGGGGATAACTTTCGCCCAATTGGTGGGGGTCAGAAAAAAATTGCAATTTTGGGAAAATCCACCAAGCCCCCAGCTAGAATTAAATGACTTTGCCCTTACTGCAGACGAGTCTAGACTCCAGTGGTGCCCTTGATAATTCAACCAGCTACACGCCTATACCAGCTGTGAGTTCATTAGGCAATTTTGGGCGCCCGCCTAGGCGTACCTGCAACGGTGGAGGTATGCCAAATGGCGCGTGCAGCTCACCAAAAGTGCGCACCTCCCTGGCCTAATGAACCCCCCTCTGTTGCCGCCTCCACACCCCCCACCCTCTGATGTGTGCCAGGCGTGAGGGCATGCCCATTAACAGTATTTTCAGATTCACTTTTCCCTTACTATTTATTTTTACTGTGCAGTTTATAATGAATTAATTATGAATTTATCCTACCAGCACACAATTTAGTGTGGGGGAAAAAAGAGTATTTTTGTAATAGAGGTTTGTAAGGTCTGTTCCTTACATAAATTACATTGATTTCTCTGAGAATATTGATAATCATATTTCTGAATATAAAGCAATAACTTTGTTATAAACTTTGCTCTACTGTAGAAATGTATGGGTGAAAATCGGGACCAAGCAAATCCGTTTGTTGTAACCAAAATGCGTTGTAAGGAAGTTTGTTGTAGCTGAGTTTTTCACCTGCTTAGCTGGCGGGGGAGCATCATGATACCCTCCCATTGGTGCATCATGATACCCTCCCATCATGATACCCTCCCCTTGCTGCATCATGATACCATTGCTGCATCATGATACCCTCCCATTGCTGCCTTGTGATACCCTCCCATTGCTGCATCATGATACCCTCCCATTGCTGCATCATGATACCCTCCCATTGCTGCATCATGATACCCTCCCATTGCTGCATCATGATACCATTGGTGCATTGTGATACCCTCCCATTGCTGCATCATGATATCCTCCCATTGCTGCATCATGATATCCTCCCATTGCTGCATCATGATACCATTGCTGCATCATGATACCCTCCCATTGCTGCATCATGATACCCTCCCATTGCTGCATCATGATACCCTCCCATCATGATACCCTCCCATTGCTGCATCGTGATACCCTCCCATTGCTGCATCATGATACCCTCCCATTGCTGCATAATGATACTCTCCCATTGCTGCATCATGATACCCTCCCATCATGATACCCTCCCATTGCTGCATCGTGATACCCTCCCATTGCTGCATCATGATACCCTCCCATTGCTGCATCATGATACCCTCCCATTGCTGCATCATGATACCCTCCCATTGCTGCATTATGATACCCTCCCATTGCTGCATCATGATACCCTCCCATTGATGCATCATTATACCCTCCCATTGCTGCATCATGATACCCTCCCATTGCTGCATCATGATGCCCTCCCATTGCTGCATCATGATACTCTCCCATTGCTGCATCATGATACCCTCCCATTGCTGCATCATTATACCCTCCCATTGCTGCATCATGATACCCTCCCATTGCTGCATTGTGATACCCTCCCATTGCTGCATTGTGATACCCTCCCATTGCTGCATCATGATACCCTCCCATTGCTGCATTATGATACCCTCCCATTGCTGCATCATGATACCCTCCCATCATGATACCCTCCCATTGCTGCATCGCGATACCCTCCCATTGCTGCATCATGATACCCTCCCATTGCTGCATCATGATACCCTCCCATTGCTGCATCATGATACCCTCCCATTGCTGCATTATGATACCCTCCCATCATGATACCCCCCATTGCTGCATCATGATACCCTCCCATAGCTGCATCATGATACCCTCCCATTGCTGCATCATGATGCCCTCCCATTGCTGCATCATGATACTCTCCCATTGCTGCATCATGATACCCTCCCATTGCTGCATCATGATACCCTCCCATTGATGCATCATTATACCCTCCCATTGCTGCATCATGATACCCTCCCATTGCTGCATCATGATACCCTCCCATTGATGCATTATGATACCCTCCCACAGTGAGTACCACACAGTGCTATATGCATGTGTCATACCAAGGCCATCAATCATGAATCCTCACTGATTCAATGCAAGTGAACAATCTGCACAATGCATACAGAAGCCTGTCTATCAGCAAAACTTAAAATCTTTTTATTTTTGTTTACAATGTATCTATTGCTGTTAGAATCATTATGAGGCGAGGTTATGGACATGTGTCATGTTGTCTCCATTCATTAATGCACAACGTCAATACACCAGCAGGCCTGCTGATGTATCTGCCTGCTGCCTGTCACTCAGACAAAGCTGCAGCAGGCCTGCTGATGGGTCTGCCTGCTACCCGTCACTCAGACACGGCTACCTGTCACTCAGACACGGCTACCTGTCACTCAGACACGGCTACCTGTCACTCAGACACGGCTACCCGTCACTCAGACCCTGCTACCTGTCACTCAGACCCTGCTACCTGTCACTCAGACATGGCTACCCGTCACTCAGACACGGCTACCCGTCACTCAGACATGGCTACCCGTCACTCAGACCCTGCTGCCTGTCACTCAGACATGGCTACCTGTCACTCAGACAAGGCTACCTGTCACTCAGACACGGCTACCTGTCACTCAGACCCTGCTACCTGTCACTCAGACCCTGCTACCTGTCACTCAGACATGGCTACCTGTCACTCAGACATGGCTACCTGTCACTCAGACATGGCTACCCGTCACTCAGACATGGCTACCCGTCTACCTGTCACTCAGACACGGCTACCTGTCACTCAGACCCTGCTACCTGTCACTCAGACCCTGCTACCTGTCACTCAGACACGGCTGCCTGTCACTCAGACCCTGCTACCTGTCACTCAGACATGGCTACCTGTCACTCAGACATGGCTACCTGTCACTCAGACATGGCTACCCGTCACTCAGACACGGCTACCTGTCACTCAGACATGGCTACCTGTCACTCAGACATGGCTACCCGTCACTCAGACATGGCTACCCGTCACTCAGACACGGCTACCTGTCACTCAGACATGGCTACCCGTCTACCTGTCACTCAGACACGGCTACCTGTCACTCAGATAAAGCTGCAGCCCATGCACTCGGACCAACCCTCAACGCTGTCTGGACAAAAGGTATCCCGCACAATCTTGAAGAAGTATATCCCTCATAATCTTACCTCAATACCAAAATTAAGTTTATTTGATAATTGATATATAATAATCTTGGACTTGGATTATCTGCCAGACGAAGATGCCAGACGAAGATTGTCTTAAAATAGTATCCTATATACCGGCCTATATACTATTACAATTTCTGTGCTGTTTAGTTGGTATTGATAAGATATACATCTCTCTCTAAACCATCCTTTTTCCATTGTTTTTAATCTACTTCTCCCTTAAATGTAGGTATGCACAAAATTCATATCCCACATAATCTTAAAATCACATCCCATTTGATTTATGAATGATATATATATATATATATATGCTGATTTAGGATTATGTGACATATGCTAATTCATGATTATAAACATATGTATATATAGACATCTTTAATGCTATATATGCTATGCATATTAAAGATGGTGTGATATATATGCTAATTTAAGATTATGGACATTACATGGAAGCTTTAAGACTCAGAAGGATACGCATCATCAAAATGGTGTAGTATGTTTTGTCCAGGCAGCACCATGGGCACGCAGCGGGTGCTCTGTGCACTGCTCCACACCATGTTGTGTTAGTGGTAAGGGCAGATCACAGCCAGGACAAGGACTGACCACAACTAAGGGAAGTTCACACACAAGGCACATCCTACTAGTGGGAGATTGCTGCTGCATTCAGAATACCATGGATAACACAACAGTATCCGGGATCATATCATCAGCTAGTTACAGTGACAATGATTCTGGTTGTCATGAAACTGTCTCGGCCTCCTTTAAGCTGATTCTAACTCTGACTGCAGGGGGTGTTGGGACCATGCTGAACAGTCTCATCATCACTGTGATTCTACATGGAACATTAATGAAGACATCAGTCTTCATGCTCCTGCTGATGGCTGTGGCTATAGCTGACAATATACACTTGTGGTTCGCTATACTTTTTCAAGCAGGAGTTTATAATTTGCTTCCCCTTTCTTCATCTGTGTGGCTGTGTTGAGTTATAACCTTTGTATATCTTGTGGCATCTAGTGTTTCTTCCTGGCTAATTGTACTGATCACTGTAGAACGTAGCACTGCTATATTGTCACCAATGAATGTACATCTTTACTGCACGCAGAGAAGATTTCTTTCTGTGATATTTATTTTGATTTCTGTCATTTCCTTGATAAATGTTCCCAGGTTCTTTGTGAGTAAAGTGACTAATACGGACAATGTATATTACTGTTACTTTCAGATCTCGGGTTCTCTGTCTAATGTCAGTACAGTGGTTAATGCAGTTGTGTATTCCTTCATCCCCTTTTGTGTCATTCTGATCCTGAATGTCATCATGTTGAGAAAGATTTATTCACGAAGGAAATTAAGATTAAAATTTCAGATAACGGCAAAAGCGACGCCGACCACCAACTTGACCTTGACAATGGTTGCTGTCTGCTTTGTCTTTATAGTTACCACATTGCCAGTAAGCATTGTTATCATTGTGCGCTCTGTCTCAGACGTTGTTTGCAAAATGCTACCTCCCACCACAGCCATAGCCTATGGTCTAGACTCAAGCTGGCCCCAACTCGTCCTCGGACGCATCCGAGCGACACCGCTGGTATTTAGGAGGCCATGACCGCATCACTTCCCCCGTATATTGGGGGGGATTTGTGCGCGGTACCCATCTGCACCTTTAATACAACAGCACCAAGCGCACAGGAACTATTTTAACCAGCAACCTTTGGTGCCAGCGATGACGCTCGGGAACAGAGGTCGAGGTGGGGCCAGCTTGGGTCTAGACTCTATAAACCACAGTGTTAACTTTGTACTGTACTGTGTGACGGGGTCAGTATTCAGACAGGCACTGGTTCAACTCTGTACATGTCAGAGGAGGAGACCCCCGACAAGACGCAGAGCACAGCCATGTCCAACTGTGGAGGGAACAGTTTGATCATATTATGGTGAAATATCTTGGATAAATTGGATCATGGACAGCCACTTTCAAATAACAGGTCCATGTTTAATACTAAAATGATTAATAGTCTTTTGGAGGTAGACTTATATTTGTTGCTCAATTGAGAAGTAAAATGATTTATTATCCGTGGTAAAGCTAGTGATATCGGTTCAATTGACAATGTATCATTATTGTACTACAGACCATTTAAGATGTGCTATTATGAAATGATGTACCACTTTGTGGTAACTTCTCCTTGTTGCTAATAAATGCCACAGATCCAATATGATTTAATTAACAAGGAGACTCTACTACATGTAATATCAGTAATATAAGAAATGGAGAAGTAATAGAGCGCAGTCAGTGTTGGATAGTCCTGTGAAGATTGAAAGGTTCTTAGCTTTCACAGAAGGTGGCAGCACATGTGTTGTCATATCAGGTCTAAGGAAGACCCTTAAGGACCATTCAGACTATCTCAAAATCGTATATAAACCCCTTGAGACTACTTATATGTCTAAATCTAAGGGTTGAGGGTTTGAGGCTCTCTTGGGGAAACTTACTAAGATCTTTTCAAAGATTAGCCCTGAACCAACACACACCAGGGGGAATATCTGAATTTTTTAAGATTCTGAGAACGTCAACCAGGTGGGGTTAGTTAGTTTCTATAGGTTCTGAACATCTCCACAGGGTCCCCCACCAGTTTGTCCGAATTATCCTTAAATAAGTGAAGGGCCTGTCTCTGGTTACACTGAGTTAGCACTATCTTGACCTTGTGGAACCCGAGCGCCATCACTGGCGGTTTGCTGGATAAAATAGGTTCGGCTTGCCGGGTGCTGGACTATCATGAATATATAGTGCAGTAAAACATACTCCAAAGTACCTTTGGTCCACCTTAATACCTTTGATCTCTGGTTCTAATTAACGTAGCTCTAGACATAATTCAAGGCGTACAGTTGTGAGGTCAATTTTAATAGCTGACTTATATGAAATGATACTTAGACAGCAGCTCAATTTGAATCTTTTATTCCAATAAGTTTTGTGCACGTCTGTTGGTACGTAGAAGAAGCGTTTTGTACGGGAAGCACTGAGGGGAGCCGGTCTCTGTATGGTGACCCTGTAGTACCAGGTACATAGGAGTGGCACGAGACAAGTTGGCCCCCACCATTCTGCAACGTAAGCCTTGTGTTTCATGTAGCGGTTTATCTAATAGAATACTGTAGTGGTTCATTCAAGCACCTGGGCGCTCATATAGTTCAATACTGCTGTACCCCAGGCGCATATACACGAGTGTTGAAGCCTTATGTCAATACCCCTGTACCCCAGTGGTTATCAAGACCAATGCTAAATTGAGGACCCAACGCTTAAACAAGCCATAATGGTAGAGATTAATGAGAATGTCATCCTGGATCCCTGAGATGTTTGATTTGGTCCCCGTCTATTCTGCCTGAGTCCTGCTGTGTCTATTCGGCCTGAGCCCTCCTCTGTCTATTCTGCCTGAGCCCTCCTGTGTCTATTCTACCTGAGTCCTGCTGTGTCTATTCTGCCTGAGCCCTCCTGTGTCTATTCCACCTGAGTCCTGCTGTGTCTATTCCACCTGAGTCCTGCTGTGTCTATTCTGCCTGAGTCCTCCTGTGTCTATTCCACCTGAGCCTTCCTCTGTCTATTCTGCCTGAGTCCTGCTGTGTCTATTCTGCCTGAGTCCTGCTGTGTCTATTCTGCCTGAGTCCTGCTGTGTCTATTCTGCCTGAGCCCTCCTGTGTCTATTCTGCCTGAGCCCTCCTCTGTTTGTATACGGAGTAGGCGGGAGGGGACATGGTGAGACCGGCCGCTACCATCAGACCTCCTGCCAGGTAGAAGGAGGAGTCGTAGATGTGGGTAGAGTCATACAGCCAGGCTGAAATAGCAAGTCAGACATTTTATTTTATTTCACGTAGAGAAACTGGATCTCATTCTCCATGGCTCTATTCTCCATGGTATAACTGTGAACCTAATCTTTAATTGTCATTTTTGAATGGAATTAACCAATATTCACATGAAATAAGAGATCTACTCAAATCAGTCTAAACTCCTGATTTCTCCACAAGTGGGACCTTGAGTAATATCGCACACGGCTGTGCCTCGTGTGATACCACCCAAGTTCCCACTTGTAGAGAAACCTGTCATTCAGACGGATCATTGTGGACCTCTGTAGACCTATATAATCAGTTGTTCAGGCTGAAATAGCAAATCAGACATTTGATTACAATCAGTTGTTCATGCCAGCATTATCAGCAACCATTTATGGCTCCCAGTGGCACGAACACATGCTGCCAAGAGGACCAGTACCTTGTAAGTTAGGCCAATAACAATATGAACTGGTTTGGCATCACCAGGCACTGAAACATATCTAGGGCGATTTTCTATGGGAAGGAGCCTAACTGGGAGTGAATTATCAGGTATTGTTGAACATTGTTGATCTCATCTTTAGCTCACACTGACATTATAAGTGAGGATATTGATGTGAAGCCAACTTTCTTTGTTATTGGTTACATGCCAGTTATCAAAGTACACATTCAGGGTGTTCTCAGAAGACTGCTTTTCTCACCGCAGCAATTACAAGATGTTACTTGCCGGGGGCTGATTTTCTTTCATCTTAAAGTGACATGGTCCGATGATTAGGGCTCACAAATAGATTTAGTTAAAAATGAACCAGAATGTTCCCTATGGCATCTCTTCATGTGCTACCTACTTTGTTTAATCACATTCCCTAGAATTCAGCTTAGAACTCAACTAATTATCAGATTATGGCTCAATTTATTAATTTTGGAGTGCACGCTTTAATTCCTCCATTGAGAATACACAGTAAAATGCTATACTTGGATCACATTTGACCCTATAATTAGGCTCTTATTTCCCATAGATGACATTTTATTGGGCCCTATCCTCCAAATATGATATTGTACTAACATTTGAAACACATTTAAGGAGGATTTAAAATATGAAAAAAATCGGACCATGTCACTTTAATGACAGAGGACATTAACCCACAATGTAGCCCTTACAGGAAGGCTACCGTAAAACCTCGCATATAGGCCGTGGCTTGTAAGTGAATCGGATCGCTAGTGCAGCTTATAGGATCGGCACAGAGTCAGGGTGCGGCTTATACGCGAGTTTTTGCTCCTATAGTACAGTACAAAAGTCACCAGAATCAGATTGCTGGTGCGGCTTATAGGATCAGCACAGAGTCAGAGTGCGGCTTATACGCGAGTTTTTGCTCCTATAGTACAGTACAAAAGTCACCAGAATCAGATCGCTGGTGCGGCTTATAGGATTGACCCAAAGTCGGGGTGTGGCTTATACGCGAGGTTTTACGGTAATTGAGAACTCACCGGCTAGTGGAGCTCCCATGACGGTGCCGGGGGTGCAGCAGAAACACAGCAGTCCGAACCCGGTGGAGGCCTGGGTGGGGGGCACGGACTCCATGATGAAGGAGGAGGACAGCACATTGTAGGGCGTGATGAGCAGGCTGAACAGCACCATGTACAGGTACAGCAGGGGCAGGCTGCGGGTCAGGGGCAGCCCCACCGTCAGCACACCATTAGCCACATTGGTAACCAGGATCACCCCCGCAGCATTGGCATGGGTGGCCTGCACCAGGATCCCGGTCACGGGTCGGCACAAAGTGGAGGTAATACCCATAGCCATGTACAACCCCACAACGTCACCGCTAGAGTAGCCCAGTGTTAGAACATAGTTACCAAAGTGGGTGTAAACAATGGCAATCGTGAACTGTACGATGAGGGTAAAGAGAAGCATGCAGATAAACGGTGTGATTCTGAACAGGGCTGAAAGCCTTTCAACAAAGGTATCAGAAACCTCAGGCCCCTCTGTACAGATCTCTAGATTACTCAAACTCTTGGGCAAATATTTCACATCATTAGAACTCTTGTAAAGGCGCTTTACATCATTAGAACTCCTGTTGAGTTGGTTTGTGTCACTAGAGCTCCTATACAGACTGCTGACATCACTGGAGCTCTTGTAGAAGGCTCCCATGTCAATGTGACTGATGAAGAGTGGTTTTATATCAGCAGAGTTCTTGTACAGACTCCTGGAGCTGCTGTTGTAGTGGTTCACGCTGTGGCAGCTCTTGTTGATACCAGGATGTAGAGCTATAGACCTGGTGCCATCAGCTACAGTACCACTCAGAGGCAGCACCCCTCCATGTGCCTCTGTCCCCCCCTTACCCACCCCCTCTACTGCAGCCTCTGAGTCAGCCCCCTCCTCCTCCTGCTCCTCCTCTACAGGCCTGAAGGTGCAGCACAGCACCATGCTGTGGCTGTTGATGCCGGCTAGCAGCAGGATGGCCCCCCTCCACCCGTAGTGGTCCTCCAGTGCCTTCAGCAGGGGCGGTATGATGAAGGAGCCGGCCCCGAGCCCACACATGGCGCACGCACACGCCAACCGGCGGTGTGTGTGGAAGTACTTGGACAGGATGGAGATGCAGGGGTTGTAGTTCATGCCCATGCCGACCCCCGCAAAGACGCTGTAGAAGATGTACAACTGGTACACCTACAAGTACATTATATATAAACACAATGCTATAGCTGGTACACCTACAAGTACAGGGGGTAACAATGTATATGTAAACAACACTAGGGCTGGTACACCTACAAGTACAGGGGGTAACAATGTATATATAAACAACACTTCACTAAAGCTGGTACACCTACAAGTACAATATATATAAACACAATGCTATAGCTGGTACACCTACAAGTACAGGGGGAAACAATGTATATAAACACAACACTAGAGCTGGTACACCTACAAGTACAAGGGGTAACAATGTATACAAACACTACACTAGAGCTGGTACACCTACAAGTATATTATATATAAACACAATGCTATAGCTGGTACACCTACAAATACAAGGGGTAGCGATGTATATATAAACAACACTAGGGCTGGTACACCTACAGATACAATAACAATGTATATGTAAACACAACACTAGAGCTGGTACACCTACAAGTACATTATATATAAACACAATGCTATAGCTGGTACACCTACAAGTACAGGGGTAACAAAGACGCTGTAGAAGATGTACAAGGGGTAACAATGTATATATAAACAACACTAGGGCTGGTACACCTACAGGTACAGGGGGTAACAATGTATATATAAACAACACTAGGGCTGGTACACCTACAGGTACAGGGGGTAACAATGTATATATAAACAACACTAGGGCTGGTACACCTACAGATACAATAACAATGTATACAAACACTACACTAGGGCTGGTACACCTACAAAAACATGATATATTAACACTAAAAATACAGCTGGTACACCTACAGATACATGATAACAATGTATACAAACACTAGAGCTGGTACACCTACAGATACATGATATATAAACACAAAAATACAGCTGGTACACCTACAAATACAGGAGTACAGTATTGTTTAAAAAAAGATCAGTTATAAAGCAAGTGTTTGTATTATCAATGAAAATACATAGGGTTTCCCTGTTACAGTTATATCAGTAAGTATAATATGCGAACTACTGAGGAATATTACAAAGATCGAGGACAGTCAAGAATGCGTACCTGAGTTGTGAAGGCGCTTGCTGCCAGGCCGACTGTAGACAGGAACGATCCCAGCACGGCAATACTCCTCTCTCCGTACCGGTCTGACAACATCCCGACAGCAGGACCTACAATGGAATGGAATGAAAATGATTCATTCAAAATATCATAGTATCCCACTTTTTCACAATTGGAATTAGGCTAGCTCCTTATTATTCACAATCAAAATACTTAATTGACTCAGAATTAACCCCTGAGTAGTGAGGTGACTCTGATATGCAATAAGGCATTTTCAGAACATTTCAAATTCAATGTCAGATAGCCACACAACCAAGAATAGTACAGAGTATCTGAAACGTTGGCAGATTTTAGATCTATCTCTATGAAACACCAAATACTGTTTTCAAATACATTGAATTCAAGTTCCATAAAAAGCAAGTTCTAAAATTGTAACTTTTCAAAAGCCTTTAGCATAGAGCTCAATGCAGCTGAACGGTGCACTCCCAGCAACAACGAGTGGTTGATTCCGTGTCAATTCAACCGAAGGCTCCCGGATGACCATCTCCAATTTCCATGTTAATTTTTTTTCTCATCGGCCTATGTTTTTCCATGGTAGTCCTTTGAAAATGGCTAGTATTGACCAGATCAGACACCCTGCCCCGACTGAGCGAGCCCGAACTCGGAAACTATTTGGAATTTTGATTAGAAATTTTGGGGGGACAATAAGGATACATAGGGCAATGAGAAAAAAAATTAACATGGAAATTGGAGATGGTCATCCGGGAAGATTTTCCGATTCTGGTTGGGTTGACGTGGAGTCCTAGTGAGCTGTATCAAACTATGATAGCTTACACACTGAGGCCCCATGCCCAAACCACAACACGGACAGAGTGAGAACCGGACATGTGTTCCCGAAGTGAACCGCTGTTAACGGGGGGAGTATTTGTACCATTTCTTGTGTGTGACATCTTACAACACCATTATAGAGTTTGGTGGGAGAAAAAAAATGCCAATATTGCTGCTGTTTATGCTCCTTATGCTATTGCTATTTTTTAGATTTTGGCGGGACCACTTGTGTTATCCCGGCATGAAAACTGAAGGGTAGCTATGGCCCGGGGTGTCTGGCCAAGTTTTGCCTGCTGAAGTTGTGTCTAGCATAGATGTGTCTCAAAGTTGTGTGACATATCATTCTGTATAAGTTTTCACTGAGGATCACACTCAGAATCCATGAAATAATTTAGGCGCTGGTCATAAGGGCAGGAGGTGTCCATACAATTCAGCATGATGCTTGAATGCAACACTGGCAAGTTATTCGTCAGGGCTGCATTCATGCATCATATCAACAAAGGACATAATGCAGACACTCTGCTGTCTTGCAGGTTTAGGCAACTCAGAAAAAAAGATTTATCATCACCATGCGTGTCATAGAAAACAGGTTTTGAGGAAAACTTAACCATGAAGCATATACTATATTAAGAGTAAGAAAAGAAATATATGAAAAAAGCCTCCCTGGTTATGATTTTCGGTCCTTGGTGATGATAAACCACATTTTTGAGAGATATAAAACGTTACTGTTTACAACATGTAGCTACTTACAGACTGCAAACATGATGCCCACGTTGAGGGACGTGATGAGGGACAGGGCACTGTCTGACGCGTCGATGCCGTTCTTAAACATGATGTAGTAGATACCCGAGGTGTACATGAAACCCCCGATCATCATCTGTGCCAGGAACGACGTCCCACACACCACCCACGCATACCCCCGGTCCTGTGGCATCTTCTGTTACAAGGAAGTAGGACAAGTGTTATATCTTATATCACTAAACACACAAGTGTTATATCTTACATCACTAAACACACAATGCTATATCTTATATCACTAAAGACACAAGTGTTATATCTTATATCACTAAACACACAAGTGTTATATCTTATATCACTAAAGACACAAGTGTTATATCTTATATCACTAAACACACCACCCACGCGAACCCCCGTCCTGGGGCATCTTCTGTTACAAGGACAACTGTTAAAACTTATATCACAAGTGTTATATCTTATTTCAGTAACCACACAAGTGTTATATCTTATATCACTAAACACACAAGTGTTATATCTTATATCACTAAAGACACAAGTGTTATATCTTATATCACTAAACACACAAGTGTTATATCTTATATCACTAAACACACAAGTGTTATATCTTATATCACTAAAGACACCACCCACGCGTACCCCTGGTCCTGGGGCATCTTCTGTTACAAGCAAGTAGGAAAACTGTTATATCACTAGTAGTATAGTATGTATCAGAACGGGACTATAGTTAAGTACTGTTTATTACTCAATCGACCTGCAGCCAATCAGAGGCCTCCATTTGGTCACGTGACCGGAAGTGACCTACTTAGGGGATTAGTGGTGCATTCTGGGTAACCCTGCAGCCAATCAGAGGCCTCCATTTGGTCACGTGACCGGAAGTGACCTACTTAGGGGATTAGTGTTGCATTCTGGGTAACCTACTGACCTACTTAGAAGCTCTCAGCCAATCAGAGGCCGGCATTCTGGTAACCATGGTAACGTGACTTACTTACGTCACGTGACCTACTTAGGCTCAGCCAATCAGAAGCCGGCATTCTGGTAACTAGGGTAACGTGACCTACTTAGGGTTTGTTTGTAAACAACACCACGTGGCTCTCTTGTTTGTAAACAACACCACGTGACACGTGACTGTTTGTAAACAAACAATTCGACTTAGTCTGACATTTTCAGCTGTCGCATGCTGACCTGCTGCTATCATAAGAGAAACAAAAGCCCTAATCACGCTTTTCAGCTGGATCCTTCCACCCACCAGACATGGATCCAGATGGGAGGGTGGTTTAAAATTAATCCGTGTACCGACTGTCATACAATAGTGTAATTAGTTGAACACGTGTTACCTGTATAAAGGATTAGCAGGTCATGGGCTTAGAGTGTGTATAGAAAAACAACTACAGGTAGCGTGAACAAAGCGACCCCCTCCCTTTCTGTCACTCTGTCTGTGACTAGAGGGCGCGCGTGTGGTAAGCGGCTTAAATCTAAAGAAAAAAAATCACCCTCTCCTGTCGTCAGCAGTCAGCTGGCCGGCGGCTGGAAAATGCGATTAGAGGGATGATGAGCGCGGTTTTTTATATTCAATATATTAGAAGTGTGCTTTGTTGCTTATATAGTTCATTATGCGTTTAAAATGTTCGCGAGTATCGTAGAAATGTACAAAAATCCTATTGTGGCGCCATCTGACGAAAAGAGCGGAGAACTATACTAGGGTATGGCGAGCTAGACTAGAGCATGTAATCACCAGGCGGCAGAGTGGTCAAAAGACAATCTCGTAGTAGTAGGTCTACTTGGATCTTGAGTAGCCACCCTTGTGGTTGCAATTACCTAGACTAGTTGACCCTGCCAGCCTGGTCAAGTGAAATTAGTAAGGAGACCGCACATTAACGCGCTCCACAGTCTTTAGACAGTTAAGACTATAGTACCGTAGATTCTACTGTGTACTCACACTAACTATTTACAGTGCTACATATTCATACCCGTGTTCTAAGTGTTTTTTTAGAAAAAAGCGATCTACTCACCCATTTTTTTTAGACAAACTCCTATTAGCAGGTAACCCCTGTATAAACCATACTGCAAAGATCTGCTACTTCGAGCGTCTGCCTCGTGACTGATAGTGTACAACAAGACGAAGTGGGCAGAGGTGAAGTACTGTTCCAAGAAAAATTGAGGCTCTTTATATAGCTGAGAGAGCGGCTAATCCGGATGTTCTAAGCTTGTTTTCACCTAGAGCCCCACCCTCTTCCAGAGAGGAATCAAATTGCTTTTCACCTGGACCCTTCCACCCCTCATCCATCAGCATGAAAAGAGGGATAACAAGTGTAACGTGCGCTACATGTATATGGGATTATAGCTGGTGAAGAGATAAAGCCAGGTCAACTGTGTATACAAAGACTACAGGAGGTGATTAACGACAGGTGTGACGCGCCAGCCCGTGGACGGATTATCTTCTAAGCTGACGCTTATTCAACTAGCCAGCTGCCGTCCGCTCCACTCACCACGGCAAGAGGAGGTGCTTTTGTTTTACACTTAAGTCGCTTACCACATGTACTCGTCTCTACCTCACAGACAGACACCCTCTCGCTTGCTTCACGACCCCTGTAGCTTTTTTTGTATACACACTCTAATCTCATAACCCCCTGATCCGTTATACAGGTAACGGGTATTCTCTTTTAAATAGCTGCCAGTCAGCCTGCGGCAGCTGAAAACGACGGTAAGTAGCTTAGCTCTAGAAGCAAGAAGGCGTATATAAGGAGGCTCACACGTGTATAGGCGCCTTATAAGTCGGCAGGGGGTAAATACTAGTGAAAAAGGAAGGCAGGTGTGCAGGTAGCTTTCTAACAGACACGTGTGTGCACTAAGCTGCTTAAGTCTAAACCCACCTGCAGTAGTCAGGTAGCATGTGAAAACTTACTTAACAGATCTCTTAATTGAGTAGAGACTCTGTACTGAGAGAGTCTTTTCAGCCGTTTAAGAGGATTATCTAGGACAGGGTACATAAGGAGTGAAACGACGCTCTCACCCATCACACTTTCTCGACCCGCCCTTCATCATCGTAGCATCGTCCACTCTACGCTCGCTCAGAATGTTATGATGGTTAGTTCTGCTATTTTCAGCTACTTTTCTTATCGAAGTGTTGACGCTACAGAGCATCGAAACTCTCTCCAAATGAGTCCAAGAAAGAAAAAGCAACTTCCACTTGAAGCAGGAAGAGAAACAGTGCCCTATGATGCATGTGAGGTAAAGAAACATTGGAAGGACGTCACCAAGGAGCAATGGATAGAAGCATGCTTCAACTTCATCGGAACGGAAGTAGTTTCATTTGGACAGAGGGAGAAGATTTTGTTGGAGCTATTTTTCTTAGCTCCGTATACTTGGCCTGACTGTGGTGAAATTCCTTCAGGTATTTGTTCAGTCTTCGCCATAGAAGTTATCAGGTCTTTGAAGGAGCTTCGATATATGCAAGGCACTCACGAGGAGATTGTTCAGAAAATGACGGAACTCGAAACAGGAGAAGACACAATATGGTGCGAGGAGACGACATATACGGACGATGATCTGGAGTACATCATTTGTAGCCCGTTGGAACATTATGTTAAAGACTTTGAGGACATGCTAGACAGCACTGAGATGAACCCGAAAGAGAGATCCCTTACTGCACAGAAAGAGGCCAAAGCTGTGTTGGAAAAGCTCAAGTTTGGTCAAGGATTCACTCTTCAAAGCAGCTGTGTGAGTGTGATAAAAGGCCTTGTGTTGAAACATCCAGACATGAAGTTTTCGCGTGCTGTCGACACACTTCCTTTGCCTGAACTGATGATGAACATGATCGATCCCATCGTACCAACATGTTTCGACTCTGCCAATTGTCCCATGTATAAAATGGTTTCAAGTTTTGCCCGTGGCCGATGGCTAAACGATCCACTGAAGTCAGAAAACCTCCTTGATTTAATCAACTGACTAAATGTATTTTCTCATACTAGTATTAGTAGCATTAGTAATAGCAGCTACTCAGTCTCGTGCAGCACAAGCAGCAGCATCTGTCAGCAGCATCCGTGACATCGTCAGCAGCAGCAGCAGCTGCACGAGCAGCACAAGCAGCAGCATCTGTCAACAGCATCCGTGACATCGTCAGCAACTGCAGCAGCTGCACGAGCAGCACAAGCAGCAGCAGCTGTCAGCAGCTGCAGCAGCTGCACGAGCAGCACAAGCAGCAGCACCAACAGCAGCAGCAACAGCAAATCAGCAGCAGCAGCAGCAGCAGCAGCAGCAGCAGCGGCGGTGTGGACCACTAAATTCGAGATGGCGACATGTCTGTTTCTTAGAATCGACATTCGACATGAGGCCTAGTGACATTTGACATGAAGCTTGAAAAACATAGTGACAGGTGATATGAGCAATTCTTAAAATCGACATGAGATATGAGCATAATTAAGCGACATCGACATGTGCCATGGCTATTTTTTTTTAAGACAAACGCCATAGACTCCTCATTCAAACCCCCACTAGTAGTGCTCTATAAGCGCAAGCTTTGCCTTAAGAGAGCTGTGGCTGTGAACCCTCTCCTCCCCCCGTACACACAGGTAAATATCAGAGTCAGCCAATGTCGCCAATACTACTCTCATACAAGGGTCAGGCACTGCTGGACTATAATAGATGGGTCAAGGACCATTCTACTGAGGGTCAGGCTAGGCTGGACATTCAATAACAGGCTGGACTTTGGCAAACTTGCTTGAAAGTCTGGCCAGCAAGAGTCCGTTGAAGGACTATACGGTAAAAAGGCTGCTGTTACAGTCAAGATACTCATATTTCAAGCCCAGAAAACTGTAATTAGCTTTCCAAGTTGTTTATTTAACAATATCCTGGCCTAGCAAGAAGCTGTCAGATGACATCTAAGAAAAATGGGGCTGTTAATTGATCAAGAGAGCTACATTGTTACAGAGTCCTATTCCTCTTTTGAGGTGGGACCAAATTTGAAAAAAGAATAAACTCAAAAAAAAAGCCTTAAGATTGAAACAGTTGTAGATGACAAATTTAATGAGGAAGTCGTATTAATTAGTTTACAAATAGCCGCTGCACGAGCAGCACAAGCAGCAGCTGACACTAGTGTCAGCTGCAGCAGCTGCACGAGCTGCTTGTGCTGCTCGTGCAGTCTTTAACATAATGTTCCAACGGGCTACAAATGATGTACTCCAGATCATCGTCCGTATATGTCGTCTCCTCGCACCATATTGTGTCTTCTCCTGTTTCGAGTTCCGTCATTTTCTGAACAATCTCCTCGTGAGTGCCTTGCATATATCGAAGCTCCTTCAAAGACCTGATAACTTCTATGGCGAAGACTGAACAAATACCTGAAGGAATTTCACCACAGTCAGGCCAAGTATACGGAGCTAAGAAAAATAGCTCCAACAAAATCTTCTCCCTCTGTCCAAATGAAACTACTTCCGTTCCGATGAAGTTGAAGCATGCTTCTATCCATTGCTCCTTGGTGACGTCCTTCCAATGTTTCTTTACCTCACATGCATCATAGGGCACTGTTTCTCTTCCTGCTTCAAGTGGAAGTTGCTTTTTCTTTCTTGGACTCATTTGGAGAGAGTTTCGATGCTCTGTAGCGTCAACACTTCGATAAGAAAAGTAGCTGAAAATAGCAGAACTAACCATCATAACATTCTGAGCGAGCGTAGAGTGGACGATGCTACGATGATGAAGGGCGGGTCGAGAAAGTGTGATGGGTGAGAGCGTCGTTTCACTCCTTATGTACCCTGTCCTAGATAATCCTCTTAAACGGCTGAAAAGACTCTCTCAGTACAGAGTCTCTACTCAATTAAGAGATCTGTTAAGTAAGTTTTCACATGCTACCTGACTACTGCAGGTGGGTTTAGACTTAAGCAGCTTAGTGCACACACGTGTCTGTTAGAAAGCTACCTGCACACCTGCCTTCCTTTTTCACTAGTATTTACCCCCTGCCGACTTATAAGGCGCCTATACACGTGTGAGCCTCCTTATATACGCCTTCTTGCTTCTAGAGCTAAGCTACTTACCGTCGTTTTCAGCTGCCGCAGGCTGACTGGCAGCTATTTAAAAGAGAATACCCGTTACCTGTATAACGGATCAGGGGGTTATGAGATTAGAGTGTGTATACAAAAAAAGCTACAGGGGTCGTGAAGCAAGCGAGAGGGTGTCTGTCTGTGAGGTAGAGACGAGTACATGTGGTAAGCGACTTAAGTGTAAAACAAAAGCACCTCCTCTTGCCGTGGTGAGTGGAGCGGACGGCAGCTGGCTAGTTGAATAAGCGTCAGCTTAGAAGATAATCCGTCCACGGGCTGGCGCGTCACACCTGTCGTTAATCACCTCCTGTAGTCTTTGTATACACAGTTGACCTGGCTTTATCTCTTCACCAGCTATAATCCCATATACATGTAGCGCACGTTACACTTGTTATCCCTCTTTTCATGCTGATGGATGAGGGGTGGAAGGGTCCAGGTGAAAAGCAATTTGATTCCTCTCTGGAAGAGGGTGGGGCTCTAGGTGAAAACAAGCTTAGAACATCCGGATTAGCCGCTCTCTCAGCTATATAAAGAGCCTCAATTTTTCTTGGAACAGTACTTCACCTCTGCCCACTTCGTCTTGTTGTACACTATCAGTCACGAGGCAGACGCTCGAAGTAGCAGATCTTTGCAGTATGGTTTATACAGGGGTTACCTGCTAATAGGAGTTTGTCTAAAAAAAATGGGTGAGTAGATCGCTTTTTTCTAAAAAAACACTTAGAACACGGGTATGAATATGTAGCACTGTAAATAGTTAGTGTGAGTACACAGTAGAATCTACGGTACTATAGTCTTAACTGTCTAAAGACTGTGGAGCGCGTTAATGTGCGGTCTCCTTACTAATTTCACTTGACCAGGCTGGCAGGGTCAACTAGTCTAGGTAATTGCAACCACAAGGGTGGCTACTCAAGATCCAAGTAGACCTACTACTACGAGATTGTCTTTTGACCACTCTGCCGCCTGGTGATTACATGCTCTAGTCTAGCTCGCCATACCCTAGTATAGTTCTCCGCTCTTTTCGTCAGATGGCGCCACAATAGGATTTTTGTACATTTCTACGATACTCGCGAACATTTTAAACGCATAATGAACTATATAAGCAACAAAGCACACTTCTAATATATTGAATATAAAAAACCGCGCTCATCATCCCTCTAATCGCATTTTCCAGCCGCCGGCCAGCTCACTGCTGACGACAGGAGAGGGTGATTTTTTTTCTTTAGATTTAAGCCGCTTACCACACGCGCGCCCTCTAGTCACAGACAGAGTGACAGAAAGGGAGGGGGTCGCTTTGTTCACGCTACCTGTAGTTGTTTTTCTATACACACTCTAAGCCCATGACCTGCTAATCCTTTATACAGGTAACACGTGTTCAACTAATTACACTATTGTATGACAGTCGGTACACGGATTAATTTTAAACCACCCTCCCATCTGGATCCATGTCTGGTGGGTGGAAGGATCCAGCTGAAAAGCGTGATTAGGGCTTTTGTTTCTCTTATGATAGCAGCAGGTCAGCATGCGACAGCTGAAAATGTCAGACTAAGTCGAATTGTTTGTTTACAAACAGTCACGTGTCACGTGGTGTTGTTTACAAACAAGAGAGCCACGTGGTGTTGTTTACAAACAAACCCTAAGTAGGTCACGTTACCCTAGTTACCAGAATGCCGGCTTCTGATTGGCTGAGCCTAAGTAGGTCACGTGACGTAAGTAAGTCACGTTACCATGGTTACCAGAATGCCGGCCTCTGATTGGCTGAGAGCTTCTAAGTAGGTCAGTAGGTTACCCAGAATGCACCACTAATCCCCTAAGTAGGTCACTTCCGGTCACGTGACCAAATGGAGGCCTCTGATTGGCTGCAGGGTTACCCAGAATGCACCACTAATCCCCTAAGTAGGTCACTTCCGGTCACGTGACCAAATGGAGGCCTCTGATTGGCTGCAGGTCGATTGAGTAATAAACAGTACTTAACTATAGTCCCGTTCCGATACATACAATACTACTATCACTAAACACACAGAGGAAGTGAGACAAATGTTATATCTTATAATATCACAACTGTTATATAACTAAACACACAGTGGAAGTAAGAAGTGTTGTTTTGTTAAAGGGGCAGTGACACTAGTTACAGAAATGTTGTTGTGTTAAAGGGGCAGTGTCTGGCAGGGGCAGTAACCCAGCAAGCGTTGGGCCAACGTCGGCAGGTCGCAATCAACATTTTAACGTTGGCACAACGTTGGTCTGCCAACGTTGGTACAACGTTGGTAAATTTACGTTGTACAAACGTTGGCAATACTCCCACTGTTTTGCCAAAGTTGATACAACGGAGGATAATTAATATCATTCCAACGTTGGCATAATGCTGTATCTCCAACCTCCACCAGATGGCCTTGGAGGTTGTAAGAAGATATTTTCCCCATCAGATACATTATCTTTCTCATAATTAGCTAATAATTGGGGGTCATGGATGTTTTATATAGTATTTGAAACCAAGTATATTCTCTTTATAATCCATTGTATTCCTTATTACCACCTTTATCATGTAATATAGGAGAATCCTGGCAATATTCCGATGAGGACACCTTTTTGTAGGCAATGACAGGTAGATAAAGTGTAGGGAAAGGATAAGATTCTGTATCATTTCTTGGCCATTCAAGCTGAGATTAAGGTGAAATGAAAATAGAGAAATGCTCTTAAATGATGATTGTTCACAGCCATTAGGCCTAGGCAAACTATGTTCACTAATTCTCTCCGATCACACATTGATAATCACAGTTGGATAAACACCACAAACAAATGTCATATTTAACCATAAAGTGCTAGGGTATACGTTGGCACAACGTCAATATCTGACGTTGGTACAACGTTAAGCCAACGTTGGGACAACGTTAAGCCAACCCCAAAAGGTAGTTGTGACAACGTCATGCCAACGCCAGCTAACATTGAACCAACGTTGGTACAACGTCAGAATGCTAGCTGGGAACTGTATGCTACTGTGAATCCGACGTATATGGTCCATTAACTGTTAACACAAACAATGGAAATTATCTGTTGTTCACTAGTCTAATGCCATATATATATATGGTCCAATATGGAGTGCATATTGTACCTTAACTTTGCTAATCTCCCATAATCTTAAACCAATCATATCTTCCATAATCTTATATGGGGCAGAGGGGCGATATATATAGTAACATTACCAACTGAACAGCAATCTGACGTTCTGGTAATGTGTGAGATCCATGTAACCACAAGACAAGCTAGGCATGTTAGTGTGTCACTACTACACCAGGTGGCGCCATATTACTGAGGATATGCTGGTCAAGTCTATCCGTAATCTGGCTAAATGGATGTGGGGGCAACTATTTACTGCGATAGATTCTATGAAAAAGAATAGAACCATGATTGTATCCTTCAAGATCTATATAACTACAAAGACAACAACCCTAAGGATACTGTCCCTAGGCCGTATTAGGGAGTAGTAATTTTTTAACAACAGGGGGGGTTGGTGGATTTTCGCGCGAGCGGGTCAAAACTTTTCTGGTCCCCCCCGCTGGAGGGGTCGAAATTTTTTGGTCCCCCCCCTCATCAGGCAAGTTGAAATTGGGCGTGGCCGACCCTTTGAGCTATAGTAACGTGCGGGCTTTTTCGCTAAAAAGGGTCGCAATTTTTTTGGTCCCCCCTCAAGAGGGGTCCAAATTTTTTTGGTCCCCCCCTTCAAGGGGTCCGAATTTTTTTGGTCCCCCCCCCAAATCCACCAACCCCCCCTGTTGTTAAAAAATGACCACTCCCTTACTATGGAAGGCCAAAAAAAAGTTTTTATAGTAAGTGTCACAGTAAATAGTTGCCCCCACATCCATTTAGCCAGATTACGGATAGCGTCTTGGGGATATGTTTGTGCTACGATGTGAGACTGTCCAGGCACCTTGTGGGAACAACCAAACCAGTGTCCTTGACCAGCCTAAAAATGTGAAGGGGGGTTGGTGTGGTGACCAATAATCTGTTTGAGTGTTGTACTAGGGTATATTTAGTGTGCTGATTCCGAATCTGCCATGTGTAAAGCGATATTTGTGTCGCAACAAGGTCAAATGCAAGGTCAAAGGTCCCGATTTCATATAAGAATGCATGGGACTAGTTTAATCAGGGTAATAGCAGTAAAAGCAAATATTTCATTCTATTTTATTTGCAATCATTTGTACTGGTACTACATCAACAGCATGACTAAGCCAAATGCAAGTCACATACGTAAGATGAATAAGCTTCACCTTTAATATTTTTGTATTTGTTTCAAGATGTGTGCACTCATTTCAGTCTCATGTTTACATCATACCGTGACCTTTGACCTTGCATTTGACCTTGTTGCGACATAAATATCACTTTACACATGGCAGATTCGGAATCAGCACACTAAATATACCCTAATATAACACTCAGACAGATTATTGGGCTCCACACCAACCTAAAGTTAAATATCAACATTTGGTCTTTCTAGCCCCCCAAGTACAACAGATGTTAGTGAGTGCGGATGGTACATGGGAGTTGAAGTGACATGATCCGATGCTTTAATAGGCCTCAAAAATCAATTTATCAAAAAATTAAGAATGTTCCCTATGGCCATACTTTATGTGCTAGCTACTTTATTAAACCATTAAAAGTACACCGTAAAATACTCTGCTTGGGACACATCTGACCTCTAAATTGGCACTTATTGCTAAAATCTGAATCTTAGCATGTCACTCTAAGATGATTTATAAATGGCAAACGCATTCAAAATAGTATTTGTCACGGTACAAAATTACCCCCACAATGTTGTAGTCGCAAATAACGCCAATAAAAAACGGTATTATTGTGGACATAATTACTACTTAAGGCTGCCTTGACATGTGATGGTGTCCCCAGACTTGGCATGTGTTGGTGGTGCATGTCCAACACCACAGTGGCCGTTAATGACACCAGCAGTCACGTGATGCATCAGGCCCTGCATACAGTCAGGCATCCTGAGGGAGTGCTTATTTTTTTAACAACAGGTGGGGGTCGGTGGATTTTTGTGTTTTGAACCCCCCCACAGGAGGGGTCGAAATTTTTTTGGTCCCCCCTCAGGCAAGTTGAAATTCAGGGCGGCCGACCCCTTTGAGCTATAGTAACACCCAGGCTTTTTCATTAAAATGGGGTGCAATTTTTTTGATCCCCCCCCCCAAGAGGGGTCCAAATCTTTTTGGTCCCTCCCCTTCAAGGGGTCTTGGTCCCTCCCCCAAATCTGCCAACCCCCCCCCTGTTATTAAAAAATGACCACTCCCTTTAATAGGGAGTGTACTCACCAGAGGAGCAATCATGCATCATGCCTGCCGTAAGGAGGGTACACACGGCTGGGGGATGATACATTCCTGGACACCAAGCTGCATCTGTGCATCATGACTATAAAGGACATGACTCATGAAAGCACTATGGCTCACTCTCACCAGATCGATGCAACTTTTATTTGGCCGTACATGATCGGCGGCCGTACATGATCGGCGGCCGTACATGATCGGCGGCCGTACATGATCGGTGACGTACATGATCGGTGACGTACATGATCGGTGACGTACATGATCGGTGACGTACATGATCGGTGACGTACATGATCGGTGATCTATTGACTTCCCTACCCTTTCTGACGATGTTAAAACATAAATAAATCTTACCAAGGTGTACACATGATGTGTGTCTTGACATGTAATGTGTTAGAAATGTGTAGATGCGACTATTAAGATAATTTTACATGACATTTCAATACCGATCATGTACGTCATGTGACGTACATGATCGGTGACGTACATGATCGGTGACGTACATGATCGGTGATTTATTGACTGTCTTACCCTTTCTGATCATGATAAAACACAAATAAACCTTACCAAGATGTACATATGATGTGTGTCTTGACATGTAAGATTTTAGGCATGTGTAAATGCGACTTTTAAAGAGAAATTTACATGACATTTCAATACCGATCATGTACGTCATGTGACGTACATGATCAGTGACGTACATGATCGGTGCCTTAAGTACCCTTTCTGACCATGTTTAAAACATAAATCGATCATAGCAAGGTGTACATATGATGTGTGTCTTGACCTGCAAGATTTTAGACATGTAAAGCAGTGGGTAATGAGAAAACTTTACATGACATTCCAAACCAATCATGTACGTCATGTGACGTACATGATCGGTTGTACATTGAGCCCTCCCCATTTGGCCCCCATAAATATTTTGGGAGGTATTTTTTTCTAATTAACTCACCAAAGACACATTACAGCCTGTAGGTATGGTTAGGAGAGTTAAATATCGTAGTGCAGGGGGTATTAGGTCGATTTTGTGCTCAGCCGATCATGTACGGCCACCGATCATGTACGGCCACCGATCATGTACGGCCACTTTTTCAGTTGCACTGATTTGGTGAGAGTGAGTCCTATACCGAATATACGGCCCCCCACATTCTACTAACAGGGCTGGTTCTCCTGGATCAAAACAACCCTAGGCCAAAAAAAAAAGTGTGTTTTAGGTTACATAGTTTGAAAATCTAAGTAGGTTAGGTCGGATTCTTTTTTTTAAATTTCTTTATCTTTGCTTTGTCCTAAAATGTTGCCAAAAAGTGACTTACAAACTTTAGCACCAACTCGCCAACAAAAGCGTCAATTCGTGACCATCAAATTTACCCCGGTTAAACGTGTGTCGCGACCAGCCTGACAATGTGAACCAACACGGATATAGGATAGAACAAAAACTATTTGTTTGCCGCATACTCGGTACATGGTATGAGCATCATGCAACAGCTGCCATGAGAATACATCAATTGTGTCCCTGTGGCAGAGATACATAACTATGAATCCATAGAACATAGAATAGCTGCCAAGTTAACCTGGTTAAAGTTGATCCTAATGGGAGATACAACGGGCAGGCAGAACGGGGCTAATTAAAGCGACATGGTTAGGTCTCAGAAATCAATTTTAACATCATTCCCCATTAATTCAGCTTGGAATTCAGTCAATTGTTAGTTTTAAAGTTTTATACTCAATTTTTATACTCAATTTAAGAGTACCTGGTCAGCCTACCTGGTGCAGTACATGGTCAGCCTACCTGGGGTATGGGTGCTGTACATGGTCAGCCTACCTGGTGCAGTACATGGTCAGCCTACCTGGGGTATGGGTGCAGTACCTGGTCAGCCTACCTGGTGCAGTACATGGTCAGCCTACCTGGGGTATGGGTGCAGTACATGGTCAGCCTACCTGGTGCAGTACATGGTCAGCCTACCTGGTGCAGTACGTGGTCAGCCTACCTGGGGTATGGGTGCTGTACATGGTCAGCCTACCTGGGGTATGGGTGCAGTACATGGTCAGCCTACCTGGGGTATGGGTGCTGTACATGGTCAGCCTACCTGGGGTAGGGGTGCAGTACATGGTCAGCCTACCTGGGGTATGGGTGCAGTACATGGTCAGCCTACCTGGGGTATGGGTGCAGTATATGGTCAGCCTACCTGGTGCAGTACATGGTCAGCCTACCTGGTGCAGTACATGGTCAGCCTACCTGGTGCAGTACATGGTCAGCCTACCTGGGGTATGGGTGCAGTACATGGTCAGCCTACCTGGGGTATGGGTGCAGTACATGGTCAGCCTACCTGGTGCAGTACATGGTCAGCCTACCTGGGGTATGGGTGCAGTACATGGTCAGCCTACCTGGGGTATGGGTGCAGTACATGGTCAGCCTACCTGGTGCAGTACATGGTCAGCCTACCTGGTGCAGTACATGGTCAGCCTACCTGGTGCAGTACGTGGTCAGCCTACCTGGTGCAGTACATGGTCAGCCTACCTGGTGCAGTACATGGTCAGCCTACCTGGGGTAAGGGTGCAGTACATGGTCAGCCTACCTGGGGTATGGGTGCAGTACATGGTCAGCCTACCTGGTGCAGTACATGGTCAGCCTACCTGGTGCAGTACGTGGTCAGCCTACCTGGTGCAGTACATGGTCAGCCTACCTGGTGCAGTACATGGTCAGCCTACCTGGGGTATGGGTGCTGTACATGGTCAGCCTACCTGGGGTATGGGTGCAGTACATGGTCAGCCTACCTGGGGTATGGGTGCAGTACATGGTCAGGCTACCTGGGGTAAGGGTGCAGTACATGGTCAGCCTACCTGGTGCAGTACATGGTCAGCCTACCTGGGGTATGGGTGCAGTACATGGTCAGGCTACCTGGGGTATGGGTGCAGTACATGGTCAGTCTACCTGGTGCAGTACATGGTCAGCCTACCTGGGGTATGGGTGCAGTACATGGTCAGCCTACCTGGTGCAGTACATGGTCAGTCTACCTGGGGTATGGGTGCAGTACATGGTCAGCCTACCTGGGGTATGGGTGCAGTACATGGTCAGCCTACCTGGGGTATGGGTGCAGTACATGGTCAGCCTACCTGGGGTATGGGTGCAGTACATGGTCAGCCTACCTGGGGTATGGGTGCAGTACATGGTCAGCCTACCTGGGGTATGGGTGCAGTACATGGTCAGCCTACCTGGTGCAGTACATGGTCAGCCTACCTGGGGTATGGGTGCAGTACATGGTCAGCCTACCTGGTGCAGTACATGGTCAGCCTACCTGGTGCAGTACATGGTCAGCCTACCTGGGGTGTGGGTGCAGTACATGGTCAGCCTACCTGGTGCAGTACATGGTCAGCCTACCTGGTGCAGTACATGGTCAGCCTACCCGGGGTATGGGTGCAGTACATGGTCAGCCTACCTGGGGTATGGGTGCAGTACGTGGTCAGCCTACCTGGGGTATGGGTGCAGTACATGGTCAGCCTACCTGGTGCAGTACATGGTCAGCCTACCTGGGGTATGGGTGCAGTACATGGTCAGCCTACCTGGGGTATGGGTGCAGTACATGGTCAGCCTACCTGGGGTAAGGGTGCAGTACATGGTCAGCCTACCTGGGGTATGGGTGCAGTACATGGTCAGCCTACCTGGGGTATGGGTGCTGTACATGGTCAGCCTACCTGGGGTATGGGTGCAGTACATGGTCAGCCTACCCGGGGTATGGGTGCAGTACGTGGTCAGCCTACCTGGGGTATGGGTGCAGTACATGGTCAGCCTACCTGGTGCAGTACATGGTCAGCCTACCTGGGGTATGGGTGCAGTACATGGTCAGCCTACCTGGTGCAGTACATGGTCAGCCTACCTGGGATATGGGTGCAGTACATGGTCAGCCTACCTGGTGCAGTACATGGTCAGCCTACCTGGTGCAGTACATGGTCAGCCTACCTGGTGCAGTACATGGTCAGCCTACCTGGTGCAGTACATGGTCAGCCTACCTGGGGTATGGGTGCAGTACATGGTCAGCCTACCTGGGGTATGGGTGCAGTACATGGTCAGCCTACCTGGTGTATGGGTGCAGTACATGGTCAGCCTACCTGGGGTATGGGTGCAGTACATGGTCAGCCTACCTGGTGCAGTACATGGTCAGCCTACCTGGTGCAGTACATGGTCAGCCTACCTGGTGTATGGGTGCAGTACATGGTCAGCCTACCTGGTGCAGTACATGGTCAGCCTACCTGGTGCAGTACATGGTCAGCCTACCTGGTGCAGTACATGGTCAGCCTACCTGGGGTATGGGTGCAGTACATGGTCAGCCTACCCGGGGTATGGGTGCAGTACGTGGTCAGCCTACCTGGGGTATGGGTGCAGTACATGGTCAGCCTACCTGGTGCAGTACATGGTCAGCCTACCTGGTGTATGGGTGCAGTACATGGTCAGCCTACCTGGGGTATGGGTGCAGTACATGGTCAGCCTACCTGGTGCAGTACATGGTCAGCCTACCTGGTGCAGTACATGGTCAGCCTACCTGGTGTATGGGTGCAGTACATGGTCAGCCTACCTGGTGCAGTACATGGTCAGCCTACCTGGTGCAGTACATGGTCAGCCTACCTGGTGCAGTACATGGTCAGCCTACCTGGGGTATGGGTGCAGTACGTGGTCAGCCTACCTGGTGCAGTACATGGTCAGCCTACCTGGGGTATGGGTGCAGTACATGGTCAGCCTACCTGGGGTATGGGTGCAGTACATGGTCAGCCTACCCGGGGTATGGGTGCAGTACATGGTCAGCCTACCTGGGGTGTGGGTGCAGTACATGGTCAGCCTACCTGGTGCAGTGCATGGTCAGCCTACCTGGGGTATGGGTGCAGTACATGGTCAGCCTACCTGGGGTATGGGTGCAGTACATGGTCAGCCTACCTGGGGTATGGGTGCAGTACATGGTCAGCCTACCTGGTGCAGTACATGGTCAGCCTACCTGGTGCAGTACATGGTCAGCCTACCTGGTGCAGTACATGGTCAGCCTACCTGGTGCAGTACATGGTCAGGCTACCTGGGGTATGGGTGCAGTACATGGTCAGCCTACCTGGTGCAGTACATGGTCAGCCTACCTGGGGTATGGGTGCAGTACATGGTCAGCCTACCTGGTGCAGTACATGGTCAGCCTACCTGGTGCAGTACATGGTCAGCCTACCTGGGGTATGGGTGCAGTACATGGTCAGCCTACCTGGGGTATGGGTGCAGTACATGGTCAGCCTACCTGGGGTATGGGTGCAGTACATGGTCAGCCTACCTGGGGTATGGGTGCAGTACATGGTCAGCCTACCTGGGGTATGGGTGCAGTACGTGGTCAGCCTACCTGGTGCAGTACATGGTCAGCCTACCTGGGGTATGGGTGCAGTACATGGTCAGCCTACCTGGTGCAGTACATGGTCAGCCTACCTGGTGCAGTACATGGTCAGCCTACCTGGGGTATGGGTGCAGTACATGGTCAGCCTACCTGGGGTATGGGTGCAGTACATGGTCAGCCTACCTGGGGTATGGGTGCAGTACATGGTCAGCCTACCTGGGGTATGGGTGCAGTACATGGTCAGCCTACCTGGGGTATGGGTGCAGTACATGGTCAGCCTACCTGGTGCAGTACATGGTCAGCCTACCTGGTGCAGTACATGGTCAGCCTACCTGGGGTATGGGTGCAGTACATGGTCAGCCTACCTGGTGCAGTACATGGTCAGCCTACCTGGGGTATGGGTGCAGTACATGGTCAGCCTACCTGGTGCAGTACATGGTCAGCCTACCTGGGGTATGGGTGCAGTACATGGTCAGCCTACCTGGTGCAGTACATGGTCAGCCTACCTGGTGCAGTACATGGTCAGCCTACCTGGGGTATGGGTGCAGTACATGGTCAGCCTACCTGGTGCAGTACATGGTCAGCCTACCTGGGGTATGGGTGCAGTACGTGGTCAGCCTACCTGGTGCAGTACATGGTCAGCCTACCTGGTGCAGTACATGGTCAGCCTACCTGGGGTATGGGTGCTGTATATGGTCAGCCTACCTGGGGTATGGGTGCAGTACATGGTCAGCCTACCTGGGGTATGGGTGCTGTATATGGTCAGCCTACCTGGGGTATGGGTGCAGTATATGCTGTGTGAAACGTGTGCACCCTCCGTGTTTATCCTCCGTGAAATGGCTGGAACTGTAAACACACAGGAAACTATTAAGGAGTGTTCATTAATTAAATACAGGGGGGGAGGGTGAAATGCTGCACTGAAGCAGAAACTTTTTACACCCCCCATCTAGAGCGCATAGAATACTTTGTGCCCCTCCCCCTTGATGAAATTGGTGGTGGCCGAAAGTACATGCCCCCCCCCCACTATAGTATCGTTTTTTTAAAGTTTTTTTTCAATCCCGATGGAGGATTCAACAGGAAAGCACTATAGTAATGTACAGGCTTTGTTCTAAAAAGGGGCTTAATTGTTTACACCATCCCCGAGAGAGGGTAGGCAATGTGTTCATCTCCACCCAGCACCCCTCCCTGTAAGTACGACATGAAGGCTCCCTTACGTCATTTACGTCACACCATGTGTCTAGTGAGTGTAAAGTACAGCTGGGATTAATGAAGATAGTCCATGATGAGTTCAGATACCCAGATACTGCAGCTCAGGTACAGCAAGGTGGGAGCCTACCTGGGGGGTGTCCTGTGTCTGGTGGTATATCCTGGTGCTAGATCCTGGTGGTATATATCCTCTATGTGACTGGTGTAGCCTTCTATGATATGGCTGGACAGTAGACCCAAAGAGTAAGCCATAATAAGAGGGTCCACTGGCCAATATCAGTGACCCCCACCACGTCCCCTGGTGGATGGAGTGAACAGTCCACCTAGCCTATTCAAACCCTATGCAGTTAGCCACAGTTGAAAACACATTGCAGTTGCTGGAAAAAGTAGTTTTCCTCCATATATTTAGTTTATATGTGCCTTTCTCAATACTCGTGTTGAGTTAGGAATAGATC